>NC_069401.1:92503719-92546219 GCF_026875155.1 Cherax quadricarinatus | reverse complement strand
GTGTGTGTGTGTGTGTGTGAGTGTGTGTGTGTGTGTGTGTGTGTGTGTGTGTATTTGTGTGTGTGTGTGTGTTTGTGTACTCACCTAGTTGTACTCACCTAGTTGAGGTTGCGGGGGTCGAGTCCGAGCTCCTGGCCCAGCCTCTTCACTGATCGCTACTAGGTCACTCTCCCTGAGCCGTGAGCTTTATCATACCTCTGCTTAAAGCTATGTATGAATCCTGCCTCCCACTACATCGCTTCCCAAACTATTCCACTTACTGACTACTCTGTGGCTGAAGAAATACTTCCTAACATCCCTGTGATTCATCTGTGTCTTCAGTTTCCCAAAACTTGCCCCCTTGTTACTGTGTCCAATCTCTGGAACATCCTGTCTTTGTCCACCTTGTCAATTCCTCTCAGTATTTTGTATGTCGTTATCATGTCCCCCCTATCTCTCCTGTCCTCCAGTGTCGTCAGGTTGATTTCCCTTAACCTCTCCTCGTAGACATGCCTCTTAGCTACTGGGACTAGTCTTGTTGCAAACCTTTGCACTTTCTCTAGTTTCTTCACGTGCTTGGATAGGTGTGGGTTCCAAACTGGTGCCGCATACTCCAATATGGGCCTAACGTACACGGTGTACAGGGTCCTGAATGATTCCTTATTAAGATGTCGGAATGCTGTTCTGAGGTTTGCCAGGCGCCCATATGCTGCAGCAGTTATTTGGTTGATGTGCGCTTCAGGAGATGTGCCTGGTGTTATACTCACCCCAAGATCTTTTTCCTTGAGTGAGGTTTGTAGTCTCTGACCCCCTAGACTGTACTCCGTCTGCGGCCTTCTTTGCCCTTCCCCAATCTTCATGACTTTGCACTTGGTGGGATTGAACTCCAGGAGCCAATTGCTGGACCAGGTCTGCAGCCTGTCCAGATCCCTTTCTAGTTCTGCCTGGTCTTCGATCGAGTGAATTCTTCTCATCAACTTCACGTCATCTGCAAACAGGGACACCTCAGAGTCTATTCCTTCAGTCATGTCGTTCACAAATACCAGAAACAGCACTGGTCCTAGGACTGACCCCTGCGGGACCCCGCTGGTCACAGGTGCCCACTCTGACACCTCGCCACGTACCATGACTCGCTGCTGTCTTCCTGACAAGTATTCCCTGATCCATTGTAGTGCCTTCCCTGTTATCCCTGCTTGGTCCTCCAGTTTTTGCACCAATCTCTTGTGTGGGAACTGTGTCAAAACGTCTTCTTGCAGTCCAAGAAAATGCAATCCACCCACCCCTCTCTCTCTTGTCTTACTGCTGTCACCATGTGTGTGTGTGTGTGTGTGTGTGTGTGTGTGTGTGTGTGTGTGTGTGTGTGTGTGTGTGTGTGTGTGTGTGTGTGTGTGTGTGTGTGTGTATGTGTGTGTGTGTGTGCGTGTGCGTGTGTGTGTGTGTGTGTGTGTGTGTGTGTGTGTGTGTGTGTGTGTGTGTGTGTGTGTACTCACCTATATGTACTCACCTATATGTGGTTGCAGGGGTCGAGTCATAGCTCCTAGCCCCGCCTCTTCACTGGTCGATACTAATTCACTCTCTCCCTGCTCCATGATATTTGTCATACCTCTTCTTAAAGCTATTTATGGAACTTGCTTCCACTACTTCACTCTCCAGATTATTCCAGTTCATGACAACTCAAAGACTAAAGAAATACTTCCTGACATCCCTATGACTCATCTGGGTTTTCAGTTTCCAATTGTGTCCCCGTGTTTCTGTATCCCATCTCTGAAACATTCGATCCTTGTCCACGTTGTCAATGCCTCTTAGTATATTATACGTTGTTATCATGTCCCCTCTATCCCTCCTATCCTCTAGTGCCATCAGGTTGAGTTCCCTTAACCTCTCCTCATAAGACACCCTCAGTTCCGGGACTAATCGTGTTGCAAATTTTTGCACTTTCTCCAATTTCTTGACGTGTTTGACTAGTGAGGGTTCCATACTGGCGCTGCATATTCCAGTATAGGCCTTACGTACACTGTGTACAATGTCGTGAATGACTCCTTACTCAGATGTCTAAACGTGTGTGTGTGTGTGTATGCGTGTGTGTACTCACCTAGTTGTACTCACCTAGTTGAGGTTGCAGGGGTCGAGTCCAAGCTCCTGGCCCCGCCTCTTCACTGATCGCTACTAGGTCACTCTCCCTGAAATGTGAGCTTTATCATACCTTTGCTTAAAGCTATGTATGGATCCTGCCTCCACTACATCGCTTCACAAACTATTCCACTTCCTGACTACTCTGTGGCTGAAGAAATACTTCCTAACATCCCTGTGATTCATCTGTGTCTTCAACTTCCAACTCTGTCCTCTTGTTGCTGTGTCCCATCTCTGGAACATCCTGTCTTTGTCCACCTTGTCAATTCCTCTCAGTATTTTGTATGTCGTTATCATGTCGCCCCTATCTCTCCTGTCCTCCAGTGTCGTCAGGTTGATTTGTGTGTGTGTGTGTTTGTGTACTCACCTAATTGTACTCACCTAATTGTGGTTGCAGGGGTCGAGACTCAGCTCCTGGCCCCGCCTCTTCACTGATCGCTACTGGATCCTCTCTCTCTCTGCTTCTTGAGCTTTGTCATACCTCTTCTTAAAACTATGTATGGTTCCTGCCTCCACTACTTCACTTGCTAGGCTATTCCACTTGCTGACAACTCTATGACTGAAGAAATACTTCCTAACGTCCCTGTGACTCGTTGAGTCTTCAGTTTCCCAGTTGTGACCCCTTGTCCCTGTGTCCCCTCTCTGGAACATCCTATCTCTGTCCACCTTGTCTATTCCCCGCAGTATCTTGTATGTCGTTATCATGTCTCCCCTGACCCTTCTGTCCTCCAGTGTCGTCAGTTCGATTTCCCTTAACCTTTCCTCGTACGACATTCCATTGAGCTCTGGGACTAGCCTTGTTGCAAACCTTTGTACTTTCTCTAACTTCTTCACGTGCTTGACCAGGTGTGGGTTCCAGACTGGTGCTGCATACTCCAGTATGGGCCTAACATACACAGTGTACAGTGTCTTGAACGTGTGTGTGTGTGTGTACTCACCTAGTTGAGGTTGCGGGGGTCGAGTCCGAGCTCCTGGCCCCGCCTCTTCGCTGATTGCTACTAGGTCCTCTCTCTCCCTGCCCTATGAGCTTTATCATACCTCGCCTTAAAACTATGTATGGTTCCCGCCTCCACTACGTTACTTTCTAGGCTATTCCACGGCCTGAATACTCTATGACTGAAGAAATACTTCCTAACATCCCTTTGATTCATCTGAATCTTCACCTTCCAATTGTGACCTCTTGTGTCTGTGTCCCTTCTCTGGAACACCCCGTCTTTGTCCACCTTGTCTTTTCCCGGCAGTTTTTTTAAATGTCCTTATCATGTCTCCCCTGACCTCCTGTCCTCCAGTGTCGTCAGGCCTTTTTCCCCTCAACCTTTTTTCGTAGGACAACCCCCGTAGCTCTGGGACTAGTCTTGTTACAAACCTTTGCACTTTCTTAATTTCTTGACGTCCCTTGACTAGGTGTGGATTACAAAACTGGTGCTGCATATCCAGTATGGGCCTGACGGTAAATGGTATACAGAGGTCTTGAACGAATTATTACTGAGGTATCGGAACGCTATCCGTAGGTTTGCCAGGCGCCCGTATGCTGGCAGCAGTTTTCTGATTGAGGTGTGCCTCAGGAGATATGCTCGGTGTTTTTACCACCCCCAGATCTTTTTCCTTGAGTGAGGTTTGCAGACCTTTGGCCATTAAACTATTTGTGTCTGCGGCCTTCTTTGCCCTTCCCAAATTTTCAGATTTTGCATTTGGCAGGGTTTTAAAATCCAAGGAGCCAGTTGCTGGACTGGCCTTGTAGCCTTGTCCAGTCTCCTTGTAGTCCGCCTGATCCTCATCCGATTGATTCTTCTCATTACTTCACATCATCTGCAAAAAGGACACTTCTGAGTCTATCTCTTCCGTTATGTAGTTAATATACAAGAAACAGCACATCTAGATGACCCCTGTGAACCCCGTTTGTCACAGGCACCACTCTGACACTTCAGTACCATGACTCGTTGTTTGCCTCCCTGTCATTTATTCTCTGATCCATTGCAGTGCCTTACCTGTGTGTGTGTGTGTAATTTATATTTTATATATATATATTATATATATATATATTATATATTATATATATATATATTTTATATATATTTATATATATATATAATAAATATATATTTATAATATATATATATTTTGTGTGTTGTGTGTGTTGCGCGCACGCACCCTCTCTTCTATAATGCACTAAAATCTATATGAGGTTGCAGGGGTTTGAGGTCAGCTCCTGGCCCCGGCAGTTTATTGGGATCATACTTTGTGTATCGGATGCCCATCGTACCTTGAAAAAACTTTAATTTCCACCACTTTTTAACCAGCGTGTCAGCGTGTAAAGCGTGCCCGTTGTGCTCCCGGTTTTTTGGTGTTTTCACTGTCGCTCTTACGTGCTGAACTTTAAATTTGTGTCATCAATCCTATACGAAAACATCCCTCTAGCGCCTGGAACCAATCTTGGGCGGAAACTTTATTTTACTGAGTAAAAAAAAGAGTTGTGTGCACTACCTAGCAAGTTTTACTGCCAGAGGGGAATATAGGTGTCCGTGTGGAAAAAAATTAATAATATTGAACTTTGTGTCAGAGGAAAAAAAAAAAAAGTCTTCCCTGAAAGCATTGAGTATACATAGTGTATAGTGATACTAAAAGTGGCTCCCTAGTATATTGAATAAAGGCTAAAAAGGTCATTTGAAAACAGGTGAATTGAATGAATTTGTAAGCCTTAGAGGCGGGTGCCGGGAAGTCGCCAGAAACTTACCACAGGTCACTGTTTTTAATAATCTTCCTGGCCTGCTAGTGTACTCGCATAAATCTAGTGTACCAGTGAATAGCAGAATACAGTGTTGTAGTAGCAACCTAACCAGTATTTAATGGTACCTTAGGGGGAGTGGAGTGCTTCATAGTTTTCTTTTTCTTGAAATACCAGACGTTCTGTGAATTCATATAACCTGTAGTTACCAGGGTCGCAATATACACAACGAGAAGAAAATATTACTACAAAAAAAAAGCGCCCCTTCCTCCAAAATTTGCACCAGTAACTATAGTGATAAATATAGCATTTATTGTGTGGAGACGAAAAAAAAAAAAAAAAAAAAAAAAAAATAGAGAAGCTAGATACAGCGATGAAAAACAAAGGTGGAGGCCGACCGTCGTCATGAATGCGGGCAAACGCTCTTCAACACGCAAGTTATATTTTGTATAATCAAATCACATATACGGGTAGATAATTTCCAGTAGATCCTCATGTGTTAGCTCAAACACGACCAGTAGGTTAAAAAAGTGACCCACTGATCAGATCAGATAGACTGGTCCGAACCCTTGACTGGTCCGAAACCCTTGACTGGTCCGAACCTTGACTGGTCCGAACCTGGATGGTTCAAACGGTTTGTTGTGCACCACTAGCAGGTTATTAATAAAACAAAGGTTGTAGTAGAATTGCAGTAAACACCATTCAAATCATTATGAAGCTGTGTGTAGTCTGTGGTCAGTCAAACAAACGGGCTTCCCCCATGCTTTAATTGTCATTTCTGTGGAAATTGGTGTTCCGCCCCTTGTGCAGATATCCAAGAACTAGCTACAAGCAGTATTAAAACAGGGAAAGTGTTTTTGGGTATGCCCAAATGAGATAAATCGGGGACTAAAATCACAAGGGTATTAAAAGAGGTCAACATCAAGCTGCTTTCATAGAAAACCTGGAACCCTTTCTACAACAGATGGGAACATAAAAAGTCCGGGCTGAATGGTACTGCCCTTGATACTGGCCATGTAGTCAGAAACGGGTAAGGCTGGAGATGATGTCCTGGTAGTCAGTAAATGGGGGGCTGATAGTGCGTCCTGGGAGACGTAATGGGGAAGCTGGAGGTGCTGTCCTGGGAGACAGTAATGGTGAAGCTGGAGATGCTGTCCTGGGAGACAGTAATGGGGGAAGCTGGAGATGCTGTCCTGGGAGACAGTAAGGGTGAAGCTGGAGATTTTGTCCGGGTAGTCGGGAATTATACGCGGGAAAGGAATACATATGAATGACCTCATAGGGGACAGGAGCCATAGTAGGGAAACAAGTGTAGTCAAAGATAAGATAAAACCAATATTGCAAACTAGAAATACCGCAGGAAATAGCAAACAAGAGGACTCCACTGCAATAGTGAGGATATATTCCCAAAAACAAATGGTGGGAGCTCCATTGTTGGTGCTAGGGAGGATAGAAGTAAGACAGGGAAACATGCACCAACAGGGAATACAGTCACAGAAACCCCAAAGGCAAACGGAAACAAGCCTGTGCACATACTATGCACTCGGTTATCTGCTGGCATGGGAAATCTGGAAAAAACAGATGGGACGTGCAACTATGACCACCCTAGGAAATGCCATCCCCATATGACAACAGGAAAATGAAAAACTCCCTTCCTGTAAGTTTTTTCACCCTGAACTTTTGTCCCTCTTCAGTACAGGAAAGACTGTGCTTTAACTTAATTGCCGGGCATACCATCAAAGGGGACAAAAAGATACAAAACATCCAGGCCATGGGAAAACCTGGGTAGCCAAAGCCATCAAGAGGGAGAGGTTTTTTGTGCCAGGAAGGAAAAAAAAACTGGCAGGAAATGGCAGAAAATCGTACACCAAATCCAGTCATTCCGGGGAGTGGAACCACAGTCGATGGCCTCCACTCCAAACCAACAGATACAGATACTAATGCCGGAAAAAAAATCCCCCCCCAGTACCAACAATACCACCAGTCCGATAACATTCTTTTTGCAAATATACAGGGTTTTAAAGCCAGCAAAAAAACAACAAAATACCTTTCATCCGTGGACTGCTTGCAGAGGCAAAGGCAATGTTCGCGGCTTTCACTGAGACCCACATAAAGGATCACTTGGACAACGAAATATGGATCCCAGGTTACAGCCTATACAGATGTGACAGAGTGAACAGGCAAAAGGGGGGGTTGGCCTGTACATTGCAGAGTCACTTGTTTGCACAGAACTGCTAAATGCCTCAAATGATGTAGTGGAAGTTTTAGCAGTAAAGGTCGAGAACCAAAACCTATTTCATTGTGATAGTTTTACAAGCCTCCGGATGCAACATCCCAGCAATTCCAGGAACAGCTGTTAAAAATTGACCACTGTCGGGAAAAACCCTTTCCCAGCTCCTGCCCCCAACATCTTGCTCCTGGGGGATTTCAACTTAAGGCACCTAAAATGGAGGAATATAGCAAATAATATTGTTGCAGTAATAACACCAGGAGGCAGCTCTGATGAAAACTCACACTCACGCGAGCTTTTAAATCTCTGCACAAAATTCAATTTAAAAACCCGCAAATAATAGAGCCTACTAGACTGGAGAAAAACACTAGACCCCATCTTCACTAACAATGATGATCTGATAAGAAATATCACCATATCAAAAACAAAATACTCAGATCACAACATAATTGAGGTCAGTCATGTATGCGCGGAGCCCAGACCGACATAATGAGATTAGTCACGAGGGGGCATTCACCAAATTCAACTTTTAATAACAAAAACATAAAGTGGGACCAAGTAAACCAAGTCCTAACGATATAAGCTGGGAAGATATCTAAGCAACACAGGGCCCCAACTTATGCCTAGAAAAGATTAACTCGGTAGCACTCGATGTATGCACAAGGCTTATTCCTCTAAGAAAAAGGAGGAGTAGATGTAAAACAGAAAGAGACAGGCGCTCCCTTTACAGGCGACGGAAAAGAATAACAGAGCGGCTAAAAAAGGTCAATATATCTGAAATGCGTAGGGGACACTGGTCAGAGAAATAGCAAGCATCGAACTTAAGCTAAAAGAATCCTTTAGGAGTCAAGGAATCGCGGGAAGAACTAAAAGCCCTTTAAAAGAAATCGAAAGAAACCCAAAGTATTTTTTCTCCTATGCCAAATCAAAATCGAGAACAACGTCCAGTATTGGGCCCCTACTTAAACAAGATGGGTCCTACACAGATGACAACAAGGAAATGAGTGAGCTACTCAAGTCCCAATATGGGTCAGTTTTTAGCAAGCCGCTAACCAGGGCTGAGAGTCGAAAATCAAAATGAATTTTTTATGAGAGGGGCCACAAAATTTGATTAACACAAGCCTATCCGATGTTATCCTGACGCCAAATGACTTCGAAAAAGGCGATAAATGACATGCCCATGCACTCTGCCCCAGGGCCAACTCATGGAACTCTCTGTTCATCAAGAACTGCAAGAAGCCCCTATCACGAGCCTTTTTCCATCCTATGGAGGGGAGCATGGACACGGGGGTCGTCCCCCAGTTACTAAAAAAAACAGACATAGCCCCCCTCACAAAAAGGGGGGAGTAAAGCAACAGCAAAGAACTACAGACCAATAGCAAATAACATCCCATATCATAAAAATCTTTGAAAGGGTCCTAAGAAGCAAGAAACACCACGCATCTAGAAAAACCCATCAGTTACACAACCCAGGGCAAACATGGGTTTAGAACAGGTCGCTCCTGTCTGTCTCAACTATTGGACCACTACGACAAGGTCCTAAATGCACTTGAAGACAAAAGAATGCAGATGTAATATATAAGACTTTGCAAAAGCCTTCGACAAGTGTGACCATGGCGTATAGGCACAAAATGCGTTTCTAAAGGAATAACAGGAAAAGTCGGTCGATGGATCTATAATTTCCTCACTAACAGAAAACAGAGAGTAGTCGTCAACAGAGTAAGTCCCAGGCAGCTTCGGTGAAAAGCTCTGTTCCACAAGGCACAGTACTCGCTCCCATCTTGTTCCTCCCTCCTTATATCCGACATAGGGCAAGGATGTCAGCCACAGCACCGTGTCTTCCTTTGCAGATGACACCCGAATCTGCATGACAGTGTCTTCATTGCAGACACTGCAAAGCTCCAGGCAGACATCAACCAAATCTTTCAGTGGGCTGCAGAAAACAATATGAAGTTCAACGATGAGAAATTTCAATTACTCAGATATGGTAAACATGAGGAAATTAAATCTCATCAGAGTACCAAAAAAAATTCTGGCCACAAAATAGAGCGAAAAAACCAACGTCAAAAACCTGGGAGTGATCATGTCGGAGGATCTCACCTTCAAGGACCTAACATTGTATCAATTTGCATCTGCTAGAAAAATGACAGGATGGATAATGAGAACCTTCAAAACTGGGAGGCCAAGCCCATGATGACACTCTTCAGGTCCCCTTGTTCTATTTTAGGCTGGAATATTTCTGCCAAAACTTTAAAAGCACCTTTCAAGGCAGGTTTAAATTGCCGACCTAGAAAATGTACAGATAACTTTCACGGCGCGCATACGGAGATAAAAACACCTCAATTATTGGGAGCGCTTGAGGTTCCTAAACCATGTATTCCCTGGAACGCAGGAGGGAGAGATACATGATTATATACACCTGGAAAATCCTAGAGGGACTAGTACCGAACTTGCACACGAAAAACACCCACTACGAAAGCAAAAGACCCTTTGGCAGACGATGCACCATCCCCCCAATGAAAAGCAGGGGTGTCACTAGCACGTTAAGAGACCATACAATAAGTGTCAGGGGCCCGAGACTGTTCAACTGCCTCCCAGCACACATAAGGGGGATTACCAACAGACCCCTGGCAGTCTTCAAGCTGGCACTGGACAAGCACCTAAAGTCAGTTCCGGATCAGCCGGGCTGTGGCTCGTATGTTGGTTTGCGTGCAGCCAGCAGCAACAGCCTGGTTGATCAGGCTCTGATCCACCAGGAGGCCTGGTCTCAGACCGGGCCGCGGGGGCGTTGACCCCCGGAACTCTCTCCAGGTAAACTCCAGGTAAACTTCAGTGTCCAGATCCTTTTACTTCCTAACTATTCTAAGACAGGTTAAAAAAAATACTTTTTAACATTATTGTGACACATATGAGTTTTAAACTTCCAGGTGTGTCTGCGTGTTCCTGGTTTCCGTCCCCAAACCAATCTACACCATCAATTCTTCTCAGTATTATATACATCGTTATGATTCCTGGCTTTGGTTCCTGGAAGCTGATATTGTATTTGCCTGATGCGCGCTGGCTGTGGCAATTATTCGGTTGATTTGCGACTCATGTGATATGCTCGGTGTATTACTCAGTCTTTGGTAATTCCAGTAGACACTTGTCAGACAAGAAATACAGCCTTCTATGCCCATTTGACGTCTTTCTAGATACTGTTCCCTTTTGTATTCTACTCATTAGTTTCACATCTGCAAACAGGGATACTTTTTTTCTCTCATGTCGTTTATATACATAAATGATATTGGTCCCACTCGTCACACGGACCACTCGTCACCACTCGTCACACGGACCACTCGTCACCACTCGTCACACGGACCCATTCTGACAACTCTTCCAGGAAAATCGTTCATTGTTTCCCTCCATTTCAGTGTTCATTGATAAATTGTAGTGACTTTCCTGCTATTCCTGCTAGACAATCTAGGTTTATGTCCTGTCGCATGCTTCACATCTATAACCTAGTCATAGATCTTTAGTAGATTTGTGAGTAAGGGTTTCCAACTCTAAATCAGTGCTAGTTATGAGGCTGCTTCTTCCCAGGTTCTCCACCACATTTATCCTAAAACTGTTCTCCATAACTTTATATACTCTGAATATCAATGATATTGCCCCATGTAGTATAGAGCTATGTGGCTCTTCTTTTTCTTAAATACTGGGACTACAATTTTCTACCTTGCACATTTATGGCACTTGTCCTATGTCGTCTGACAATTTGACTGATTATTGTAGCTAATTACTAACATAGTGTTTCCCCTCCCTCTCACAGGACCCATGAAGAGACATTATCTACTTCCGTTGTTATCGATGTATCTAGCGTGCACAATAGTTCCCTGACTTTAAATGTATATACATACGCGTATATAAATGCACATACATACACACACACACGCACACATACACACACACACACACTCACACCACACACACACACACCCCACCCCACACACACACACCCAAACACACACACACACACACACACACACACAGACACACACACCCCACACAAAACACACACACAAACACACACACACACACACACACACACACACACACACACACACACAACCTTTTCGAGGACGACCCCTACCCCGCCTTCCTTCCCCTACAGATTTATATGTTCTCCATGTCATTCTACTTTGATCCATTCTCTCTAAATGACCAAACCACGTCAATAACTCTTCTTCAGCCCTTTGACTAATACTTTTATTAACTCCAAACCTCCTAATTTCCACACTCCGAATTTTCTGCATAATATTTCCACCACACACATCGTCCTTGGACAGGACATCTCCACTTCCTCTAACCACCTCCTCGCTGCAGCATTTACAACCCAAGCTTCACACCCATACAAGAGTGTTGGTACTACTATACTTTCATGCATTCCTTTCTTTGCCTCCACAGATAACGTTTTTTTTTGTCTCCACATATACCTCAATGCACCACTTATCTTTTTTCCTTCATAAGTTTTATGATTAACCTCATCCTTCATAAATCCATCCGCTGACACGTCAACTCCCAGATATCTGAAAACATTCACTTCTCCCACACTCCTCCTCCCCGATTTGATATCCAATTTTTCTTTATCTAAATCAGTTGATACTCTCATCACCTTACTCTTTTCTATGTTCACTTTCAACTTTCTACCTTTACACATACTCCCAAATTCGTTCACTAACCTTTGCATTTTTCTATAGAATCTCCCATAAGCACAGTATCATCAGCAAAAAGTAACTGTGTCAATTCCCATTTTGTATTTGATTCCCCATAATTTTAATCCCACCCGTCTCCCGAACACCCTAGCATTTACTTCTTTTACAACCCCATCTATAAATATATTAAACAACCATGGTGACATTACACATCCCCGTCTAAGACCTACTTTTACCGGGAAGTATTCTCCCTCTCTTCTACACACCCTAACCTGAGCCTCACTATCCTCATAAAAACTCTTTACAGCATTTAGTAACTTACCACCTATTCCATATACTTGCAACATTTACCACATTGCTCCCCTATCCACTCTATCATATGCCTTTTCTAAATCCATAAATGCAATAAAAACTTCCTACCTTTATCTAAATACTGTTCACATATATGCTTCAATGTAAACACTTGATCTACACATCCCCTACCCACTCTAAAACCTCCTTGCTCATCCGCAATTCTACATTCTGTCTTACCTCTAATTCAATAATAACCCTAATGTACACTTTTCCTGGTATACTCAGTAAACTTATTCCTGTATAATTTTTACAATCTCTTTTGTCCCCCTTCCCTTTATATAAAGGGACTATACATGTTCTCTGCCAATCCCTAGGTACCTTCCCCTCTTTCATACATTTATTAAACAAAAATATCAACCACTCCAACATTATGTCTCCCCCTGCATTTAATATTTCTGTCATGATCCCGTAAGTTCCAGCTGCTTTACCCCCTTTCAATCTACGTAATGCCTCACGCACCTCCCCCACACTGACATCCTGCTCTTCCTCACTCCTAAAAGATGATATACCTCCCTGGCCAGTGCATGAAATTACCTCCTCCCTTCCTTCGTCGACATTTAAAAGTTCCTCAAAATATTCTCTCCATCTACCCAATACCTCCATCTCCCCATCTACTAACTCCCCTACTCATAAGAACATAAGAACATAAGAAAGGAGGAACACTGCAGGAGGCCTGCTGGCCCATACTAGGCAGGTCCTTTACAATTCATCCCACTAACAAAACATTTGCCCAACCCAATTTTCAATACCACCCAAGAAATAAGCTCTGATGTGAAAGTCCCACTCAAATCCAACCCCTCCCACTCATGTACTTATCCAACCTAGATTTGAAATTACCCAAAGTCCCAGCCTCAATAACCCAACTAGGTAGACTGTTCCACTCATCAACTACCCTATTTCCAAACCAATACTTTCCTATGTCCTTTCTAAATCTAAACTTATCTAATTTAAATCCATACTGCGGGTTCTCTCTTGGAGAGACATCCTCAAGACCTTATTAATATCCTCTTTATTAATACCTATCTTCCACTTATACACTTCGATCAGGTCTCCCCTCATTCTTCGTCTAACAAGTGAATGTAACTTAAGAGTCTTCAATCTTTCTTCATAAGGAAGATTTCTAATGCTAAGTATTAATTTAGTCATCCTACGCTGAATGTTTTCTAACGAATTTATGTCCATTTTGTAATACGGAGACCAGAACTGAGCTGCATAATCTAGGCGAGGCCTTACTAATGATGTATAAAGCTGCAGTATGACCTCTGGACTTCTGTTGCTTACACTTCTTGATATAAATCCCAGTAATCTATTTGCCTTATTACGTACGCTTAGGCATTGCTGTCTTGGTTTAAGGTTGCTGCTCACCATAACCCCAAGTCCTTTTTGCAATCTGTATGGCTAAGTTCTACATCATTTAACTTATAAGTACTAGGGTTATGGGCACTCCCAAGCTTCAGAACCTTGCATTTATCTACATTGAACTGCATCTGCCACTTTTCTGACCAAGAATAGAGTTTGTTTAAATCCTCCTGAAGTTCCATAACATCTACGTTTGAATCAATTATCCTACCTATCTTTGTGTCATCGGCGAATTTGCTCATATCACTAGTAATTCCCTCATCAAGATCATTGATATATATTATAAACAACAACGGGCCCAAGACTGATCCCTGTGGAACGCCACTTGTTACAGATCCCCACTCGGATTTAACCCCATTTATGGACACTCTCTGCTTCCTGTCAGTGAGCCATGACTCGATCCACGAGAGCACTTTTCCCCCAATGCCATGAGCTGCCACTTTCTTTAACAGTCTATGGTGCGGAACTCTATCAAAAGCCTTACTAAAATCTAAGTAAATAATATCAAATTCTTTATTGTGGTCAACAGCCTCTAAAGCTTTACTGAAGAAAGTTAATAAATTAGTTAGACAAGACCGGCCTCTTGTGAATCCATGCTGAGTATCATTAATCAAGCTATGCTTATCGAGATGGCTTCTTATAATCTCAGCTATAATTGACTCTAGCAATTTGCCTACAATTGAGGTCAGGCTTATTGGGCGGTAATTTGACGGTAACGACTTGTCCCCTGTTTTAAAAATAGGAATTACATTAGCCATCTTCCACATATCAGACACTACACCTGTTTGAAGAGATAAATTAAAAATATTAGTTAATGGTTCACAGAGTTCCATTTTGCATTCCATAATTAAGAACCCTTGAAAATACCTCATCAGGACCCGGCGACTTATTTTGCTTCAGTCTGTCTATCTGCTTCACAACCATCTCACTAGTGACTGTGATGTTACATAATTTATCTTCTTCTAGCCCACTGTAAAATTTTTTTTAACTGACAAATCCATTCGTTCCCTAGGCTTTCTTAACTTGTTTAACTCACTCCAAATTTTTTTCTTATTTTAAGAGCATAAGAACATAAGAAAGAAGGAACACTGCAGCAGGCCTACTGGCCCATGCAAGGCACGTCCAAGTCTCCTACCAGCTTAAGCCAAAGCCCCAACCTAGTCAGGTCAGGTCACATTCACTTAAAGAAGGAACACAGCAACTGACATAGTAGAACAAGCTAATCAGGTCCAACTCACACCCACCCAGACCCAATCATGTATTTATCTAACCTATTTTTAAAACTACACAACGTTTTAGCCTCTATAACTGTTCTTGGGAGTTTGTTCCACTCATCCACAACTCTATTACCAAACCAGTGCTTTAATATATATATCCTTCCTGAATCCGAATTTATCCAGCTTGAAACCACTGCTGCGAGCCCTGTCTAGGCTAGATATTTTCAGCACGTTATTTACATCCCCTTTATTTATTCCTGTCTTCCATTTATACACCTCAATCATATCCCTCCTAATTATATGCCTTTCTAGAGAGTGCAGATTCAGGGCCCTTAGTCTATCCTCTAAGGGAAGATTTCTGATACATGGGATCAACTTTGTCATCCTCCTTTGTATGTTTTCCAGAGCATTTATATCCAACCTGTAATACGGTGACAAAAACTGTGCAGCATAATCTAGATGAGGCCTAACCAAGGATATATAGAGTTGAAGAACAACCTGAGGACTTCTATTATTTATGCTTCTTGATATGAAGCCAAGGATTCTGTTAGCTTTTTTGCGAACACTTATGCACTGTTGTCTTGGTTTCAGATTACTGCTAACCAGAACTCATAAATCTTTTTCGCAATCCGTAATATTAAGATCTACATTATTTAGTTTATATGTGACATGGTTATTTTCCTGTCCAACATTTAGAACTTTGCACTTGTCTATATTAAACTACATCTGGCACTTCTCCGACCACTGCATAAGTGTATTCAAATTTTCCGAGTGCTCTAATGTCCTTGTCAGAATAAATTCGACGGCCTATTTTGGTGTCATCGGCAAACTTGCTGATGTCGCTCTTTATGCCCTCATCAATGTCATTTATGTAGATTGTGAACAGCAGGGGGCCCAACGCTGACCCCTGTGGAACACCGCTCGTGACGCTTCCACACTCTGATTTCTCCCCATTTATGCAAACTCTCTGCTGCCTATTTGTCAACCATGCCTCTATCCAGGAAAAAATTTCTCCTATTCTATGTGCCTTAATTTTCCTTAATAGTCTGTGATGTCCGAAACACTGGCTCGTAAGACGTACATATACGGCCAAAACAGTCAAAGGGTTAACAGTGTTGGAAGTAAGATAAGTGATTAATCGTTAGAAAAAGGACAGCACGAACCTAACTCTTCCAATGTTGTTGAAGTTATATAGGGCTACTAACAAGACTGCCACCTCTGCTGCTGCCTTCACCTCACCACCACTATGTAGGACTTATGCTCTCAGTGGCCCATATACACCCAACAACAACAACAGAACATTCATTAAAATTTCTTGACAGTGCCTCTCCCAATCTATCATCTGCTCTCCTTTTGCACTCTCTCACCACTCTCTTCACCTTTCTTTTATTCTCATAACACTTCTACTTTGAAAAAACCTCTCATAAGCTACCTTTTTCTCTTTTATCACAATCTTTACTTCATCATTCCACCAATCACTTCTCTTTCCTCCTGCACCCACCCTCCTATAACCACAAACTTCTGCCTCACATTCTAACACTGCATTTTTAAAACTATTCCAACCCTCTTCAACCCCCCACTACTCATATTTGCACCAGCCCACCTTGCTGCCAATAGTTGCTTATATTTCACCCAAACTTCCCCCTCCTTTAGTTTATACACTTTCACCTCCCTCTTATTTGTTGTTGCCATTTTTCCTCTTGTCCCATCTACCTCTTACTCTAACTGTAGCTACAACTAAATAATGATCCAATATATCAGTTGCCCCTTCTATAAACGTGTACATCCTGGAGCCTACCCATCAACATTTTATCCACAAATATATATAAAATATATATATATATATATATATATATATATATATATATATATATATATATATATTAAATATATATATATGTCGTGCCGAATAGGCAGAACTTGCCATCTTGGCTTAAATAGCAATGCTCATCTTGCCATACAGGACAAGTGAAAATTTGTGTATGAAATAATTTCCCCAAAATCATTCTGAACCTAACAAAAAAAATATATTTCACTGTGTTTGTTTATTATTAAATTATCGTAAACAAATCTAAAATATATTTAGTCGGCTTAGGCTAAAATAAATTGTTCTTGTTATAATAAGGTTAGGTAAGTTTTCTACGATTCTTTAGGAGCAAAATTAAAAATTTTTACATTAACATTAATGATAAAAATATATCTTTGAACGTATAAGAGAAAATTTTAGAAAGGACTTAATTTTAAATGAGTTGTTGCTAATTGACCAGTTTTACATATTCGGCACGACATATATATATATATATATATATATATATATATATATATATATAAAATATATATATATATATATATATATATATATATATACTGATTGAGTCCAATATTTACTTGTGCACTTATAACAGCCCAATTTCTTCCGAGAATACCTTCTAACATTTTTTCTAATCTGCTCTTAGATTTTATACTTATTTTTTTGTGAGCTCTCCTCCTTGAGCTTAATTTTCTAGTCCTTTGCTGTTGTCATCCTCCTTTTATGATTATATAGCAATTTTTGGAAGGATTTCAATGTAAACGCTATGTTTTTTCTCAAATTGTAATTTAGTCTCTCTTCTTAAACATGCATATTCGCATCAGTCTCTTCAGCTCACTTCTCTTATTGTCCCACCTTCTTTCCTTTCTGTATTATTTTCATGCTGTTGTTAATCTTTATTTTTCTTTTCTGTATTTGTGGGTGAGCCATGGGCTCGTTGTTCTTGCTATTGCTTTTTCTGCTCCTGTACATGAGATTCTCTTCTGTCTCCATGCATTTTATAGCAACATATTGTATCATTTCATTTGATTCTTTACTATCAGTTCTTTTTTCCACTTCACTTATTCAAGGAATGTCTCATTCTACTGTAGTCTCTTCTATTAAAGCTTGAAGCTCGGTGTCTCGTATATCTCCTGTTATCTCGAAAATGCAAGACAGTGTGATCAGTAGCAACATTGAGTGTTTCATATTCAATATTACTTCCATCAGATTCTCTCAGGGTGAATACATGGTTTAGCCTTGCTGGTTCATCTCTCCTTTCTCTCTGGTCGTCTACCTAATACGTTGGTCCCAATGAGCCATCTCCAACATTCTATTCCTTGTGGCATGTGCCGAGTATGTTACAATTGATTCTACTTTCATCACACACACTTTGGCATACCAGCGAACTCGCAATTCACAACATCACAGTTCTGAGGTCTCACTGCTGCACTAATTGTCCAGTTCACTCAACTAATAGAGCGAGAGCTGGCGCCAGCCGAGTTGTTGTCTTGCTTAAATAACAGGCTGTGGGGTGAGATGAGTCAGACGTTCACTAAAGCTGGTCCCGCCCACTCATACTTTCTTATGTACTCTGAAATGTAACCTGTTTTTATGAGTGGCTTTTGTTCTTGTATTACTGTTACACTACTGATTAACTTTGTAAATACTGTACGTAATGGTAAAGGAAAAGTACGTCACTCTGTAATTGCGTTGCCCATGAAACTAATGACTTTCGTTACAGCCAAATGCTCCAGGCTTTGAATTTACTACCTGCATTCGTAATAGGCCGTCACATTTCTGGCCCCTAATTTGGCTCTAGATTCTCCAAGTATTTTCTTTGTTGCTAAAGTCTTCCATTATCAACAGGTTTGCATTGGTCATGTGCACATTTCTGGCCACCTCTTTGTTTTCCTCCACCATTGCTATTTTGTTATCCTGCTCCTGATTTGATCTCATGCTATTTAGTGAAAGGTTTTTCAATCTTGAATGAGCCTACAACATAGTCCTTTTCCTCTTTTCTGTTAATCTTCCTCTCATTTCATCAAAACTGAATCGGTTTCTAATTAGTAGTGCTACTTTTCTACCCCCTCTGTTTACTGTGTACTTCCTCCTAATATTAAATCCATATGTGAAAGCTCTATATGTTATCATCTCTTTGAGTTTGCTTCTCTGGGTGTTATGATGTCTTGGGATGCATACATGTTCCATTCATCTCTCTTATTTGTTATTTCATCTGCGATTATGTACTCTAATTTAAACTTCTGTTAATGTGTTCCAATTTTGAGGTTCACCATAGGGTCAGGGAAAGTGGCGAAAGTAGTGAAGTTTAAGGGTAAGTGTGAGCAGTAGTTCATTTTATGTTTCTTGCTCTTAGAAGGGATAGAATCGCCGGTATAGGTGAAGTAAGCCTGGGAAGTTGGGGAGGAAAAGGAAGTGGTTTTTGTGGGTTGGGACCGGGACTTATTTGAGGAAGATTCTTAAACTCGATTCTCGCATTAAATGCTCATCTATGTCCTAATCCTTGGTCATCACTTCTTTTCCATCGTGTGTCCTTCCCACTGTGATGATGTATTTAAATGCTGTCTCTCTTTTCTGGCTCCAGTATATAAGTTTCCATTCACTCGCTTCTGCTTTACTTTTATCGTGGTTAATGGTCTGAGCGTCTCTCTCCTGGCTGATACACTGAATTCCTCATATTCCACTGTCTCCAGAAGCCAAACTTATTGATAAATAAAGTGAAACTTATTCATAAAAATAATCAGTAGTTACATATGTGTCTTTTTCATCAAATTGTCTATAATGTATAGCATCAATGTAAAGAAACTAATTGAAATGAAGAATCAGAATCTGACTTACAGCAATGAAATGAAATTGAGAGCAGATTATACGATGTAAAGAAGTGTCAAGTTTTCAAATATATATATATAGCAAAAAGGAAATAAGTTACCTAGGGCCTAAATCGTAAGGTAAACGTGAAATAAACGGCAATTAACGTATCACATATATTTGTTCAGCAGCTGCATCAAAACAGAGTAGACAATGAGCCACCTAAGTTGCTCATAACAGTTTTAACACAGAGTCAACTCTGATGATTGTGAGTAAAATCACTAGCGCACATTTACATGCGTTAAAATACTCAAAAGTAGAACTAGTAATAAGTAGAAGTAGATCAACTGGTATACACAGCTGTAAGAATTGCAGTGTAGAAAATTATTAATATATAGAGGAGGTTGTAGTACGTGTGTTTCGTCTACTTCCATCTCTCCTGTCTCATGATATTTTTTTTAATATATTATGAAATATTTTTTCCTCTTTTTGACTCCGGTAGTGACTGGAGGTAGTGAAGGATGGGGAGAGAGCTTTCTGCATTACTGTTTTTTATTTAAATGCCAAGATAATAAACGGTAGTCATTTGGCTACAGAAAACTATATAGCTATCCATAGACAGCCTCGGTGTGGACTTTTATTATATTCCCATTTCCTAGGCGCTGCATTACCTTTAAGGGTTTAGAGCTTCCCGAAGGATATAATATTTTTCGTACCTATCTCAAGGCACTGCATAACTTTTATGGGTTTAGTGCTTCCCTTGTGCAAAAATAATAGCAATAATGTTCGTAAACGTTTGGCTGTCACACCACACGCCTCAGGCTCCTCCTGCTTCCTCCTCACTTTTCTAAGAAGTTGAAACACACGCGCCG
Organism: Cherax quadricarinatus; assembly: GCF_026875155.1. Lineage (NCBI taxonomy): Eukaryota > Metazoa > Arthropoda > Malacostraca > Decapoda > Parastacidae > Cherax > Cherax quadricarinatus. The sequence continues at coordinate 92,526,047 of NC_069401.1, read as the reverse complement.
TAGGGAACATCAGCCGCACCTGTGTCCTGAAGGTCTTCCTGAGTGCCGACGTTGAGGCACTATCTGGCTGTGAGGAACCACTTTTGACATGCCAGCCCTTTTCTTCATGAGGAAGAGATGGTTATGGCAATGTTGACATGTAAATACTAGTGGAGTCTATATCACCATCAAAAGTAAATAATGGGAACTACTGTATGCCAACTTCACGAGGGAGTGGTGGAGGCTTTGTTAACAGCAGAAACGAGTGATGGATTGTTATGCAGGTTACTGCTTTAATGTGAAGAGAATTTACATTGTAGGGAAAAAAGTGCTCCATAAAGTTATAAATGTCAACATACTGGAAGATGCTTAGAGAAGTAATTTCACTGTAACACTAGAGGAAAGTGTGGTGTGGTGTGATGAAGCAAGCATGGAGATAAGTACCTTGAACTATTTTCTTAGAATTATCAAGCCATAGGCTGGTTTTGGATTTATATTTATGGTCATGTAGGTCCTGGTAGTGGCCTGGCCCAATTGCTTGAGTGGAGATGGTGTGTTTGGTTGAGATTCTGAAATACTAATACATTTAACAAGAGTCTAGAAGCCAACTAAGAGACGGTGGTTATGGCGACCCTTCTGGTACAAGGTAATGTTTATTTTTCCCCTATATATCCTAGCCTTAATTAACTAGTATCGGCGTACTAGTGTGTTTTTGTAAAATTTAAAATGTGTTGAAGGCAGGTTTTGTGTTCTGTATATTGTTATGTAGAATAGATATATTTTTTCTAAAGGACCATTTAATTAATCTTCAAAGATAAATTTAAGGTGTATAAGGGTACTGACCATCTGTTTAGTGTTCTTGTGAGGCTGAATGTGTGGTCACGGATGGTTTAAATTCTTTAATAAATTGCATGAGTCCCTAGACCAGGTTTCCAGTAGTAAAGGATTTTTTAACAATAGAAAGTTGTAATGAAGAATATATTTTTTATCAGAAAATGGTTGATAATGGAAGAGGTCAACTCTATTTGAGTGACACAGCGTCTAGGACCTGGAGGAATCAAGTTTGATGCAGATTACTGTAGCAGCAGTGTGGCAGTCAGCCTCCGTGAAGGATAATGATATGATATTAAGTTAAGGTAAATGTGCTGTAGTCCGCCTGTATTGACGAAGTGGTTAGGTTGCATTTAAGGTTACTGGTAGTTCATTGTTCAGTTGGTATTACGAACATTAAGGTTACTGGTAGTTCATTGTACAGTTGGTATTACGAACACAGGTAAAGAATGGCCTTGAGACCTGGTCGTAATAGGAAAGTGGATCTTACAAAACTTAACAGTACACTATAATATATATTTGCCTTCACCAGATGTTATATACAAGTACGTACACTATGTACAATATGTACAGATAGAATAATAAGTATACACCACGGTGACAGATGGCAAAGCAGAAGCAAGAGAGTGTGCACCATGCTCACCCAGCAAGTATACAAGTCTGCCAATGCTTACCACAAGTGAACCACGTTGCTTCAGCTTTGGTGGGCTTACCTGTGATTGGCCAATGAAGCAAGGTACTGATTTAATGACGGGTACCCTATTGATCATTAAACCCTTAGAACCCGGTTTCCTGGTTGGGAGGCAGCCTATATGGGAGTGTGACATACCTCCACAGTTGGCCTCTTCAGCTGTGGAATTCAGGATGAGCCTGGGATATGTCAGCAGTGTGTTGGGATATTCCTTGGGGAATTATCTAAAGCCGAAGATATGTTCCCGTTCTTTCATACTCTCGTTATTCAACTTATTCTCTCACAACGATGATGCTTCACCAGACTGAACATACTCTGGTGCTGGGCAGCCACCGAAATGCTGGACAAGTGTTTCGCTTATTTGTGGTTCAGTATACCAACCCTAACCATAGACCATTCTTAACCTGGGGTATCCATACCCTTTGTGAGTATTCGACTCAATCTCTGAAAAATTTGTTGTTTTTCAATAAATAAATATGATAAAATTCTTAGGATTTTCTTTCAGTTGCTCTGCTCCTAGCTGACCATATGTAAAGTAGCACCGAGTTATTGACATCGTTTGAAGTCATACTGGTATCTAATAGGACTAGGGATGATGATCATTTCGACAGTCTGATGAATGGGGTATAAGGACACTGAGCAATCTATTTGGGTATGTAATCGTGAAAAGGTTAAGAATCCCTATTATAATATATTAAATACCGTTAGGAGTAATGAAATAGGTATTGGTTGCTGCGAAGGAGCGTTCAAGAATATTTTTCAGCAGAACAATGCACCAAGACATTGTCTAGAAAAGGGAAAAGAGAACGAATTGTTATTCACTGGCAGAGTATCTGATTCACAACCACAGGATCCTGAGTCTTATTCACGGATGGAACATTTCCTGTTCTACTATCAGTAAATAAGTACAGTCAGCAGCACGGATGCTGAGACGAATTATGGCCGACTGAGACATGTAGTAACTTCTAGAAGTAGTAACAGTATTAGCACATGACGGAATTTATGTTTCCGCATAATTTGTGTTGTAACAAAGACGATCAATAGTAGACGAGTTGCCATTTCAGTTTGCAATGCTAGTTTCTTGTATTTTAGTTAATAACATCAAATAAAGTATATATAGAAATTATATAACTACTGAGCGTTTCCTCTGACGTTGAATACAACAACAGTAATGTGATTCTATTATTAAGATTTGATCTCTCTCTCTCTCTCTCTCTCTCTCTCTCTCCTCTCTCTCTCTCTCTCTCTCTCTCTCTCTCTTATACAGGGTTTTGCAGGGACAAGTTTAAGGTTTCTAACTTTATTTGCAACTTAAGAGCAGTTACCTACATCAACTCATTTGTAAGCCTTTTTATTGTTAAGAGATACAAGTAGGGACCATGATGAAGCATATGAGGCTTCATGCTGTCGCTTCAACTTCAAATAGTTTCAGATTATGGAACAAATACTCTTCTCCAGGCTGAGGGACTGACCACCTCAAAACCTACGTCTTCAAGGGTGATGGACTGATTACATTGTTTTCACATCTGTACTGCTTGTACCAAGTTTTCTGTTCTTTACTAAAGAAGGCTACTGTGTAGGCGAAACTTGTCGGAATAAAGATACCTAACTCTTTCACATGTGTCTTACTTGCTAACCAGGATAAAGTTGGAGCCACCTGTCGGCCAGAGATTTCATTTGGTCAATTGTCTTTATTTCTTTGATGTCATTGTTGTTGTGTGAACATGTTCCAGTCACAAGCCATTTTAAGAAAAAATTGTTTCATATGAAGCGACGTCCTGGAAAAAAGGCACAGAGTGACGTTGATGTTTTCTGACCATTTTGTTGTATAGAAGCTCAGTTCTTGCATTCCTCGAAGTAGAGCCAAATTTGGTACTTTGACATTGTTAGCCTTGTACATAACAGTAAGGTCACCGACATCCCTACTGTGGTGAAAGCGCTGCTGAAATGACAGCTCTATCCAGGCTGGGCCCAGGCGGAGGTGAGTCATCTTGCTCTGTTCTCTATTCTGTCGAAAAGTCTCAGATAAGACGGGAGACAGGCAATCCAAGAAAGTGGAGCATACTTAAGGTGTGAGTGTACTTAAGCCTTATGCAGAATTTTGCAACCTCTGCTGGAAAGCAGATGCAATTACGTCTAAGTCCTGTAAGCTTCCTGGCCGCTTGTTTTCAAGATTTATAAAGTTGTTCTTCATTTTCAGTTGTGAGTCAAATTTCACACCAAGGATGTCAACTTCATCATCGGGTACCAACATTCTCCCATTCACTCTAACCACTGCTTTGGCATTACCTTCGTGGTGCAACTGTGACCTCCCATTGTTTTCTCTCTTGTAAGCTGGTAATTGATGCAACTTAAAGCAGCTGGTATTTCCTATCTTGGATAAGTAAATGTCAGTGTACAGCCGTATTCATATGCATGGGACTCTAGGATGATTTGATGAAAATCACTGAAGTAGACACTCCATAACAAGGGCTGAAATACTCTTAGAGATCTACCTTGAAGGTAATCATTAAGGAGACAGAGTGCAGAGCCGGCAACTCTTAGTGCTTCCAGCTTTACCAAGGTTACCTGGTGCCATGCTCGGTCGAAAGCATTACTGCACAACTGATATTAGTTTTATCCTGTGACTGGTCCTACTTACTGACTGCCACAAAGAAGTGAGAGGTAGTCAATAAACACTGTCATTGTCGTGAGATTATTGTCTCAAGAATTTTGCCAGTGATTGACAGGAGTGACACTGGTGTGTGTAGTTGCTGATTTCCGCTCTGCTCTTCTTTTTGTGAACAGAGATTACATTTGTTTCCTTCCTCAGAAGTCATTTACATTGTGCTAGGTAATGCTGATAGATGTTAATTAGAGGTGATGCTAGATGCTTTGTACATCTACTCAACAGTCTTGAGTTCAACTTATCTGGGCCCACCGCCCTTTCTTGTTCCAGGGATTTAAGGAAAAGACAAACTTCATTCTGCCTTATTGTCACCACTTGACATCCCTGACACAGTTTTTGCGGCTAGCCAAAAAGGTTCATTTGTTGGGTCAGGAACTTGCATCTTAGCACCAAAGTATTAGGAAACAAGATCTGTTTTCTCCTGACTGCTAGTGGAGGTGATCCCATTCTGCCTATTTAGAGGTGGAACACATTCATTAGGTTAAATATCCTTGACGGCGTGAAGAGCACCAACTTCAGGGCTGAGAGACTGATTACCTCATCTGTTCTATATAGTTCCAATTATGTTAAATTAGACACATGTGCAACTCTTGGGTATCTTTATTGAGGAAACGTTTCGCCACACAGTGGCTTCATCAGTCCATACAAAGGATAAACTTGAAAAACAGGAGGAGAATGAGGTAATCAGTCCCTCAACCTTGAGTCGATGTGGTCAGTCCATCAATCTTGAATAGAATACGACATATGAGCGGAGAAGCAGCTTATAAACCGTATGACAGGAGAGGTGCAGCAGTCGTAGGTGGTGTCACATTTGTCCAATGTGGAAGTAGTTCGTGCCCAAGGGACAAATGTGACACCACCTACGACTGCTGCACCTCTCCTGTCATACGGTTTATAAGCTGCTTCTCCGCTCATATGTCGTATTCTATTCAAGATTGATAGACTGACCACATCGACTCAAGGTTGAGGGACTGACTACCTCATTCTCCTCCTGTTCTTCAAGTTTATCCTTTGTATGGACTGATGAAGCCACTGCATGTGTCTAGTTTTTCATCTTGACGGTATTATATACCATTCATGTACAACTTGTAAGACACTGCAACTTCATGGAATCTTGGTTCAGAGGACATCTACATAACCTTCTTCACGGTTACTACTAATACGTCCACCACTAACCCAGGCCTCAGGTATGACCTACTTCCACTGGGGAATCCCGCCTACCAGTGACTGTGCCCTCGTCTGCTACCCGTCTCTTCGTACCTGACGCCAGTATATTAGCACCAGCCTTCTTGCCTGTGCTCCAGAATCTTCACGATTATGGTGCTCTTCACACCAACTCCAGGGCTGAGGGATTGATTACCTCATATTTTGAATAGAGTTCCAATTATGTCTTTGAATTTGTATTTATAAAGCGACTGGATACCGAAATGTCTACGATAAAAATACTCAGATGTTGCACATGAGATTATTTTTTTCCAACTGTCGAGCACAAAGGAGACACGCCTGAGTGCTGTAAGCTTCCTCGCCACTTTGTTCGCAAAATCTACAATGTGGTTCTTCCTTGTCAATTTGTTGTTAAATTTCTCCGCAAGGATATAAACTTCTTCCCCCGGTACCAACACTCCCCCACTCACTCATACCAGGGCTCCAGCATTACCGTCACAGTGATAGAGACAATCAACATTTGTTTCTTTCTCTCTCCCTGCTTTTCTATCCCCCTTTCTCTCCCCCTCTCTCTTACCTTGAAGGGTATTACCACACCAAGAAGAAAACGTCATCCGATTGCAGATTCACAGGCTGTCCCAGAATATAAACTCCGCAATAGCAACAGAACATAAATTTCAGCGACTTCAAACACACAGACACAGACACAGACACAGACACACAGACACACACACAAACACACGACACAGAGGCACACACACACACACAATCTCACACACACACACACACACACACACACACACACACACACACACACACACACACACACACACACACAGAAGACCACAGACAGAGTATAGGCTAGGGGGCCAAAGACTGCAAACCTCACTCAAGGAGAAAGATCTTGGGGTGAGTATAACACCGAGCATGTCTCCGGAAGCACACATCAATCAGATAACTGCTGCAGCATATGGGCGCCTGGCAAACCTGAGAACAGCATTCCGATACCTTAGTAAGGAATCATTCAAGACACTGTACACCGTGTATGTCAGGCCCATACTGGAGTATGCAGCACCTGTTTGGAACCCGCACTTGATAAAGCACGTCAAGAAACTAGAGAAAGTACAAAGGTTTGTGACAAGGTTAGTTCCAGAGCTAAGGGGAATGTCCTATGAAGAAAGATTAAGGGAAATCAGCCTGACGACACTGGAGGACAGGAGGGTCAGTGGAGACAAGATAACGACATATAAAATACTGCGTGGAATAGACAAGGTGGACAAAGACAGGATGTTCCAGGGAGGGGACACAGAAACAAGAGGCCACAATTGGAAGTTGAAGACACAAATGAGTCAGAGAGATAGTAGGAAGTATTTCTTCAGTCATAGAGTTGTAAGGCAGTGGAATAGCCTAGAAAATGACGTAGTGGAGGCAGGAACCATACACAGTTTTAAGACGAGGTTTGATAAAGCTCATGGAGCGGGGAGAGAGAGGGCCCAGTAGCAACCGGTGAAGAGGCGGGGCCAGGAGCTAAGACTCGACCCCTGCAACCACAAATAGGTGAGTACACACACACACACACATACACACACACACACACGCACGCACGCACACACACAGGACACAGAAGACCGCAGACGAAGTATAGGCTAGGTGGCCAAAGACTGCCAACCTCGCTCAAGGAGAAAGATCTTGGGGTGAGTATAACACCGAGCATGTCTCCGGAAGCACACATCAACCAGATAACTGCTGCAGCATATGGGCGCCTAGCAAACCTGAGAACAGTGTTCCGATACCTTAGTAAGGAATCGTTCAAGACACTGCACACTGTGTACGTCAGGCCCATACTGGAGTATCCAGCACCTGTTTGGAACCTGCACTTGATCAAGAATTTAGAGAAAGTGCAAAGGTTTGCGACAAGGTTAGTTCCAGAGCTAAGGGGAATGTCCTATGAAGAAAGGTTAAGGGAAATCGGCCTGACGACACTGGAGGACAGGAGGGTCAGGGGAGACATGATAACGACATATAAAATACTGCACGGAATAGGCAAGGTGGACAAAGACAGGATGTTCCAGGGAGGGGACACAGAAACAAGAGGTCACAATTGGAAGTTGAGGACTCAGATGAGTCAAAGGGATGTTAAGAAGTATTTCTTCATTCATAGAGTTGTCAGGCAGTGGAATAGCCTAGAAAGTGACGTAGTGGAGGCAGGAATCATACATAGTTTTAAGACGAGGTTTGATAAAGCTCATGGAGCGGGGAGAGAGAGAGGACTAAGTAGCAAAAGGTGAAGAGGCGGGGCCAGGAGCTAAGACTCGACCCGTGCAACCACAAATAGGTGATTACACACACACACACTCTGCTATGAGGAACTTCCTGCAGGAGGTTCAGTGTGATCTGTCTACTGAAAGTCAGTGCACGAATTGATGGAAAACGTAACAACAAAATGCAACGAGGCAGAGGAAAGGTTTGTTCCCAAGGGCAACAGAAATAATAAGAAGACCAGAATGAGCCCTTGGTTTAACCGAGGGTGTAGGGAGGCAAAAACTAAGTGGGCTAGAGAATGGAAAAAAATACAGAAGGCAAAAGACCCACGAAAATAAGGAGATTAGTGGAAGAGCCAGAAACGAGTATGCTCAGCTAAGGAGGGAGGCCCAGCGACATCACGAAAACAACATAGCATCGAAAGTCAAGTCAGAACCGAAACTGCTGTATACCCACATTAGAAGGAAGACAACAGTCAAAGACCAGTTGATCAGGCTGAGGAAAGAAGCTGGGCAACTCACAAGAAACGATCAGGAGGTATGTGAGTTCAACACGAGATTTAAGAAAATATGTACAGGAGAGACAGGTTGGGCTATGGGACGACAGAACAGAGGAGGACATCAACATGGAATATACCAACAAGTGTTGGTATATTCGCCTCCTCCACACAACTGACGGGGAGGTGAAGAAGCTGCTAAGTGATCTTGATACCTCAAAGGCGATAGGACCGAATAACATCTCCCCGAGGGTCCTTAATAAAGAGGGAGCACAGACGCTGTGTATGCCACTAACCACGATCTTCAACACATCCCTCGAAACTAGGCAACTACCTGAGGTATGAAAGACGGCATATGTAGTTCCCATTTTTAAGAAAGGAAACAGAAACAAGGCACAAAACTATAGACCAGCATGCAAAGTCATGGAGAAGTTTATCAGGAGAGTGATAGAGCACCTGGAACGGAACAAGATTATAAATGGCAACCAGCACGGATTCATGGAAGGCAAATCCTGAGTCACAAACCTTCTGGAGTTATATGACAAGGTAACAAAAGTAAGACACAAGAGAGAGGGGAGGGTTTACTGCATTTTCTTGGTCTGCAAGAAGGTCTTCGACTCAGTTCCTCAAATGAGATTAATGCAGAAGCTAGAGGATCAGCCACGTATAACAGGAAGCGCACTGCAATGGATCAGAGAATACCTGACAGGGAGCCAACAACGAGTCATCGTACGAGATGATGTATCACAATGGGTGCCTGTGACTAGCAGGGTTCCACAGTAGTCAGTCCAAGGACAAGTGCTGCTTTTAGTATAAGTGAATGACATGACGGAAGAGATAGACTCATAAGTGTCCATGTTTGCAGATGATTGTGAAGTTAATGAGAAGAACTAAATCAGATGAGGATCAGGCAGGACTCCAAAGAGAACTGGAAAGGGTGGACATGTGGTGCAGCAACTGGCTACTCGAGCATGTCTCCAGAAGCACGCATCAACCAGATAACTGCTGCAGCATATGGGCAACTGGCAAACCTGAGAATAGCGTTCCGATACCTCAGTAAGGAATCGTTCAAGACACTGTACACCGTGTACGTCAGGCCCATACTGGAGTACACAGCACCAGTTTGGGACCCACACCTGGCAAAGGTTTGCAACAAGGCTAGTTCCAGAGCAAAGGGGAATGTCCTACGAAGAAAGATTAAGGGAAATAAACCTGACAACACTAGAGGGCAGGAGGGTTATGGGAAACATGATAACAATATACAAAATATTGCGAGGAATAGATAAGGTGGATAGAGATGGGACACAGAAACAATGAGGGGTCACAATTCGAAATTGAAGACTCAGATGAGTCAAAGCGATGTTAGGAAGTATTTCTTCAGTAGCAGAGTTGCCAGGAAGTGAAACAGTCTAGAAAGTGAGGTAGTGGGGGCAAGAACCATGCATAGCTTTAAGACGAGGTATGATAAAGCTCATGGAACAGGGAGAGAGAGGACCTAGTAGCGATCAGTGAAGAGGAGGTTCCAGGAGCTGAATCTCGATCCTTGAAACCACTAATAGGTGAGTACAAATAGGTGATTACACACGCACACACACACACACAAACACACAACACACACACACACACACACACACACACACACACACACACACACACACACACACACACACACACACACACACACACACACACACACACATCGCACCATCCCAACACAAACTACAATCCATACCCACAGCTTCCACCCAACACCCAGCTATAGAATCCCACAGTATGCTACCAAGTCTCCCACCCTCACAGGCCCCCCCAAACCACAGTGTTGGAAAGGAAACTGAAAGTATGGTACACAAACGCTGAAGGAATAACAAATAAGTGGGAGGAGTGGCACGAAAGAGTAAAAGAGGTATCACCGGACATCATAGCTCTCACAGAAACCAAGCTTACAGGTATGATAACTGATGCCATCTTTCTAATGGGATACCAGATCCTGAGGAAAGACAGAGGGAACAGGGGATGGGGTGGAGGAGTGGCACTGCTGATCAAAAACCGATGGAATTTTGATGAGCTGGAGAGAGGAGGCAGCGGAGAAGCAAGTGATTACATAGTAGGAACGCTTCACTCTGGAGGTCCCAAGGTGGTAATTGCAGTGATGTATAACACACCACAGAACAGCAGGAGGCCAAGGGAAGAGTATGACGAGAGCAATAGAGCGATGGTTGACACACTGGCTGCAGTGGTCAGAAGAGCTCGTGCATGCAGGGCAAAGCTCCTGATCATGAGTGACTTTAACCACAAGGAGATCGATTGGGAGAACTTGGAGCCACATGGGGGGCCAAGATACATGGAGGGCTAAGATGATGGAGGTGGTACTGGAAAACTTCATGTACCAACACGTAAGGGACACTACAAGAGAGAGAGGAGAGAATGAACCAGCAAGACTGGACCTAATAATCACCTTGAGTAGTGCAGATATTGAGGACATCACATATGAAAGACCCCTTGGGGCCAGCGATCATGTGGTGTTAAGCTTCGAATACACAGTAGAGCTACAAGTGGCCCGAAGCAGGAAGGCCAGGACGAATGAAGCCAAACTACAAGAGAGGCGACTACATGGGAATGAGGAACTTCCTGCACGGGGTTCAGTGGGACAGAGAACTGGCAGTGAAGCCAGTTAATGAGATGATGGAATATGTAGCAACAATGTGCAAGGAGGCTGAGGAGAGGTTAGTACCCAAGAGTAACAGGTATAATGAAAAAGCCAGGACGAGCCCATGGTTTACCCAAAGGTGCAGGGAGGCAAAAACCAAGTGTGCTAGGGAATGGAAGAAATATAGAAGGCAAAGGACCCAGGAGAATAAGGAGAGCAGTCGTAGAGCCAGAAGTGAATATGCACAGATAAGAAGGGAGGCTCAACGACAATATGTAAATGACATAGAGGCGAAAGCCAAATTTGACCCAAAACTGTTATACAGCCACATCAGGAGGAAAACAACAGTCAAGGACCAGGTAATCAGGCTAAGGAAGGAAGGAGGAGAGACAACAAGAAATAACCGTGAAGTATGTGAGGAACTAAACAAGAGGTTCAAAGAAGTGTTCACAGAGGAGACAGAAGGGGCTCCAGAAAGACGGAGAGGTGGGGCACACCACCTAGTGCTGGACACAGTACACACAACCGAGGAAGAAGTGAAGAGGCTTCTGAGTGAGCTAGATGCCTCAAAGGCAATGGGGCCGGATAACATCTCTCCATGGGTCCTGAGAGAGAGACCAGAGGCGCTATGTGTACCCCTAACAACAATATTCAATACATCTATCGAAACAGGGAAATTGCCTGAGGCATGGAAGACAGCAAATGTAGTCCCAATCTTTAAAAAAGGAGACAGACATGAATCACTATACTACAGACCAGTGTCACTGACATATATAGTATGCAAAGTCATGGAGAAGATTATCAGGAGAAGAGTGGTGGAACACCTAGAAAGGAATGATCTCATCAACAGCAGCCAACATGGTTTCAGGGACGAGAAATCCTGTGTCACAAACCTACTGTTCTATGACATGGTGACAGCAGTAAGAAAAGAGAGAGAGGAATGGGTGGATTGCATTTTCTTTGATTGCAAGAAGGCGTTTGACACAGTTCCACACAAAAAATTAGTGCAGAAAACTGGAGGACCAAGCAGGGATAACAGGGAAGGCACTACAATGGATCAGGGAATACTTGTCAGGAAGACAGAAGCGAGTCATGGTACGTGGCGAGGTGTCAGAGTGGGCACCTGTGACCAGCGAGGTCCCACAGGGGTCAGTCCTAGGACCAGTGCTGTTTCTGGTATTTGTGAACGACATGACGGAAGGAATAGACTCCGAAGTGTCCCTGTTTGCAGATGATGTGTAGTTGATAAGAAGAATTCATTCGATCGATGACCAGACAGAACTATAAAGGGATCTAGACAGGCTGCAGACCTGGTCCAGCAATTGGCTCCTGGAGTTCAACCACACCAAGTGCAAAGTCATGAAGATTGGGGAAGGTCAAAGAAGACCGCAGACGCAGTACAGTCTAGGGGGGCCAGAGACTACAAACCTCACTCAAGGAAAAAGATCTTGGGGTGAGTATAACACCAGGCACATCTCCTGAAGCGCACATCAACCAAATAACTGCTGCAGCATATGGGCGCCTGGCAAACCTCAGAACAGCATTCCGACATCTTAATAAAGAATCGTTCAGGACCCTGTACACCGTGTACGTTAGGCCCATATTGGAGTATGCGGCACCAGTTTGGAACCCACACCTAGCCAAGCACGTAAAGAAACTAGAGAAAGTGCAAAGGTTTTAACAAGACTAGTTCCAGAGCTAAGAGGTATGTCCTACGAGGAGAGGTTAAGGGAAATCAACCTGACGACACTGGAAGACAGGAGAGATAGGGGGGACATGATAACGACATACAAAATACTAAGAGAAATTGACAAGGTGGACAAAGACGGGATGTTCCAGAGATGGGACACAGCAACACGGGGACACAGTTGGAAGTTGAAGACACAGATGAATCACACGGATGTTAGGAAGTATTTCTTCAGCCACAGAGTAGTCAGGAAGTGGAATAGTTTGGGAAGCGATGTAGTGGAGGCAGGATCCATACATAGTGCCCAGGGAGGAATTTGGAGCAGCTGGAAGGAAATCTCCTGAGTGTGGTGGCTTCATCGCTAGAAGACGAGCTTTGTCCTTTCCTGATGCATTAGTGATCATTACTTTGGCAATTTTTTCCTTGATCGGTTTTTCCCAGTGGGACGGTTTGTGCTCTTTGGGAGGAGCTAGTCTACTGGAGGAGTCTGCAAGGTTGTCCCACCGCATGGCTTCTTCAGTGAACCTGGGGTCTTGATCTCCAACCGCATCTCTCAAGCGTTTGGGGACAATCTTCTTGACTAATCCACTGGAAGCCAAACACGATGACAGAAATGCAGGCAAAACTACCTGCCATACCCCCGGCCGGGATTGAACCCGCGGTCATAGAGTCTCAAAACTCCAGCCCGTCGCGTTAGCCACTAGACCAGCTAGCCACAATAAGATTCATCCAACTAGGTATATTTCTACACCATAGGAAGGTTAGCACAGGCACCTCTGTGACCACAAATGCAAGTTTTTACAGACGAATCTCCAGCTAGCATGGCCGTGACGAACTCTAGCTCAAGTCCCTTCACTGCCGTCAACATGACTCAAGAAATCGTAATGACACGAGTCATGTTGACGGCAGTGAAGGGACTTGAGCTAGAGTTCGTCACGGCCATGCTAGCTGGAGATTCGTCTGTAAAAACTTGCATTTGTGGTCACAGAAGTGACTGTGCTAACCTTCCTATGGTGTAGAAATATACCTAGTTGGATGAATCTTATTGTGGCTAGCTGGTCTAGTGGCTAACGCGACGGGCTGGAGTTTTGAGACTCTATGACCGCGGGTTCAATCCCGGCCGGGGGTATGGTTTGTTTGCAATCGTGTCATTACGATTTCTTGAGTCATGTTGACGGCAGTGAAGGGACTTGAGCTCGAGTTCATCACGGCCATGCTAGCTGGAGATTCGTCTGTAAAAACTTGCATTTGTGATCACAGAGGTGCCTGTGCTAACCTTCCTATGGTGTAGAAATATACCTAGTTGGATGAATCTTATTGTGGCTAGCTGGTCTAGTGGCTAACGCGACGGGCTGGAGTTTTGAGACTCTATGACCGCGGGTTCAATCCCGGCCGGGGGTATGGTTTGTTTGCAATCGTGTCATTACGATTTCTTGAGTCAAAACTACCTGCATTGCTTTGCGCACCCCTACATCTCCCAGCCGCAGTGGGAGGGTTGCCTGATTCCATTGCTGATCATATAGTGACAGATTCAGCGCCTTCTAAAAGGTTGATCTCAAGAGTGCGGCATATTTGTTGAGTGTTGGGTTGTCAAAAGACGGTGCGCACCTCAGTAAGTGAGTCTTGGCATAGTAAGACACCTTGTGAGGAGATACAAAGCATCAAGGTCGCTTATTCTCTCCTCCATTCTCTTCAGGTCATTCAATTTGTCCTTGAGGACCATGTCGATGGCCTAGTAACCCAGCAGTGCTTCCAAGAGGGTACTGTTGGATGGAGTGGTAGTAGAGACTTGCGGGAGGACTGTACGTACATCACTGATTAATTCCTGGTTCCTTGTGATGATTTCACACTTAGAGGGATTGAGGATGCGTCCCAAGGCTTCTCCCTGTGTCTTCACCAGTTGTAGGTCCTCTAACAAGGACTATTCAGTACCTGCCAGAGTGCCATTATCATTGTACTAGATGTTGAGCTCGCTGCAGAAGAGAAGTGAAGTGAGTGGATCACCCTGCTGAACACTCACTGATGAGGGAATTTCATGTTCGCCAAACATTAGAATTGAAGGTTTGCTGTAGCCAGCTGAAATGAAGGGAAAAGGACGGGGGAACCGATCCCGAACGGCCAGCAAGACCACATCTTTCTTCACCATAATAAAGGCATTTTTAAAGTCAAGTTTGACTACTGCCTTGTCTTCTAGTAGGTCTCTGACGTAGGCTCTTGCTGCATGAGCTGCGATTTCACTGTCTTGAGAGACCCCAAAGCCCAGTTGGTGTGGCTAGAGTAAACAGGCAGTTTTTAAGCGAATGTTTCTTGCTGCTGCTTTGGCAACGAGACGGCGAAGAGCGTTACCTCGAGCAATGGGTCTCATTCCGCCATCCTTCTTCAAAGCGCATAATGAGGCTCCAAAAAAAGAAAGATTTAATTTCTTCTCGGACCCGCCCAGCCAGGCAGTTGTTGACGAAAGTTGTTAACTCGGTGAGATAAATTGAAGCAGATGCGCCGAGTATTGGATTTACCATCTCTTTGAGGTGTTGTGGTCTAATTCCAGTGTAACCTGCAGATCCTGTTGGAAATGACGCTATCGCCTTCTAGACTTCAGATTCTGGCAAAATTAATTGTTCATTGAAGTTGTCTTCCTCAGGGATGTTGTTGACGACTGACCCCTCAAGGAAGGTTCCTTGATGTTGGTGAGGGGCTCTTGATTTAGGGAATTGGATCTGTGCTCCAGTTCCCCAAATTAAGCCTGAATGCCTTCCACATCCCCCCCCAGGCGCTGTATAATCCTCCGGGTTTAGCGCTTCCCCCTTGATTGTAATAATAATAATGTTGACGACTGTGGTGTCTCTTGTTAGGTGCTTGTCTCTTAGTTCTTGGGCTGTGGTCTAATCTTTGCGAGCTACAATGTTGTCACATGTAATTATTCTTAATGCTCCCACTATGTTACCATCTTCAATTATTTTGCTAACCTTTGCGCAAATTTTCTAGTTTTCAATGGAATTTTTCTTGGGTCTTCTTCTGTGTTTCCTGCGATGATTTGGCAGAGGGACACAGTTATCTGTTCTTAGGTAGTTGCGCACTGCCTTCATGACTGATGTGGTTAGCAGTTTGCCTCGTCTTTCAGGAACTGCAAGACAGACATTGCCGAACTGGAGTAGGTTGCGCCGTGTTTTAATGGTGCCTCGGGCTTCTAAGTTGATGGAAACTCCATTCATCTGCTTAAGAATGTCTGTGAATTTCCCTACTGCATATGGGCTAGCCGCTTTAGGAATGTGAGACAGGGTACTGCTAGCAGTGGATCTGAATGCCAGCAGAAGGTTTTCATAAGTGAGGTTGCCATTGGAATTGTCATCTGCTTGTGGATGCTGTGGGCTGCTCTCTGCTTGGGGCCTATGTGATCCTGCACATTGTGTGCACGAATAAGGCCATCCCTGTTGAATGCTCGAAGCTCTCCACACACCTGACGTGCCTCTTCTCTCATTGTTAGGTGTGCTGTTTCCCTATCTTTGTGGCTGGCTGGCTGAATCATCTGCCATACCTCAAACTGTGTGGTAAGCCCGGGCTGAAGAGAAAATGGCACATGACACACATTGCATGTGGTTCATGGTGGTGGTGAGGGAAGGAGAGGGGTCTCCCATCCCTATAATAGGCGGTGGAGGAGACGGAGTTGTGGAGGATGTGATGAGTAAGGCAGACCTGTCGGAGTAGGGCACTCACTGCCTCCCACAGCACGTCACTATACACCACTGTGCTCTGTGTGCGGCCCTGCTGTGAATGACACACCGGTATACACTGCAGATGGTATGTGCATACCATGCACATGATAAGCACATACTATGCACTATACAGACGGTGAACAAACTCTCCATTATCTTAACAAGAACACACGGTGTATGCTCGCCTG
The DNA here is from genome assembly GCF_026875155.1 of Cherax quadricarinatus. Lineage (NCBI taxonomy): Eukaryota > Metazoa > Arthropoda > Malacostraca > Decapoda > Parastacidae > Cherax > Cherax quadricarinatus. The sequence continues at coordinate 92,509,724 of NC_069401.1, read as the reverse complement.
TTTGGGGAAGGGGAAGGGGAGGGGGACTCAGTTTTACCCCTCGACCTCCGCCTCCCCCTCCCCCTCCATATGTCTTCCTCCCACCGACTTTTCCTACCCATAGGTGACCTTTATGTTTCCTAACTGACTTTACATACACTATACTTTTCATGATTCTGAAGGAAGAGAGGAAATGCAGATTCTTCTAGCACTTTCGAGAAAAGAGCTGTAGATATTCACACAGCAGCCTGTAGATGATAATCCTCGCAGGTGTTTTATATTGAACAATATTGTGCCAATATATATATACATACATACCACACACATATATATATATATATATATATATATATATATATATATATATATATATATATATATATATATATATATATATATATATATATAATATATATATATATATATATATATATATATATATATATATATATATATATATATATATATATATATATATATATATATATATATATATATATATATATATATATATATAATATATATATATAATATATATATATATATATATATATATATATATATATATATATATATATATATATATATATATATAAATATATATGCAATAAGATCACAGTAAACAGGTGATATCAGAAAATGCAAAACAACCACTGTGAAATAATAGAGAAATTCCAAGCGCTTTCGTGACTACTCACATTATCAAGGAACAATGAAAGTAATGCATCAGAGGAAGGCACATAAAGGGTCTAGCCCACACCTCACTATCACATCCCACAACAAAGCAACACCTGACGCACGACTCATGCGAAAGGGAACACTGCAGCAGGCCTGCTGGCCCAACTGGACAGGTACTTCACACAACCCACCAACAAACTATTCTACCCAAGAATTAAGAATTTTAAAATTTATTATTTGTCCAATGTATTATTAAATTCTTCCCAAATTCTATTAATTATAAATGGATTTAATTTATATAAACCAAAGGAAATATTCATATTATTGTCAAAACTGCTTTTTATGAAACAAGATTCAATTATATTCCTGTCGACCATGGATTTGCTTGATACAACTTTCTCAACTTTTTGAAAATCAATTGGATGGTTAAAATCTCTCACATGAATAAATAGAGCATTGGAATCTTGTCCAGTTCAAATGCTATATTTATGTTGTTTTAATCTCAGTTCGAGGTTTTTACCAGTTTGACCGTAATAAACTTTATCGCAAATTTTACAAGGAATCTTATAGACACATCCATCAGCATTTTGGGGAAAATTCTTTATCAAAAGTTTTATTTACTGTATCAAGACTTTTAAATACAACTTTGATATTAAAAGTCTTAAGAAGAGAAGGCATATCAACCAAGTTTTCATGGTAAGGGAGAACCAACATATTTTTAGTTGAATAAGGCTGGCTGTCCCTTTTTGGATTGTAAAAAGTATTTCTAGCAATTTTAAAAGTTTTATCAATTGCGTTTCTTGGATATTTTAAATCATTACCTATTTCATAAATTTTGGATATTTCCGCATCTATGAACTCTGGACTACAAATACGTAAGGCTCCCAAAAGCATTGATGAGAAAACAGACAGTTTAACTCTAATAGTGGACATAGGAACAGTTATTTGTAGGTTTTCTGTAAATTTTAAATTTGAATTCATTATTACCCTTAATAATTAAAGCATCTAGAAAAGTCAATGAGTCATTTTCTTCAAACTCAACAGTAAAGTTTATAGAATGGGCTAAGCTATTTAATTTTCCAAGGAAATGGTGTATATCTACATTCTTGGGCATAAGACACAAAATATCATCAACATATCTGAACCATTTAGCTCTATTAGGGAGGATTGTGTTAAGCAGCCTTATTTAAAAAAAATTCGTGTATAGGTTACTAAGACCAGGTGAAAGAGGATTTCCAATTGCCATACCAAACTTCTGAGTGTAAAACTTATCATTAAATACAAATTTTGCATCAACAATGCAAAGTTTAATAAGTTTAATGATAGTAGGAACTGGCAATGGTAAATCATAATTAACGAGTTCTTCAGATAAGAAACTTAATAAATCATCAACAGGAACTTTCGTAAACAAGGAAGTAACATCAAAACTAACCATGTTAAAATCATTTAAGTCAGTCAAGGAGCTTAATTTATCAACTAAATCTATGTTGTTTTTAACATTAAAGTTAGAAATTTTGCCAGCAATAGGGCTCAAAGTGTCAACCAGCCATTTGGATAATTTATATGAAACTGACCCAATTATTAGCTCCATAGGATCAGTTTCATATAAATTATCCAAATGGCTTGTTGATATTTTGAGCCCTATTGTTGGCAAAATTTCTAACATTAATGTTAAAAACAACACAGATTTAGTTGATAAATTAAGCTCCTTGACTGACTTATATGATTTTAACATGGTTAGTTTTGATGTTACTTCCTTGTTTACGATAGTTCCTGTTGATGATTTATTAAGTTTCTTATCTGAAGAACTCGTTAATTATGATATACCATTGCCAGTTCCTATCATTAAACTTATTAAACTTTGCATTGCTGATGCAAAATTTGTATTTAATGATAAGTTTTGCACTCAGAATTTTTGTATGGCAATGGGAAGTCCTCTTTCACCTGTTCTTAGTAACCTATACATGGAAATTTTTGAAACAAGACTGCTTAACGCAATCCTCCCTAATAGAGCTAAATTGTTCAGATATGTTGATGATATTTAGTGTCTCATGCCCAAGAATGTAGATATACACCATTTCCTTGGCAAATTAAATAGATTAGCCCATTCTATAAACTTTACTGTTGAGTTTGAAGAAAATGACTCATTGCCTTTTCTAGATGTCTTTTCTAGAGTCTTCAGCTTCCAATTGTGACCCCTTGTTTCTGTGTCCCCTCTCTAGAACAACCTGTTTCTGTCTACCTTATCTATTCCATGCAGTATTTTGTATGTCGTTATCATGTCTCCCCTGACCCGCCTGTCCTCCAATGTCGTCAATCCGATTTCCATAAACCTTTCTTCGTAGGACATCCCCCTGAGCCCCGGAACTAGCCTCGTTGCAAACCTTAGCACTTTCTCTAATTTCTTGAAGTGTTTGACCTGGTGTGGGTTCCAAACTGCTGCTGCATACTCCAGTATGAGCCTGATGTACACAGTGTACAGTGTCTTGAACGATTCCTTACTAAGTTATCGGAACGCTAATCTCAGGTTTGCCATGCGCCCGTATGCTGCAGCAGTTATCTGGTTGATGTGTGCCTCTGGAGACATGCTCGGTGTTATGGTCACCCCAAGATCTTTCTCCTTGAGCGAGGTTTGCAGTCCTTGGCCAAACAGTCTATACTCTGTCTGCGGTCTTCTTTACCCTTCTCCGATCTTCATGACTTTGTATTTCACAGGGTTGAATTCAAGAAGCCAGTTGCTGGACCACGTGTCCAGCCTGTCCAGGTCTCTTTGAAGTCCTGGCTGGTCCTCATATGATTTAATTCTCCTCATTAATTTCACATCATCTGCAAACAGGGACACCTCTGAGTCTATCCCTTCCATCATGCCATTCACATATACCAGAAATAGCACTGGTCCTAGGACCGACCCCTGAGGGACCCCGCTAGTCACAGGTGCACATTTTGATACCTCATCATGTACCATGACTCGTTGTTGCCTCCCTGTCAGATATTCTCTGATTCATTGCAGTGCCCTTCCTGTTATACGCATATGATCCTCTAGTTTCTGCACTAGTCGCTTGTGAAGAATTGTATCGAAGGCCTTCTTGCAGTTCAAGAAAATGCAATCAACCCACCCCTCTCTCTCGTGTGGCACTTCTGTAACTTTGTCATAGAACTCCAGAAAGTTTGTGACACAGGATTTGCCTTCCGTGAATCCATGCTGGTTATCGTTTATAATCTTGTTCCGTTCCAGGTGCTCCACCACTCTCCTCCTGATAATCTTCTCCATGACTTTGCATACTATACAGGTCAGTGACACTGGTCTGTAATTTAGTGCTTCTTTTCTGTCTCCTTTTTTAAAAATGGGAACTACATTTGCAGTCTTCCATATCTCAGGTAGTTGCCCAGTTTCAAGGGATGTGTTGAAGATTGTGGTTAATGGCACACACAGTATATCTGCTCCCTCCCTGAGGACCCACGGGGAGATGTCCGTTCCCATTGCCTTTGAGGTATCAAGGTCACTTAGCAGCGTCTTCACCTCCTCCTCAGTTGTGTGCATATCGTTCAGTACCTATTGGTCTATTCCCTGTTGGTGCCCCCCTCTGTCCTGACTTCCCAGAGTCCTTCCTGTCTCCACTGTGAATACTTCCTTAAATCTCCTGTTGAGCTCCTCGCATACCTCTTGATCGTTTCTTGTGAGTTCCCCACCTTCTTTCCTCAGCCTGATCACCTGGTCTTTGACTATCGTCTTTCTCCTAATGTGGCTAAACAGCAGTTTCGGGTCAGACTTGGCTTTCGATGCTATGTTATTTTCGTACTGTAGCTGGGCCTCCCTCATTATCTGTGCATATTTGTTTCTGGCTCTTCGACTGATCACCTTGTTTTCCTGTGTTCTTTGCCTTCTATACCTATTCCATTCTCTAATGCACTTAGTTTTTGCCTCCCTGCACCTTTGGGTAAACCAAGGACTCGCTTTGGTCTTCCCATTGTTTCTGTTGCCCTTGGGAACAAACCTTTCCTCTGCCTCCTTGCATTTTGTTGTTACATGCTCTATCATTTTATTTACTGTGTTTCCTACCATTTCTCTGTCCCACTACACGTCCCGCAGGAAGTTCCTCATACCTGTGTAGTCCCCCCCCCCCTTTTATAAGCTGGCTTTTCCCATTCGACTCCTGTTACCCTCTCCACCTGTAACTCTACTATGTAATCAAAACTCATGACTACATGTCACTAGGTCCGAGGGGTCTCTCAAATGGGATGTCATCAATGTCTGAGCTACTCAGGGTGAACACAAGGTCCAGTCTTGCTGGTTCATCCTCAACTCGCTCTCTGGTAGTGTCCCTGATGTGTTGATGCATGAGGTTTTCCAGTACCATATCCATCATCTTGGCTCTCCTTGTTTCGGGGGCCCCCATGAGGCTCCAGGTTTTCCCAATCGATCTCCCTGTGGTTGAAATCACCCATAACCAGTAACTTTGCTCTGCACGTTTGAGCTCTTCATGCCACCTCAGCCAGTGTTACCACCATTGCTCTGTTGTTCATATCATATTCCTCTCTTGGCCTCCTGCAGTTCTGTGGTGGGTTATACATCACAGCAATGACTACCTTATGTTCTCCGGATTGAATTGTGTCTGCTATGTGGTCCCTTTCTCCAATCTCGTCCATGCCCTCCTCCTCCTCCTCCCCCTCTGCTCCTTCTATCTTTCCTCAGGATCTGGTATCCCGGTGGGAAGACTACGTCTGTTATTGTCTCAATGAGTTTTTGCTTCTGTGACTGCGATGCTGTCCGGGGACTTTTCGTTGATTCTTACGTGCCATTTCTCATATTTATTTGCTATTCCATCTGTGTTTGTGTACCACACCTTCAGCTTCTTGTCTATCATGGTGGACCTGGGAGAATGTTGGGGTTGGTGGGGTGGGAGCCCTGGGGGGGGGGGTTATGAGGGTTTGTGGTGTGGGTGGGATTTGTGGTGGGGGGTGAGGGCAAAGTGCTTGTAGGGAACTGCTCTGGAAGTGGAGTTTGTGATGTGCAGGGGTGGGGGCAGAGGGAACAGTGTGTGGGTGTTGGTTGAGATTGCTCAGCTGCAGTGGGGTTTTCACAGTGTTGGTTGGGTATGTAGTGCAGGGTGTGGACAGAGTGCCCAAAAGGGACTGCTGTAGAGGTGGGAGTTTGTGGTGGGGGGCAGAGGGAACAGTGTGTGGGTTTTGTTTGAGGTTGTTCAGTTGCTTCGTGGTTGTTTTGGTTGGAGTCCTTCTGTGGGTGTCTCTGTGGGGTGCATTTGTCCTTCCACCTGAGTCTGGGTTCTGCTCGTCCTCATTGATGCCTTCCATTCCTCCTTTCGTTTTAGTATCCTCTCTCTCAGTCT
>NC_069401.1:92461219-92488719 GCF_026875155.1 Cherax quadricarinatus | reverse complement strand
CTCACCCTCAAAGGATTGTAAAGAACATGCAAATACAGACAGACCATCTAGGAATGGAGTTGATGGGCATCTGGGAAATAGAGATGGACACTATATCGGCTGTGATGGACGACACTGGCTTGCGTATATTGGTTTGATGCTGCTGTTCTCAGCTACCGTGACTGCTGCCCAGGAAACCATTGACAGTGAACCCGGTGATGTAGGTAAGCTCCCCATAGTCTGCATAATTTCTTACGTTTAATTAAAGTCTTTTGAATACACCTGGGCTATTAAGTCATGTCTAGAAATCTTTAACCGCTAAAATAGGGATAAACTCTAAGTATACACTATGAAAAACACTCCTCTCTGTGTATAATATATACACTTGCCAGAGAGGTTGGTTAATTAAGGTTAAAGCCTGTCTACTACTCCAGGGTCCTTAAGGCTGTATTGCTACTCACTACAAATCAAGGATGCCTTACATCACTAATATAGATACTGAAATAAAATCTAGGTCGATTGATTCATTGGTTTTAAAGTCTATCGTCTACTCTTATGTCATTAACGACCCTCGTATACCCGATACACTTCAAATCTATACAGTAGGTTATCCCGACGCTACAGGTTAGTACACAGAAAGGTGATTGTATACCGAAAGATTAATTTGATCCGTAGATTACTTTTGAAAATATCCTTGAATGATGATGTACGGGAAGACTGTGTAAGAAGATTGTTGACTGTTACCCACAATACTAGATGTCCTTGAAGGAAACATTTAAAGGTTTACCTTAATTGTTTCCCCTATTGTTTCTTCCTCTAACTTTTCGTCTATATTTTGTTCATAAATCCTGAAAGCCTCAACTTATCGGCTTCGGTTTTTCAATGCTTGTGTATGGTTCAAGATGTCAGAAGAACTGACATGTGCAAGTATGCTATAACTAAGGCTGTTGAACACATTCCCAGCGTACTAAACTGGCCCCAGTAACTTCCAAAATATTCAGCTGCGTAGCACCAAACGTTAATAAAAGAGTGAAATTCAAGTGTGTATCAGCAGATTTGTCAGTTATTTGAATAAAACAGTTTTATTCGTTTATCTTGTTAAATCATGTAAAATATATTTCAATTTACTTCTTCAGAACGACTTCGATGTTTAATAGATGATGTATCGTACGGTTAGGAGGTTACCAATTAAGTTTTATTTGTGTTCGAGCAAATTTGTCAATATTGCAAAACAGCTAAAAACTTTGGAATCGTTGAAATTCGTGTCATTACTGTAGAATAATCTGATTGGATTCAAATTATCACCACTGGCGTGGTTTCTTGAACTCAAGGTTCACGCCGTTGTTGGGTGATATAAGTCTCAATTTGCCAATTTTGTTCACTAAATAGGTATATTAATTTATATTCAATAATGAATACTTCTTCTAATCTGATACGGAATACTATGGAAAATGCGTTCTGTAAGTGGAATGATATCCCGTAAATTTAGGTACCTAAAGATGCAAATTTGAAATTTTAATGAATTTATTAAAGTTGGAATCACATCAGTTACTGGAGAATGTCTTTTGCTTGTCTACTCTAAGAGGATCATTAAGGCTGCATAGTAACCTTTTTAAAACCATACAATAATACAGTACTGTATATGCCTCGGAAACTGCATGATGGTCAACTTGATGTGACTTGTGGAACCAGAGATAACTCCGTGACGGTCACCTTGTTGTGACTGGTGGAGACAGAAAGTGCTGGCAGGTCTCCAGGAGTGGTGCAAGAATTTCTAAACATGGAGGCTGAAGAGTGGCTGTGTGGCTGGAAGAGGGAGCTGCTATAAGACTTTCTAGAAGCATTGTTACCATTATTTTCACTATTTTTTTTTTGTTTTTTTACACAGTCAGAAGTCTTCATAGATAATGAATAAAGTATACACAAGAAAACAGTTTCTGAATTAACTTGCATTCCTGCATTCCCATCGACAGACGTTTGTACAATAATAAATGCTATGTACACCTCGTTGGGACAAGTTAAATCTAATAGTGAATAAAGCATCGTGAAAGAAAATATGAAAATACTCTCTCTACTATTGCTATTTGACACCCATACAGAAGAAAAATCTAGTATATTGCTAGGCACCCTGAGGCAGATAAGGCCTGATAATCTCACAGGCTCCTTTAAGCAAAGGAAGCCTCACCCATGTCGTCCTCCTTTGCTCTGGAACACCAGAGAGCCCCAGCACTTAGCCACCCTGTTCGACATACATGACAACAATACGAACGACAATAAACAAAGAGCTACAAGAACTGCAACCGCCAGAAACACCCGTCAGTGGCCTGCTGGTCGGCGACCTTCTTGACATATGGAAAATATAGTAAAGTATGGAAATAAATGGTATAAAATACCGACACAATGGAAATATAAACACATATGCAGTATAATGTGATCCTTTATTGACTACGTTTCGCCCACACAGTGGGCTTTTTCAAGTCACAAACAGAACTGTTTGTGACTTGAAAAAGCCCACTGTGTGGGCGAAACGTAGTCAATAAAGGATCACATTATACTGCATATGTGTTTATATTTCCATATAGTAAAGTACTTGACGATTCTTGGTTCCTAGGACAAATCTTCCAAAGAGAGGAAGCAGGAATTAAGTGACTAGTTATATGGACAAGTATCTTCTCAACAGGTACTAAATATGTATCTTCTTAAGAGGCAGTAAATATGTATCTCTTTAACAGGTACTAAATATGTATATAGATATTTGTCTTTTGTGGGTTGCATTCTAGGTAAGGAGCTAACATACACTACAATGGAAATAAGCCACTTTGTTCTTGTATCTTTGGTTGTCCCGGCTTGTTTATCCTTATATTTTATTAATCCAATTTTATTAATCCAAATGGCACTGCTCACAGTAACAGATGTGATTACCTTATGCAGGCTACCTATCCTCTGTGATGGAACATTCTTTTGCGTATACCACCCATTCCTTGTGATGAAGTATTTTGTTTATACATGAAATTATCCCCTGTGATGGAACATATTTTACGCATGCCATCCCTCCCTTGTGACATACTACCCATCCAATGTGATGGAGCATTTTTTTTTACGAATTCCACTCATTTTTTTGTAATAGAATATTATTATACGAATGCGTTCCATTCCTAGTGATGGATTTAACTTTACACATGCTTCCCATTCCCAGTTATGGAATATTTCATTATATATAATACCATTCCTTATGAGAGAGCATTAATTTAAGATACCATTGTTACTGATAGAACATTTCTCTATGTGTGATACCATTCCCTGTGAAGGAGTAATACTTCAAGCATGCCACCCATTTCATGTAGTGGAATATTGCTTCCTGTATACCAAATATATATACCCTGTAATAAAGTTGGTAGAATTACCGACAATATGTAAAGTAAAAGGACACAAGTGCAACGAATGTGACATTTATTGTGGCAACGTTTCGCTCTCCAGGAGCTTTATCAAACCATTACAAACAATACAGTGGTGACGTGTACTTAGCTCTGCGAAGACCTGTTTGTGTGCTCTCTGTGAATCTGAACCAGGATGCCCTCTCTTGAGCAACTTTACCAGCAGCTGAGAGAAGAGCTCAGATTTGCTAAGATGGAGATACGGCGATTAACGGAGGAGAACAAGAGGATTCGTAGTAATCCTCCTGTTGTGAGTCCCCAGGTTAAGAGGGGAGCTTGGTCAGTGGCCGGGCAACATGGAACCAAGCTGAAGATCAAGAAATCGGTTGGAGAGGCAGAAACAACGAGAAACCAGAAGACTACCGTGGAAACTTCCAACCCATTCTCGGTGCTACCCGACGAATGTGAGTGTTCTACTAAGAATGCCACAACGAGCACCAAAGAAGCATTGGCAGACGTGAGTGAGACATCCCTAGAAACCCCAACGAAGACCATCGAGAACGTCTTGACGAATTCTACAAGTGGTGTAATGCTACCTGGCGAATGCGAGTCGACTACTCGGAGCATCACGACGGACGACGCCAAGGAAGGTAAAAACATTGTTGTTGTTGGAGATAGCCAGATTAAGTACATGGATAGGGCATTCTGCTTGAAGGACAGGAGTAGGAGGCAGAGAGTGTGTTTTCCTGGGGCTGGGATGAAGGATATTGTTAGCCGTCTGGATGACATCATGAGAGGTAATGGGAGCAATCCTATTATCTGTCTCAGTGCTGGAGGCAACGATGTTGGCAGACGTAGGAGTGAGGACCTGATTAGCAGGTATAGGTCAGCAATAGAGATAATTAGGAGGAAGGGTGGGAAACCTGTCATATGTGGCATTTTGCCAAGGAGAGGAGTTGGAAATGAATGGTTGTCCAGAGCAATTGGTGTCAATTGCTGGCTGGACAAATACTGTAAGGAAAATGCGGTAACATTCATTGACAACTGGGACCTCTTCTATGGCAGAAATGACATGTATGCCAGGGATGGGGTTCACTTATCTAGGTGTGGGGTGGGAGCACTGGCCAACGCAGTGGAGGGAGCTGTTAGGTCTTTAAACTAGGAATAGTTAGTGGTATGGGTTTTTGCGGGAAAACTGTGAAGTCTCAGGGTAGTAATATGAGTACTAGGAGAACTAGTAATAGGCAAAATGAGATGGATATTGGAAAGCCAGTGGCACTAATTGACAAGGACAGTAATAGGTTTAGTGGAATAACAGAAAGGAGCAGGAAGGGTAAAGAGAGAGGAGGGTCTTTAAGTATTTATTACACAAATAGTCGCAGTGCTAGGAATAAGATGGACGAGTTGAGACTAGTTGCTAGTGCAGGTAACATAGATGTATTTGCCATTACTGAGACGTGGTTTAATTCAAAAAGTCGGGACATGCCTGCAGAATGTCACATTCAGGGTTTTAAATTGTTCCAAGTAGATAGAAGTATCGGGAAGGGGGGTGGGGTGGCATTGTATGTCCGAGATCGCTTGAACTGTTGCATAAAAACGGGTATTAAGTCTGAAGTAACACATACAGAGTCTGTTTGGATAGAATTTTCAGAGGGGCATGAAAAATTAACTTTAGGTGTGATATACCGTCCCCCAAATTTAGATAGGGACCAGGGGAGACTACTATGGGAGGAAATTGTTAGGGCCACAAGGCACGATAATGTAGTAATTCTAGGAGACTTTAACTTTACTCATATTGATTGGAATTTCTTGACTGGGAATTTAGAATCATACAACTTCTTAGAAGTAGTTCAGGATTGTTTTTTGATGCAGTTTGTGACAGAACCTACAAGGGGTAATAACCTGCTTGACTTAGTTTTGGCAAACAATGAATCCCTTGTTAATAATTTAGAAGTTTCAGAGGAACTGGGTGCTAGCGACCACAAATCAATTACATTTAGAATTGAATGGAAGTATGATAGTAGGGATAACTCAGTAACAGTCCCAGATTTTCGCTTAGCAGATTACGATGGGCTTAGAGAACACTTATCATCTGTTGACTGGGGTAACGAAGAGAGCTATCAATATGACAGTTTTCTGAACACAATACATGCTGCTCAAAGAGCGTTTATCCCTTATAAAGAAATTAGATCAAATAGAAATGACCCAATGAATGAATAATAGGCTGAAATATCTACTAGGGCATAAGAAAGGAATTTATAGGCGTATGAAAAGAGGCGAGGGTCATCTTATGAATCAGTATATTGACATTAAGAGGGACATTAAAAAGGGGATAAGAAAAGCTAAAAGGGACTATGAAATTAAAGTTGCTAGGGATTCTAAAACTAACCCAAAAACTTTTTTCCAGGTATATAGAACAAAAGTCAGAGATAAGATAGGTCCCCTTAAAAATAACTATGGGCATCTTACTGCTCGATTTTAAATAATTATTTTCTCTCGGTTTTTACACAGGAAGACACTAATAATATTCCGGTAATTAATTTTTATAGTGGGCCAGAAGAAGATAAATTATGTAACATCCCAGTCACTAGTGAAATGGTTGTGAAGCAGATAGACCAACTGAAGCAAAATAAGTCACCGAGTCCTGATGAGGTTTTTTTCTAGGGTTCTAAAGGAATGCAAAATGAAAGTCTGTGAACCATTAACTAATATTTTTAATTTATCTCTTCAAACAGGTGTAGTATCTGATATGTGGAAGATGGCTAATGTAATTCCTATTTTTAAAACAGGGGACAGGTCGTTACCGTCAAATTACCACCCAATAAACCTGACCTCAATTGTAGGCAAATTACTAGAGTCAATTATAGCTCAAATTATAAGAAGCCATCTCGATAAGCATAGCTTGATTAATGATACTCAGCATGGATTCACAAGAGGCTGGTGTTGTCTAACTAATTTATTAACTTTCTTCAGTAAAGCTTTTGAGGCTGTTGACCACGATAAAGAATTTGATATCATTTACTTAGATTTTAGTAAGGCATTTGATAGAGTTCCGCACCAAAGACTGTTGAAGAAAGTAGCAGCTCATGGCATTGGGGGAAGAGTGCTCTCGTGGATCGAATCATGGCTCACAGACAGGAAGCAGAGAGTGTCCATAAATGGGGTTAAATCAGAGTTGGGATCAGTAACAAGTGGCGTTCCACAGGGATCAGTCTTGGGCCCGTTGTTGTTTATAATGTATATCAATGATCTTGATGAAGGAATTACTAGTGATATGAGCAAATTCGCCGATGACACGAAGATAGGTAGGATAATTGATTCAAACGTAGATGTTATGGAACTTCAGGAGGATTTAAACAAACTCTACTCTTGGTCAGAAAAGTGGCAGATGCAGTTCAATGTAGATAAATGCAAGGTTCTGAAGCTCGGGAGTGTCCATAACCCTAGCACTTATAAGTTAAATAATGTAGAACTTAGCCATACAGATTGCGAAAAGGACTTGGGGGTTATGGTAAGCAGCAACCTTAAACCAAGACAGCAATGCCTAAGCGTACGTAATAAGGCAAATAGATTACTGGGATTTATATCAAGAAGTGTAAGCAACAGAAGTCCAAAGGTCATACTGCAGCTTTATACATCATTAGTAAGGCCTCACCTAGATTATGCAGCTCAATTCTGGTCTCCATATTACAGAATGGACATAAATTCGTTAGAAAACATTCAGTGTAGGATGACTAAATTAATACATAGCATTAGAAATCTTCCTTATGAAGAAAGATTGAAGACTCTTAAGTTACATTCACTTGTTAGACGAAGAATGAGGGGAGACCTGATCGAAGTGTATAAATGGAAGATAGGTATTAATAAAGGGGATATTAACAAGGTCTTGAGGATATCTCTCCAAGAGAGAACCCGCAGTAATGGATTTAAATTAGACAAGTTTAGATTTAGAAAGGACATAGGAAAGTATTGGTTTGGAAATAGGGTAGTTGATTGAACATTAAAATGGTATAAAATACCGACAGGTTGTTAGGTAAGACACATATGCAACAGTTAGGTATCTTTATTATGAAACGTTTCGCCTACACAGTAGGCTTCTTCAGTCAAGTACAGAAAAGTTGATAGAAGCAGAAGATACTTGAAGACGATGTAATCAGTCCATCACCCTTAAAGTTTTGAGGTGGTCAGTCCCTCAGTCTGGAGAATAGCATTGTTCCATAGTATGAAACAATATGGAGATGAAGTGACAGGATGGAGCTTTTATAGCGCCAAGAGGTGAGACGTAGGCCACTAGGAGAGGTAAGAACTCAGATGTTGAAAGGTCAGGTCCTTCTCAAATCCAGCCGCTCTCACTGGTGGATAAGTAGTTGATAAGTGGAACAGTCTACCTAGTTGGGTTATTGAGGCAAGGACTTTGAGTAGTTTCAAATTTAGGTTGGATAAGTACATGAGTGGGAGGGGTTGGATTTGAGTGGGACTTGCACATCGGAGCTTGTTTCTTGGGTGTCATTGAAAATTGGGTTGGTCAAATGTTTGTTAGTGGGATGAATTGTAAAGGACCTGCCTAGTATGGGCCAACAGGCCTGCTGCAGTGTTCCTCCTTTCTTATATTCTTATGTTCTTATGTAATACACGGACACAGAGGGTATATAAAGGCTCAGAGTGAGATGTAATACTAGTGAGGTACCATTTCGATGTTCACTAGTGGTAGTGGTGGTAGTAGTAGTAGTAGTAGTAGTAGTGGTAGTGACAAAAGTAATACAATATGGTACAGCAATTAATTCGTACATGAGTAAAAGGATATAAAAGCTATTACTTGGGTAACATAAAAATAGGTTGGACAAATAGTCTCTCCTGTTATACTATACAAAGCACATTACAGAGAGTGAACACTGTAACAAGCTGCCTCTTTCCACTCTATATTTGTCCAACCTATTTTTATGTTACCCAAGTAATAGCTTTTATATCCTTTTACTCATGTACGAATTAATTGCTCTACCATATTGTATTACTTTTGTCACTACCACTACTACTACTACTACTACTACTACTACCACTACCACTAGTGAACATCGAAATGGTACCTCACTAGTATTACACCTCACTCTGAGCCTTTATATACCCTCTGTGTCCGTGTATTGTTTGTAATGGCTTGATAAAGCTCCTGGAGAGCGAAACGTTGCCACAATAAATGTCACATTAGTTGCACTTGTGTCCTTTTACTTTACATATATATACCCTGCTGGGTTTATATTTCGCGACACGCTTGTGCTGTCATCTCGCGGCCTTAGGCCGCGAGATGACAGCACTGCTGCTTCGTTCTCGCTACCCTGTGAGACACGCTACAAGTAACAAGTCCCTCCGTCCTCTCTCTCACTCCCCTGCAGGATGGGGGCCCTGGCTGGCCCCCAGGACAAGCTCAAACAAACTGCCTCTATATGAACTACAACTGGGACCAGGTGAACCATGTCTTAAAGATATCTTAAGTAACATGGATCCAAACCATTGCCTTGAAAGGATCAATTTCCTGGCAGCTGAAGCATATTCAAGGCAAAGTCCCTTAATAAAGAAGAGAAGAAGTAAACTGGAGAGACAAAGACGCTCCCTCTACAGAAGACGACAAAGAATCACTGAGCTCCTCAAGAACGTTAGATTATGTGATACACGGAAATAAGCGCTGACCAGGGAAGTGGAAAGTATTGAACTTAAGTTAAAGGACTCATGCAGGATTCCGGAGAGACAGGAGGAGCTAAAACCGATTAGTGAAATTGAAAAACCACATCTATTATCGGGCCCTTGCTCAGACAAGATGGGATTTACACAGACGACAAGAAAAAATTGAGTTAGATACTGAAATCCCAATAGAACTCTGTGTATAGCGAGCCACCAAATGATTTTTTCATGAATGTCTCAAAACTCCATCAATGTACGCCAGATTTCCGACATTATCCTAACTCCGATAGATTTTGAGAAAGCAGTTGACAACATGCCCATGCACTCAGCCCCAGGCCCAGACTCGTGGAACTCTGTGTTAATTAAGAACTGCAAGAAACCCCTTTCGCATGTCCTAAGTATACTATAAAGAAGTAGCTTAGACATGGGTGAAATTTCACAGTCACTAAAAACTATGGACATAGCCCCACTCCGTAAAGGTGGCAGTAAAGCATTAGCTAAGAATTTTATACTTATAACTCTAATTTCCCACATCATAAGAACTTTGAAAGAGTGCTAAGAAGCACGATTGCAGACCACTTGGTTTCCCAAAAACTGCACAATACCAGGGCAACATGGGTTCAGAACAGGTCGCTCCTGCCTCTCACAACTGCTGGATCACTATGATATGGTCTTGGATGCACTGGAAGGAAAACAGAATGCAGATGTAATGTACATAGACTTTGCAAAAGCGTTTGACAAGTATGATCATGGCGTATTGGCGCATAAAATGCGTGCTAAAGAAATAACTGGCAAAGTGGACAGATGGCTCTTCAACTTTCTAACCAATCAAACACAAAGAGTAGTGGTCAACAGAGTTAAATCGGAGGCTGCCATAATGAAAAGCTCTGCTCCACAAGGCACAGTACTCACCCCCATCCTGTTAGTCATACAAATATCAGAAATAGACAGAGATGTAATCCACAGCACCGTGTCATCCTTTTCTAGACGATTCTTGGATATGCATGAGACTGTCATCTACTGAGGACACGGTTAACCTCCAAGAAGATATAAAACAAGATTTCCAATAGGCAACGGAAAACAATATGATATTTAGTAAAGACGAATTCCAACTACTCCGTTATGGAAAACTGGAGGAGATAATAACTAGAACTGAGAATACTACAAAATCTGATCATAGAACAGCGGAAAAATAATGTGAGGGACCTGGGAGTGGTAATGTCTGAGGGTCACACTTTCAAAGATCACAACAGTGCCACGATCATAACTGCAAAGAAAATGATAAGATGGATAATGAGAACATTCATAACATGAAACGCCCCCCCCCCCAAAAAAAAAAAAAAATACCTCAGGCGGAGTTAGAATCCACGATCAGAGAGTCATAAAACCGACGCGTTAGCCACTGGACCAGCTGGCTATAATAATATTCGTCCAACTAGATACATTTAGGCACCACTGTGACCACAAATGCAAGTTTTTACAGACGAATCCCCAGCTAGCGTGGCGTGACGAACTCTAGCTCAAGTCCCCTGAAACCCATCAACAGTGGCTAACTCTTCGGTCTGGAGTTTTATGACTCTCAGATCGCTGGTTCTAACCCCGCCTGTGGTATGGTTTGCTTGCAATCGTGTCATTACGATTTTGTGAGTCATGTTGACGGCTTTGAGGGGACTTAAGCTAGAGTTCGTCACGGCCACGCTAGGTGGAGATTCATCTGTAAAAACTTGCATTTGTGGTCTCAGTGGTATCTACGCTAACCTTCCTATGGTGTATAAATATATCTAGTTGGACGAATATTATTATAGCCAGCTGGTCCAGTGGCTAACGCGTCGGTCTGGAGTTTTGTGACTCTCTGGTCGCGGATTCTAACCCCGCCCGTGGTATGGTTTGTTTGCAATCGTGTCATTACGATGTCGTGAATCAAGAGCTGCCAAGCCAGTGATGATCCTTTTCAAATCACTTATTCTCTTGGGGCTGGAATATTTCTGTACATTGACATCTCCGTTCTACGCAGGTGAAATTGCAGATCTAGAGAGTGTACAGAGAACCTTTACTGCACATATAAGTTCCATCAAACACATCAACTACTGGGAACGCTTAGAAGCACTTGACTTGTACTCGCTGGAACGCAGGCGAGAGAGATATATCATAATCTACACTTGGGAAATCCTAGAAGGAATCTTCCCGAATCTGCACACAGAAACCACTCCTTACGAAAGTAAAAGACTTAGCAGGCGGTGCAAAATACCAACCAATGAAAAGTTGGGGCGCTATTGGTACACTTAGAGAAAAGACCATAAGTGTCCGGGGCCCAGGACTGTTCAACAGCCTCCCACCATGCACAAGGGGAATTACCAATTGGCCCCTGGATGCCTTCAAGAGGGAGCTGGACAGATCCTATCGTCTGTGCCAGATCAGCCGGGCTGTGGTTCGTACGTTTGACTACGTGCGGCCAGCAGTAACAGACTGGTTGATCAGGCCTTGATCGACCGGGAGGCCTGGTCGTGGACCGGGCCGAGATGTTGATCTCCGGAATACCCTCCAGGTAGACTCCAGGTAGACTCCAGGTAGACTCCAGGTAGACTCCAGGTAGACTCTAGGTAGACTCCAGGTAGGTAAGAAGCCAATAAAGTTCAACGTTGCCTCCGAACAGTAATTATCCTACATACAGCCAAACGGAAGGAAGATGAAGATGTTGTCACAACTTCGACTCTTGCGACCAGCATCCATCCTACAATAAGTTATCCTGATGTCGTGTCTGCGCCTCTCAGACATAGGTATAAGCAGAATTCTCTTCCAAATATGCTGGATTTCCTTGGGAATTGCTAGCGGCGTCACTGGGTACCATGCTGTTTCCAAGTCAAGTGTTTAGCTTCACCTGTATGTTGCTGCTGTTGTTTCAATTTAACATGACAGTTTCAGCACGTCAGAGGTGAGATTTTTTTGGAGTGTCTGCGTCCAGTGTGGTAGAATTCACCCTGTCTTCCACATGTGTATGTGAGGTAGAGAGGAGTGGCGGGCCCTTCCCTTACCACACGCCACCCACGCTCCCTCCGTCATCACCACTCACCCACTACCCAATCCCTCTATGCTGTTTCTTTGTAAATTTCGTGTGAATTCCAGGCCAGAGCTGTGTCTCTGAGCGCCTGAGGTCACTCGAAGCCATGTGGATTACGACGCCACGTGTCGATAAAGCCATGTGGATCAGTAACCTGCGTGGATCAACAAGCCAATTGATTTGCCAGGCTGTGTGGATAATCATGCCAGTGATGTCCAAAGTCACATTTTGTCCATGCCTGATCAAGCAACGTATCCAAGCTACATGCTATTGTCTGCTGCCTGACGTCACCCCAGGACGTCACCAGGAGGTCACCCAGAACGTTACCTGACGTCACGTCGCGGTGCCACCCTAGGGCATTGCCATATCACCAGTGATGTCACCCCACGACATCACCACACGACGTCATGCCTGACATCACCCCATGATGTAACATCGACAGTGTTAATTTGCAGTTTCTATAGCTAGCAATTTAAGTTGTTTTCACAATAATGTCTAGAACGGCTGGGAGAAGATATGTTCAAAGTTACAGTAACGTATTGTCACGTGATAATTCGTCTCAGTGTTCTCATATGTTCGTGAATGCCTTGGTGTCGATTTTTGCACTGAGAAGCATCATTTGCTAGTGCAAGCCATGTTGTAATTACATTATAGCATGTTCAGTGCGGGTGTGCAAGTTTTCCATGTGTTCCGATGAGGTGGTCTGAGCCCAGATGAGTATGTAGACCACTGTGTGGTCTGACCCCAGACCATTGCAACACCCTCGTGTTACATGTGACCCTGTGACCGTTTGTTAACTGACGCTAGCCACTCCAGGCGTCAGACACTTGAGTCGTCTGAGCACCTTGTATAGAGAGTACTTAATTACGCTCGCTGTTCTTGTAGGCATCATGTCTGAGTCTTCCCTACTGCGACTCCCGCATAGCCGAGTCATCCATGATACAATTCACTCTCCCCGGCACCACTAAGTTGTGCGCCACTGCGACAGTACAAGTCATGAAGAGTCTTCCTGAGTCGCACGGCCAGAAAAGTCATGCCCAGATGCCGAGTTCTGACGACGCCTCAGTCAAGCGCACTAGCAGGTTGTGTCCCAGGTTGAGTGAACCTAGCAGCGACTACCCCATGATGACTGCTTCACTGTTCCGGACGAGACAATACCCTGATACGTAGCCCAACCTGTCCCGACGCAGAAAGGCATGCAGTGATGCCCACCGAGTCTGTGCTGACACACCATGTTCTCAGCACAACCCCTTTTCCTTTTTTCTTCTTCCCTCCTTGTAGGATTTTCTTTCTATTTATATATGTTTACGCCCTGTTGCTGCGAGAGAGAGATTGAGCTTTATTCAGTCACTTGATATGGTCGAGGACGACAGGTGCGTAGCTCCATCCAGGTGATGTATACCTTGTTGGATTTATATTTTGCGCCATGCTTGTGCTGCCATCTCGCGGCCTTAGGCCTAGTTTCAGTCCGTGAGCTACTGCCTCGTTCTCATCATCCTGGCAGACACGTTACAAGCAACGAGTCCTTCCCTCCTCTTTCCCTCGCAGGCTGGGGGCCCTGGCTGACCCCCAGGGCAAGCCCAGACACACTGCCTCTAGTAAGAACCCAGTTAAGACCAATATCACCTCTGAAGAGTATTATTACACTACCAAATACCACATTGATATAAATATTCCAAGTAATGGAATAATTCTTCTTTTTTGGCAACCATTCCCTGTAATGGTGTATTGCTTCATATATACCACCCATTCCCTGTAATGGTGTATTGCTTCATATATACCACCCATTCCCTGTAATGGTGTATTGTTTCATATATACTACCCATTCCCTGTGATGGTGTATTGCTTTATATACACCACCCATTCCCTGTGATCTACCTACCTGGAGTCTACCTGGAGGGCATTCCGGGGATCAACACCACCGCGCCCGGTCCACGACCAGGCCTCCCGGTGGATCAGGGCCTGATCAACGAGGCTGTTACTGCTGGGCGCACACAATCCAACGTACGAACCACAGCCCGGCTGATCCGGCACCGTCTTTAGGTATCTGTCCAGCTCCCTCTTGAAGACAACCAGGGGTCTTCCCGTAATGCCCCTTATTGCTGGTGGGAGGCTGTTGAACAGTCTTGGGCCCCGGACACTTATTGTGTTTTCTCTTAGTGTGCCAATGACTTTTCACTGGGGATGTGTTGCATCGCCTGCCAATTCTTTTGCTTTCGTATGGAGTGACTGCTGTGTGCATATTAGGGACCAGTCCCTCCAGAATCTTCCAGATGTAGATTATGATATATCTCTCTCGCCTGCGCTCTAGTGAGTACAAGTCAAGTGCTTCCAGGCGTTCCCAGTAGTTAAGGTGTTTGATGGAACGTATACGTGTAGTAAAGGTTCTCTGTACATTCTCTAGCTCTGCAATTCCACCTGCCTTGAATGGGGATGTTAATGTGCAGCAGTATTCCAGCCTAGAAAGAATAAGGGATTTAAAAAGGATCATCACTGGCTTAGCATCTCTTGTCTTGAATGTTCTCATTATCCATCCTATCAGTTTCCTAGCAGATGTGATAGTGGCATTGTTGTGGTCCTTGAAGGTGAGGTCTTCGGACATTACCTCACCCAGGTCCATCACATTATTTTTCCTCTCTATTGTGTGACTGGAGTTTGTAGTATACTCACTTCTAGTTATTATTTCCTCCAGTTTTCCATAACGGAGTAGTTGGAATTTGTCTAATTGAAAATCATATTGTTCTCTGTTGCCCATTAGAAAACTTGATTTATATCTTCTTGGAGCTTTGCCGTGTCCTCAATGGATGACACTCTTATGCAGATCCTAGTATCATCTGCAAAAGATGATGCAGTGCTGTGGTTTACATCTCTGTCTATGTTTGATATGAGAATATGGAACAGGATAGGTGCGAGTACTGTGCCTTGTGGGACAGAGCTTTTCACTATGGCAGCATCTGATTTAACTCTGTTTACCACTACTCTTTGTGTGCGATTGGTTAAAAAGTTGAAGATCCATCTGCCTACTTTGCCGGTTATCCCTTTAGCACTCATTTTGTGTGCTATTACACCATGGTCGCACTTGTCGAAGGCTTTTGCAAAGTCTGTGTATACTACGTCCGCATTCTGTTTGTTTTCCAGTGCATCTAGGACCATATCATAGTAGTCAAGCAGTTGCGAAAGGCAGGAGCGACTGCTCTGAAACCATGTTCCCCTGGGTTGTGCAATTTTTGGGAGCCCAGGTTTTTTGCTACCCTGCTTTAAAAAATCTTTCAAAGATTTTTATGATGTTGGACGTTAAAGAAAATGGTCTTTAGTTTTTGTATGCTTTGTGCACCTTTAGGAAAAGTGGGGATATTCTGGAAATAATGGTATAAAAAACCCCACACAATGGAAATATAAAAAATATGCGATCCTTTATTGACTACGTTTTGCCCCCACGTGGGTTTTTAAGTCATAAACGAACTCTGGGTGGAAGGAACGCGAGTATTTTGTCGGTTCAAATGAGAGGTCAGGGGGAGAATGCTGCATCTGATGTGTACCGAGTAAGGGTTTTGAGCTAAAATCTTTCCAAATACCAAGATTTTAGACTTATAACCCCCTCGGTACTTTATAGAGCGCTTCTCCACCTGACCCCAGATTTGAAAACCCGATTTAAATACTCGCGTTCCTTCCACCCCAGGTGTTCTGTTTGTGACTTGAAAAAGCCCACTGTGTGGCGAAAGTAGTCAATTAAGGATCACATTGGTAGGGGATATATCTGTTGTTTTTAGTGACTGTGTAATCTCGCCTGTGTCTAAGCTCCTTCTCCATAGCATACTTAGGGCCTGTGAGAGGGGTTTCTTGCAGTTTTTAATGAACACCGAGTTCCACGAGTCTGGGCCTGGGGCTGAGTGCATGGAAATGTCGCGTGGCTTTCTCAAAGTCTAGTGGAGTTAAAGTTATGTCATAAATCTGGCCTACATTGGCAGGGTTTTGAGGCTCATTCATGAAAAAATTGTTTGGATCCTCTACCTTTAAACTGATTAGTGGGTCTCTGAACACTGAGTCACACTGTAGTTTCAGTATCTCGCTCATTTCTTTGTTGTCGTCAGTGTAGGATCCGTCTTGTCTGAGCAGGGGCCCTATACTAGAAGTGGTTTTGACTTGTTTTTGGCATATGAAAAGAAATATTTCGAATTTCTGTCAATTTCATTAATCGCTTATAGCTCCTCTTGTCTCTCCTGGATCCTGTATGAGTCCTTTAACTTCAATTCAATATTTTCCACTTCCCTGGTTAGCACTTCCTTCCGTGTATCAGATAATCTGGCATTCTTGAGAAGCTCAATGATTCTTCGTCTTCTCCTGTAGAGGGAGTGTCTCTCTCTCTCCAGTTTACTTCTTCTTTTCTTTTGTTTTGTAGGAATATACCTTGAACATACTTCAGCTACCAGGAGGGTGATCTTTTCGAGGCATTGGTTAGGGTCCATGTAATTTAGGATATCCTCCCAGCATGTTTCATTTAGGGCATAGTTTACCCGATCCCAGATGATGATCTTGTTGTTGAAGTAGAATTTGGTAAAGGTACCCTCATAACTGAATGCATCTTGCCGATCAGGACTCCTGCGCATGCAAGTCTAGACTTCGATTAGATTGTGATCAGAATTTGTTGTTTTTGATATTGTTATATTCCTTACCAGGTCCTCATTATTTGTGAAAATAAGGTCCAGTGTGTTCTCCAGTCTTGTTGGCTCCACTATCTGCTGACTTAGGGTTATGGTGTATTGCTTCATATATCCCAACCATTCGCTGTGATGGTGCATTGCTTCATATATACTACCCATTCCCTGTGATGGGGTATTGATTTATTTATACCACCCATTCCCTGTGATGGTGTATTGCTTTATATATACCACCCATTCCTTGTTATGATGTATTGCTTTATATATACCACCCATTCCCTGTGATGGTGAATTGCTTTATATATACTACCCATTCCCTGTGATGGTGTATTGCTTCATATATACCACCCATTCCCTGTAATGGTGTATTGTTTCAAATATACCTCCCATTCCCTGTGATGGTGTATTGCTTCATATATACCACCCATTCCCTGTGATGGTGAATTGCTTTATATATACCACCCATTCCCTGTGATGGTGTATTGCTTCATATATACCACCCATTCCCTGTAATGGTGTATTGTTTCAAATATACCTCCCTTTCCCCTGTATGGTGAATTGTTTTTATATTACTACCCATTCCCTGTGATGGTGTATTGCTTCATATATACCACCCATTCCCTGTAATGGTGTATTGTTTCAAATATACCTCCCATTCCCTGTGATGGTGTATTGCTTCATATATACCACCCATTCCCTGTGATGGTGAATTGCTTTATATATACCCCCCAAATTTCCCTGTGAGGGTGTATTGCTTCATATATACCACCCATTCCCTGTAATGGTGTATTGTTTCAAATATACCACCCATTCCCTGTGATGGTGAATTGCTTTGTATATACTACCCATTCCCTGTGATGGTGTATTGTTTCATATATACTACCCATTCCCTGTGATGGTGTATTGCTTCATATATACTACCCATTCCCTGTGATGGTGTATTGCTTCATATATACCTCCCATTCCCTGTGATGGTGTATTGCTTCATATATACCTCCCATTCCCTGTGATGGTGTATTGCTTCATATATACCACCCATTCCCTGTAATGGTGTATTGTTTCAAATATACCTCCCATTCCCTGTGATGGTGTATTGCTTCATATATACCACCCATTCCCTGTGATGGTGAATTGCTTTATATATACCACCCATTCCCTGTGATGGTGTATTGCTTCATATATACCACCCATTCCCTGTAATGGTGTATTGTTTCAAATATACCACCCATTCCCTGTGATGGTGAATTGCTTTGTATATACTACCCATTCCCTGTGATGGTGTATTGTTTCATATATACTACCCATTCCCTGTGATGGTGTATTGTTTCATATATACTACCCATTCCCTGTGATGGTGTATTGCTTCATATATACCTCCCATTCCCTGTGATGCACTATGATGTATATTCATCATAGCTAAATACAAATAATGTTTCGTCTAATATTATGAATTACTGTTTTTATTGTTATTGTTGTTTTTTCATTATTTTTATTATTGTTGTTGTTGTTGTTGTTGTTGTTGATGATATTGTTATTGCTGGTATTATCATTATTGTCCAAACTGTGATTAAATAGTAATAATTATAATAATAATAATAATGATAATAATAATAATAATAATAATAATAATAATAATAATAATAATAATAATAATATCATCATCATTTATTTACCTAATTATCATTGAATTCAGCAAGAAGGGCAGCTCTAATTCCTTGGATTAAGAGTCCCTTACTAGCAATAAGGATTCTCAAATTGAATGGTCTAAAACTGTAAACTGATTTACGGGTCAGTGTTGCTCAATGCAGAGGTCTACTCAGCAGCTCTACTCAGCAGCTTTACTAAGCAGCTCTGGTCAGCAGCTCCTCATAGCTAGTACATAAAGCTCCACCTTATAGATCTCCATAAATAATATGCAGAGCTCCACGTTGGAGCCTATCATAATTTTCACGTGGCGCTTCATGTTACAGCCCTTCATAAATTACATGTAGAGCTCTACGTTAGACTCTTTCATAAAGAGCATGTACAGCTCCCATTAGAGTCCATTATTACATGTACATCTCTTTCTCAGAGCACATCATATTGACGTATAGCTCTTTTCTCTAGAATGCGTCATAATAAAATAAGACTTTCACTCTAAAGTTCATCATAAATATGACGTAGAACTCTGTCTTAGAACACATAATAATTAACATGAAGATATCCATCCCACAGCCCATATTAAATAACATGAAAATTTCACTATTCACCCCCTCATGAACAACATGTAGAGCTGTCCTCTAGAGCTTATCATACACACCATGTAGAGTTTGTCCCAAGATCCCGTCAAAAAATATAACACAGGATGTGTTTCCTGTGTAGAAAAATGTGAAAGGTTATTGAGGCAGCCCGTCTACTGCGTCCTGTCTCCACTTTATGGTACAGAACGACAAAAATAAACAGAGGATATGATAGGAAGAAGAGGAAAATTTCTCGAGAGGAGGAAAAAATGTACCGTAGGACACAACCGGACGCAGATGGTTCACATGGATATGTGGACATGTTGTTGAAGCCTATGATTGTTCAGGAAGTGGAATGATGTTGATGAAGAAGGAAAGGAGGAACCTATAATCAGCTTCAGGAACAGTAAGACTCGGGGCCAGGAACTGAGACTCTACCTTTGCAACCGTACAGAGGAGTGTACAATGTTGCAAAATATCTTAGTATTAGGAAAAGACAAGTGCAGTTACACTGACAGTTTAAGTGTATGTAGAATATATACTATAACAATGATATAAGCAGAAAACAACAATAGCAATAATAATAATAATAATAATAATAATAATAATAATAATAATAATATCAATAAAAGTAATTATAATAATATTATTATTTTATTATTATATGTAACTATTATTAATATATCTATCATTATTCTACTAATGGGTAAAGGTTAAACTTGACTGGGTCATGTTACACTAGAAAAATAATGGTAATTATATTTCCTTCTTGAAGAGGAAGAATATCTCCAGCACCCTGGATCAAGAGTAAGGAAGCTCAGGCTTCCCCATCTCGTTCTTTAAGCAAAAACCCCACTGCAAGACGGAGAAATTCTGTTTCCTTTTATTTTTCATATTTATGGTTAAATACACGTTCATACAGGTTAAAGAGTCCTGCCCAACCCTTTTCTCACCTAATTTACAAAAATAATTTTCATGGAAAATTAGACAAATGCAGTAAGCTATAATGCGATCCTTTATTGTCTACATTTCGCCCACACAGTGGACTTAATGAAGTCAACCCCATATGTTTATGACTTGATAATGCTCACTATGTGGGCGAAACGTAGTCAGTGAAGAATCGCATTATATTGCATTTTGCTTATTTTTCCATGGTGTCGGTATTTTACATCATTAATATCAAAAATATTCATAAATGTAAACTGAGAAATTTAGATGGTTATATCTATGTGAATGATAACGTGTATAATGCGAACGGGTTGTCTATAAATAACGTTTTCTTTCTGTGGTGAACTTATTAATATTTTCTCCAACAGACTGTATAGTGAAGTACGTCATGCAGAATGACTCTTCGCCAAAGTACCACTTCAGAGAAGACGCGTTCGTGCTGGGTTTCCTTCCTATAGAGCCAACACATCAGGTTCTCACTGGACTCAATATTTCTCTTTACTCTAAACACGGCAAAGCCATCTTATCTGTGAAGCTCTCATCTTCAAATGACTCACTTATGGAGTGCTACATTAACGACCAAATCACCGAGTCAAGTCTAATTGGATATTTCGAAAGCCAAATTGATTTTGACTGGCAGCACATCAATATATCTGTCGAGAACAAAAGGTTGGTTATAAACGGAAGTTACGTGATGTGCCCAAACACACTTGTGGAAGATATGTCACCATTCATAGATGTGACACCAACCACTGCACCCATCTATCTGGTTCAAAACTGTCGACAAGGTGAGTGTTTAAACTTCTTTACAAACTTCAGTTCACAGCCATCGCAGAGCCACCCAGTTAAGTCGATTAAAAAATAGGTACCTACTTCTAGGTCCTAGGATACTGAAAAACAGATACCTATTTACTACTGGGTGAAACAGAATAAAACGCATAAGACGACTAACAAAAAGATTCTCGTTTTCTTTTAGGTGAGAGGGGCGAGAGGGGGAATGACCATAAACTGATATCCATTTACTGCTAGGTGAATAAGATGAAGAGGTCAATGAAAACTAACACTCAAATATTTAAACAGGTGCAACAGATTTAAGAAGACTAAACCTAGATACCTAATTACTTTCAATTGAGCATGAACAGGAACTGTACAACAACTAGCACCTAGATACCTCTTTATTTGTAGGTGAACAAGGATAAGTGGTGTAAGGAGACTAACACCCAGACACCTAATTACTGCTAGGTGAACAGGGAAAATAGGAGATAGAAGATCAACACCCTTATACTTATTTACTAGTAGGAAAACGGGCAAAATGTGTAAGGAGATTGTGCCCGGACCTTCATAGATGTAATAAGAATGACGCCAGTGATCTATTTACGACAGGAAAAGCAAGTACAGAGACTAACACATAGGTACCTGTTTACAGATAGGTGAACAAGAATAACAGATGTAAGATGATTAACATGCGGCAAGTTATTATTAGGTATCCCCAAAGGGGATATATGAGAGACAGAAAGAATTTTTGGTTCATTCTTCTCCAAGGCTCTCTCTCGTTCATAATTTGAGAGGCCTGACACGAACAGTTATAAAACTGTAAGTAAGTTGTATTGTAACTAAGGCAAAATAAACTCATTTTCTTTACCTGGAGAGAGTTCCGGGGGTCAACACCCCCGCGGCCCGGTCTGTGACCAGGCCTCCTTAGGTCAGTGTCCCAGGATGCGACCCACACCAGTCGACTAACACCCAGGTACCCATTTTACTGATGGGGAACATAGACAACAGGTGGAAAGAAACACGTCCAATGTTTCTACTCTGGCTGGGAATCGAACCCAGGCTCTCACCGTGTGAAGCGAGAGCGTTAACCACCAGGCCACCGGGGCAAGTTCAAGTACTATTTTATCATTTATATTTATCCCTTTCCTGATTTTGTTTCCCGTAAAATCACGTCAGGAAGACACGTTTAATTGTTCTCAAATTTTCAACAGTGGTATTTCCTACTCAATAGAAGGTTGGGATTGCTATTATAGAGTGTAGGTTTCTTTTGGGCAATTAAATTTTATAATTCGTAGTTTATAAGTCTGTTGAGTATACCTGGTAAAGTGTATGGTAGAGTTATTATTGAAAGAATTAAGAGTAAGACAGAGAGTAGGATAGCAGATGAACAAGGAGGTTTCATGAAAGGTAGGGGGAGTGTAGACCAAGTGTTGCGGTGCACAGAGTGTAACATTAGTCCTCTGATCCTTGATAGGGTATCAGTTGCTACGTTGGCTATTGGGTAGAACTCCAATAGCAACAAGGTTTTAGTGTTAACCAAAGACTTTCTTTGTTAACCTTCTTTCTGTAGGATGATCTAGACTAGTAAAATCCGTGTCTTTAATAGTAATAAAACTTATATAGGATCTTCATATCTATATGAACCATAATCTTAATAAAGAGCAATAAAATTACATTTTTCCTTTGCACAAAGGATAGTTATATATACACTGCTATTGTTAGGAGACAAAAGTTTACTGGGAAGACATAATTCCCAGTAATAGAGTTAGGCAATCAATATATGACATGAAGTAAATGATAGTTGCTAACACAACCCTTATAAATGTCTTCACAGAGACATTAAATTCAAATTATCCATACAGGAAGTTTTATCGATAATCCCGTGTAAGGGATATGTATATGAAGAGAGAACTCTTAGAAATCAGAGAGTGAGTGTTGTGAACTTACTGACTGTACCAATGAGCGGTAAGCTGACGTCAGGTTAGATCACGTGACTGAGGGAGACAGACCAGTACCTGAACTATTAACCGGTACTCTAACTAATGGTTTCCCACTAAATCACTTAATATTAACGCCTAACAAAACATTATAAAACAATATTAGTATTAATATATAATATATATATATATATATATATATATATATATATATATATATATATATATATATATATATATATGTCGTGACGAATATGTAAAACTGGTCAATTAGCAAGAACTCATTTAAAATTAAGTCCTTTCTAAAATTTTCTCTTATACGTTTAAAGATATATTTTTTTCATTAATGGTAATGTAAAAAAATTTAATTTTGCACCAAAGGAATCTTAGAAAACTTACCTAACCTTATTATAACAAGAACAATTTATTTTAGCCTAACCCAACTATATATATTTTAGATTTGTTTACAGAAATTTAATACTAAACAAACACAGTGAAATATATTTTTTTCGTTAGGTTCAGAATGATTTTGGCGAAATTATTGCATACACAAATTTTCACTTGTCCTATATGGTAAGATGAGAGTTGCTATTTAAGACAAGATCGCAAATTCTGCCTATTCGGCACGACATATATATATATATATTATATATATATATATATATATATATATATATATATTATATATATATATATATATATATATATATATATATATATATATATATATATATATATATATATATATATATATATATATATTATTTTTTTATTAACCAAGGCAGGGTGGCCCGAAAAAGAAAAACTTTCACCACCATTCACTCCATCACTGTCTTGCCAGAAGGGTGCTTTACACTACAGTTTTTAAACTGCTACATTAACACCCCTCCTTCAGAGTGCAGGCACTGTACTTCCCATCTCCAGGACTCAAGTCCGGCCTGCCGGTTTCCCTGAATCCCTTCATAAATGTTACTTTGCTCACACTCCAACAGCACGTCAAGTATTAAAAAGCATTTGTCTCCATTCACTCCTATCACACACGCTCACGCATGCTTGCTGGAAATCCAAGCCCCTCGCACACAAAACTTCCTTTACCCCCTCCCTCCAAACTTTCCTAGGCCTACTCCTAACCCGCCTTCCTTCCACTACAGACTGATACACTCTTGAAGTAATTCTGTTTCGTTCCATTCTCTCTACATGTCCGAACCACCTCAACAACCCTTCCTCAGCCCTCTGGACAACAGTTTTGGTAATCCCGCACCTCCTCCTAACTTCCAAACAACGAATTCTCTGCATTATATTCACACCACACATGGCCCTCAGACATGACATCTCCACTGCCTCCAGCCTTCTCCTCGCTGCACCATTCATTACCCATGCTTCAAACCCGTATAAGAACGTTGGTAAAACTATGCTCTCATACATTCCCCTTTTTGCTTTCAAGGACAAAGTTCTTTGTCTCCAGAGACTCCTAAGTGCACCGCTCACCCTTTTCCCCTCATCAGTTCTATGATTCACCTCATCTTTCATAGACCCATCCGCTGACACGTCCACTCCTAAATATCGGAATACATTCACCTCCTCCATACTCTCTCCCTCCAATCTGATATCCAATCTTTCATCACCTAATCTTTTTGTCATCCTCATAACCTTACTCTTTCCTGTATTCACTTTTAATTTTCTTCTTTTACACACCCTACCAAATTCATCCACCAACCTCTGCAGTTTCTCTTCAGAATCTCCCAAGAGAACAGTGTCATCAGCAAAAAGCAACTGTGACAACTCCCACTTTATGTGTGATTCTTTATCTTTTAACTCCACGCCTCTTGCCAGGATCCTCGCATTTACTTCTCTTACAACCCCATCTATAAATATATTGAACAACCACGGTGACATCACACATCCTTGTCTAAGGCCTACTTTTACTGGGAAATAATCTCCCTTTCTCGTACATACTCTAACTTGAGTCTCACTATCCTCGTAAAAACTGTTCCCTGTTTTCAGTAACCTACCTCCTATACCATACACCTGCAACATCTGCCACATTGCCCCCCTATCCACTCTGTCATACGCCTTTTCCAAATCCATAAATGCCACAAAAACTTCTTTAGCCTTATCTAAATACTGTTCACTTGTATGTCTCACTGTAAACACTTGGTCTACACACCCCCTGCCTTTCCTAAAGCCTCCTTGTTCATCTGCTATCCTATTCTCCGTCTTACTCTTAATTCTTTCAATAATAACTCTACCATACACTTTACCAGGTATACTCAACAGACTGAACCCCCTATAATTTTTGCACTCTCTTTTGTCCCCTTTGCCTTTATACAAAGGAACTATGCATGCTCTCTGCCAATCCCTAGGTACCTTACCCTCTTCCATACATTTATTAAATAACTGCACCAACCACTCCAAAACTATATCCCCACCTGCTTTTAACATTTCTTTCTTTATCCCAACAATCCCAGCTGCCTTACCCCCTTTCATTTCATCTACTGCCTCACGAACTTCCCCCACACTCACAACTGGCTCTTCCTCAGTCCTATAAGATGTTATTCCTCCTTGCTCTATACACTGAATCGCAGCTTCCCTATCTTCATCAACATTTAACAATTCCTCAAGCTATTCCCTCCATCTTCCCAATACCTCTAACTCTCCATTCTTATTTTCAACAAAATATTTTGACAACATCTCACCCACTCTCTCATTTGCTCTCTTTTTACATTTCTTCACAACTCTCTCTTTTTCTCCATATACTCTTTCTTCCTTGCATCACTTGTACTTTGTAAAAACTTCTCATATGCTAACTATTTCTCCCTTACTACTCTCTTTACATCATCATTCCACCAATCGCTCCTCTTCTCTCCCTCACCCACTTTCCTATAACCACAAACTTCTCCTGAACACTCTAACTCTACATTTTTAAACCTACCCCATACCTCTTCGACCCCATTGCCTATGCTCTCATTAGACCATCTATCCTCCTACAGTTGTTTATATCTTACCCTAACTGCCTCCTCTTTTAGTTTATAAACCTTCACATCTCTCTTCCCTGATGCTTTTATTGTCCTTGTATCCCAT
This sequence comes from Cherax quadricarinatus, assembly GCF_026875155.1. Lineage (NCBI taxonomy): Eukaryota > Metazoa > Arthropoda > Malacostraca > Decapoda > Parastacidae > Cherax > Cherax quadricarinatus. The sequence goes on along the minus strand of NC_069401.1, from coordinate 92,463,018 downwards.
CTACCTTTTACTCTTAGTGTAGCTACAACTAAAAAGTGATCTGATAAATCTGTGTCCCCTCTATAAACATGTACATCCTGAAGTCTACTCAACAGTCTTTTATTCACCAATACATAATCCAACAAACTACTGTCATTTCGCCCTACATCATATCTTGTATACTTATTTATCCTCTTTTTCTTACAATATGTATTACCTATAACTAAACCCCTTCCTATGCAAAGTTCAATCCAAAAGGCTCCCATTATCATTTACACCTGGCACCCCAAACTTACCTACCACACCCTCTCTAAAAGTTTCTCCTACTTTAGCATTCGGGTACCCTACCACAATTACTCTCTAATTTGGTTCAAAGTTACTATACATCCACTTAACATCTCCCAAAATCTCTCTCTCTCCTCTACACACCTCTCTTGTACAGGTGCATACACGCTCATTATGACCCACCTTTCGCATCCAACCTTTATTTTAATCCACATAATCCTTGAATTTACACATTCATACTCTCTCTTCTCCTTATATAACTGATCCTACAAGATTATTGCTACCCCTTCCTTAGCTCTCTCTCAGATGCCCCAGATTTAATCCCATTTATTTCCCCCCACCGAAACTCCCCTACCCCCTTCAGCTTTGTTTCACTAAGGGCCAGGACATCCAACTTCTTTTCACTCATAACATCAGCAATCATCTGTTTCTTGTCATCCGCACTACATCCACGCACATTCAAGCATCCCAGTTTTATAAAGTTTTTCTTCTTCTCTTTTTTAGTAAATGTCTACAGGAGAAGGGGCTACTAGCCCATTGCTCCCGGCATTTTAGTCGCCTCATACGACACGCATGGCTTACGGAGGAAAGATTCTTTTCCACTTCCCCATGGACAATAGAAGAAATAAAAAAGAACAAGAGCTATTTAGAAAAAACGAGGAAGCTTAAATGTTTGTATATATATATATAAATATATATATATATATATATATATATATATATATATATATATATATATATATATATATATATATATATATATATATATATATATATATACATATATATATATACATATATATATATATATTATATATATATATATATATACATATATATATATATATATATATATATAATATAATATATATATATATATATATATATATATATATATATATATATATATCTATATAATATATATATATACAATAAGATCACAGTAAACAGGTGATTCCAAAATATGCAAAACAACCACTCTGAAAGAATAGAGAAATTCCAAGCGCTTTCGTGACTACTCACATTATCAAGGAACTATGAAAGTGAAGCATCCAAGGAAGCTATACAAGGGGTCCGGCCAGCACCTCACTATCAGATCCCACAACGGTTAAACACGTGACGCGCGGCGAGCCAACTTGGATAGGTCCCTTGCAAAACTCACCCCCAAACTATTCTACCCAAGAAAATTTAAAAATTATTTGTCCAGTGTATTATTAAATTCTTCCCAAATTCTATTAATTATAAATGGATCTAATTTATATAAACCAATGGAAATGTTCATATTATTGTCAAAACTGCTTTTTATGAAACAAGATTCAATTATATTCCTGTCGACCATGGACTTGCTAGATACTACTTTCTCAACTTTTTGAAAATCAATTGGATGGTTAAAATCTCTTACATGAATAAATAGAGCATTGGAATCTTGTCCAGTTCTAATGCTATATTTATGTTGTTTTAATCTTAGTTCGAGATTTTTATCAGTTTGACCGTAATAAACTTTATCGCAAATTTTACAAGGAATCTTATAGACA
>NC_069401.1:92411219-92456219 GCF_026875155.1 Cherax quadricarinatus | reverse complement strand
AGCGAATACATAGGAACCTTTGAACCAAGTGAGAGAGTAATTGTGGTAGGGGACCTAAATGCTAAAGTAGGAGAAACATTTAGAGAGGGTGTGGTAGGTAAGTTTGGAGTGCCAGGTGTAAATGATAATGGGAGCCCTTTGAACTTTGTATGGAAAGGAGTTTAATTATATGTAATACATATTTTCAGAAAAAGAGGCTAAATAAGTATACAAGATATGATGTATGACATAACGACAGTAATTTGTTGGACTATGTACTGGTAGATAAAAGACTGTTGAGTAGACATGTTTATAGAGGGGCCACAGATGTATCAGATCACATTTTAGTTGTAGCTACACTGAGAGTAAAAGGTAGATGGGATACAAAGAAAATAGAAGCATCAAGTAAGAGAGAGGTGAAGGTTTATAAACTAAAAGAGACAGTTAGGATAAAATAAAAACAACTATTGGAGGATAGATGGGCTAGTGAGAGTATAGGCAATGGGGTCGAAGAAGTATGAGGTATGTTTAAAAATGTAGAGTTAGAGTGTTCAGCAGAAGTTTGTGGTTATAGGAAAGTGGGTGCAGGAGGGAAGAAGAGAAATTGGTGGAATGATGATGTAAAGAGAGTAGTAGGGGAGAAAAAGTTATCATATGACAGGATTTTACAAAGTAGAAATGATGAAAGGAGGGAAGAGTATATGAAGAGAAAAAGACAGGTTACGAGAGTGGCGAAGCAATGTAAAAAGAGAGCAAATGAGAGAGTGGGTAAAATATTATAAACAAATTTTTGTTGAAAATAAGAAAAAGTTTTGAGTGAGATCAACAAGTTGAGGAAGCATAGAGAACAAATGGATTTGTAAGTTAAAAATAGGAGAGGAGACTTCTTAAATGAAGAGTTAGAGGTATGGGGAAGATGGAAGGAATATTTTGAGGAATTGCTAAATGTTCATGAAGATAGGGAAGCTGTGATTTCGTGTATAGGGCAAGGAGGAATAACATCTTGTAGGAGTGAGGAAGAGCCAGTTGTGAGTGTGGGGGAAGTTCGTGAGGCAGTGGGTAGAATGAAAGGGGGTAAGGCAGCCGGGATTGATGGGATAAAAATAGAAATGTTAAAAGCAGGTCGGGATATAGTTTTGAGTGGTTGGTGCAATTATCTAATAAATATATGGAAGAGGGTAAAGTACCTAGGGATTGGCAGAAAGCATGTATAGTTCCTTTGTGTAAAGGAAAAGGGGACAAAAGAGATTGCAAAAATTATAGAGGGATAAGTCTGTTGAGTATACCTGGTAAAGTGTATGGTAGAATTATTTATTGAAAGAATAAAAAGTAAGACGGAGAGTTGGATAACAGATGAACAATGAGGCTTTAGGAAAAGTAGGGGGTGTGTAGACCAAGTGTTTATAGTGAAACATATACGTGAACAGTATTTAGATAAGGCTAAAGAGATTTTTGTGGCATTTATAAATTTGGAAAAGCATATTACAGCGTGGATAGGGGAGCAATGGGACAGATGTTGCAGGTGTATGGTATAGGAGGTAGGTTACTGAAAGCAGTGAAGAATTTTTACGAGGATAGTAAGGCCCTGGTTAGAGTATGTAGGAAAGAGGAAGATTATTTCCCAGTAAAAGTGGGCCTTAGACAAGGATGTGAGATATCACTCTGTTTGTTCAATATATTTATAGAAGTGAATGCGTGGGTGTTGGCAAGAGGAGTGGAGTTAAAAGATTAAGAATCACACATAAAGTGGGAGTTGTCACAGATGTTTTTTGGTGATGACACTGTGCTCTTGGAAGATTCTGGAGAGAAGTTGCAGAAGTTGGTGGATGAATTTGGGAGGGTTTGTAAAAGAAGAAAATTAAAAGTGAATACAGGAAAGAGTAAGATTATGAGGATAACAAAAATAACCAAAAGATTAGGTGACGAAAGACAGGATATCAGATTGGAGGGAGAGAGTATGGAGGAGGTGAATGCGTTCAGATATTTGGGAGTGGACGTGTCAGCGGATTGGTCTATGAAAGATGAGGTGAATCATAGAATTGATGAGGGGAAAAGGGTGAGTGGTGCACTTAGGAGTCTGTGGAGACAAAGAACTTTGTCCTTGGAGGCAAAGAGGGGAATGTATGAGAGTATAGTTTTACCAACGCTCTTATATGGGTGTGAAGCATGGGTGATGAATGTTGCAGCGAGGAGACGGCTGGAGGCAGTGGAGATGTCATGTCTGAGGGCAATGTGTGATGTGAATATAATGCAGAGAATTCGTAGTTTGGAAGTTAATAGGAGGATTGTATGGTCCAGTGGATTAAGGCTTCATGAGTTTTCGCCCACCATGAGGCAGACCAAAGCAGCATGGGTTCAAGTCCTTGGATAGTCGCAGTGTTGTGGTGTATCAATACCACTCGTTCGTGGGCACAATAATATATATATATATATATATATATATATATATATATATATATATTATATATATATATATGTATATATATAGTTATATATTGTATTCATATATATATATATATATATATATATATATATATATAATATATATATATATATATATATATATATATATATATATATATAATATATCAATAACAACACTGCATTCGCCAAGGATTCAAACCCATGTTCTACTGGCCCGCCATTGTTAGCGAGAACCACATGATGCTTTAATTTTGCATCATTCAGGTATACACAAATACAGTTACATAGATTATCATACATAGCAGCATATGTGTAGAGAACCTAGGATAACCGAAAAAAGTCAGACAGAGTGACTTATTTCCTTTAAAAAGTAGCCCAAACAGGTGACATCAAACAAGAACCAAGCACCCAGCCAAGCTAGGTGTTTTACTCTTGGTCCCAGGACATACAGAACTGTTGGAGCTTTCAAGCTTATTTTTCATTCTCATCCCTGTTTGGTGCACTAGCCTTGGAACAACTTATATATATTATTGTAACTACAAAGAAGTAGTGTTGATCACTAATAACACTGTGCTAGCCAAGAATTCAAACCTTAACTCACAGGACCACCCAATCCTACAAGAACCAAGCACCCAGCCAAGCTAGGTGCTTGGTTCTTATAGTTTGACTACTGTTTTGTCTTCTGGTAGGTCCCTGATGTAGGTCCTCGTCGCATGAGCTGCAGCTTCACTACAGTGAGAGACCCCAAAGCCCAGTGGTGTGGCTGGAGTAAACTGGCAGCTTCTAGGCGAATGTTTCTTACTGCTGCTTTGGCAACGAGACGGCGAAGAGTGTTTCCAACAGCAATGGGTCTGATTCCCCCATCCTTCTTCTTCAAAGCGCATAATGAGGCTCCAAAAAAAGAAAGGTTTAATTTCTTCTGGGATTTGGCCAGTCAGGCAGTTGTTGACGAAGATTGTTAACTCGGTGAGAAGAATTGATGCAGATGCCCTGAGTGCTGGATTTACCATCACTTTGGGGTGTTGTCGAATTCCAGTGTAACCTCCTGCAGATCCTGCTGTAAATAACACTATCGCCTTATAGACTTCTGATTCTGGCAAAATTAATTGTTCAGAGATGGGGTCTTCCTCGGGGTTGTTGTTGACGACTATGGTGTCACTTGTTGGATGCTTGTGTCTTAGTGATTGGGCTGTGGTTTCATCTTTGGGAGCTATAGTGTCGTCACTGATAACTGTCGTCACTGATAACTGTGTTACCTTCTTCGATTTTTTTGCTAACCTTTGCACAAATTTTCTCGCTGTCAGTGGATTTTTTCTTGGGTCTACCTCTGTGATTCCTGCGATGATGGGGCAGAGAGACACAATTATCCGTTCTTGGGTAGCTGCGCACTGCCTTGATGACTGATATGGTTAGCAGTTTGCCTCGTCTTTCAGGAACTGAAAAACAGACATTGCCGAACAGGAATAGGTTGCGCCATACTTTAATGGTGCCTCAGGCTTCCTAGTTGAAGGAACCTCCATTCACCTGCTTAAAAGAATGTCTGTGAATTTCCCTGCTGCATAAGGGAGAGCCGTTTTAGGGATGTGGGATAGGGTACTGCTAGCAGTGGATTTGAATGCCAGCAGGTTTCCACAGTTGAGGAGGTTGCCATTGGAATTGTCATCTGCCTGTGGAGGCTGTGGGCTGCTCTCTGCTGGGGGCATATGTGATCCCGCACACTCATGGTGTGCACGAATAAGGCCATCCCTGTTGCGTGCTCGAAACTCTCCACACACCTGACATGTGCCTCTTCTTTCATTGTTGGGTGCACTGTTTCCCTGGTTTTGTGGCTGGCTGGCTGCATCATCTGCCATACCTCAAACTGTGTGGTAAGCCTGGGCTGAAGGGAAAATGGCACATGGCACATACCGCATGTGCTTCATGGTGGTGGTGGAGGGGAGGAGAGGGGCTCCTATATTTATGGTGGGAGGTGGAGGAGAGCGAGGTGTGGAGGATATGTGATGAGTGAGGCAGGCCTTACAGGATAATGCACTCACTGCCTCCCACGACAAGTCACAGTACACCACTATGCTCTGTGCACAACCTCCCTCTATAAATGACACACAGCTATACCCTACACATGTTATGCACATACCTTGTGCATGCTAAGCACATACTATGCACTATACACTATGTACACTATCTTCATATGGTGAACAAGCACTCCATTATCATAAGAGCACAGGGTTTATGTGTGTCTGTTTGGGGAAGGAGAAAAGGGGGGAACACAGATTTATCCCTCCTCCTCCTCCTCCTCCTCCTCTATGTGGCCTCCCCTCACCGACCTCTCCTACCAAAACGTGACCATCATGTTTCTTCACTTACTTCACATACACAACACTTTTCTTGATTCAGAAGGGAGAGAGGAAATGCAGTCTTCTCGCTTATTCCAAAACGAGCTGCAGTTATTCACACACCATCCTGTTGATGATAATCCCGGTAGGTGTTCTTGACTGGACGATATTGAGCCAAAACCACAGAGTGAGACGCCATCAGCGCGCAGCCCACAACACCGCACTAACCAAGGACTCGGACCCATGTTGTACTGGCCAACCTCATGGTGAGCTAGAACCACATGCCTTAACCCACAGGACCACCCAATCCTACAAAGACAGAGCAGCCAGCAGAGCTAGCTGTTTTACCGCTGTCCGAGGACATTCGGTGTCGTGGGAGTTTCTAGGCTAATTTTCATTCTCATCCTTGTTTGGTGTAATTGTCCACGAACATTATATATTTTTTTATTAACACATCGGCCGATTCCCACCAAGGTAGGGTGGCAAAAAAAGGAAAATTTTCATCATCATTCACTCCATCACTGTCTTGCCAGAGGAGTGCTTTACACTACAGTTTTTAAACTGCAACATTAACACCCCTCCTTCAGAGTGCAGGCACTGTACTTCCCATATCCAGGACTCAAGTCCGGCCTGCCGGTTTCCCTGAACCCCTTCATAAATGTTACTTTGCTCACACTCCAACAGCACGTCAAGTATTAAAAACGATTTGTCTCCATTCACTCCATTCAAATACGCTTACATAAGCTTGCTGGAAGTCCAAGCCCCTCGCACAAAAAAAAACTCGTTTGCTCCTTTCCTCCAACCTTTCCTAGGCCGACCCCTACACCCCCATCCCTCCACTACAGAGTTATACACTCTCAAAGTCATTCTGCTTCGTTCTATTCTCTGTACATGTCCGAACCACCTCAACAACCCTTCCTCAGCCGTCTGGACAACAGTTTTTCCAAACTACGTATTCTCTGCGTTATATTTACATCACACATTGCCCTCAGACATGACATCTCCACTGCCTCCAGCCTTCTCCTCGCTGCAACTTTCATCACCCATGTTTCACGCCCATGTAAGAGCATTGGTAAAACTATACTCTCATACATTCTCCTCTTTGCTTCCAAGGACAAAATTCTTTGTATCCACAGACTCCTAAGTGCACCACTCACACTTTTCCCTTCATCATTTCTATGATTCACCTAATCTTTCATCGACCGATCTGCTGACATGTCCACTCTCAAATATCTGAATACATTCACCTCCTCCATGCTCTCTCCCTCCAATCTGATATCCAGTCTTCTGTCGCCTAATTTTTTTGTTATCCTCATAACCTTATACTTTCCTATATTCACTTCTAATTTTCTTCTTTTACATACCCTACCAAATTTATCCACCAGCCTCTGCAACTTCTCTTCCAAGTCTTCCAAAAGCACAGTGTCATCAGCAAAAAGCAACTGTGACAACTCCCACTTTGTGTTTGATTCTTTATCTTTTAACTCCACATCTCTTGCCAAGACCCTCACATTCACTTCTCTTACAACCCCATCTATAAATATATTGAACAACCACGTAATAAGTAAGTAAGTTTATTCAGGTATACACAAATACAGTTGCATAGATTATCATTCATAGCAACATATGTGTAGAGAACCTAGGATAACCCAAAAAAGTCAGATAGAGTGACTTATTTCCACTGGGGTCCTTTAAAAAGTAGCCCCAACAGATGACATCACACATTCTTGTCTAAGGCCTACTTTTACTGGTAAATAATCTCCCTCTTTCCTACATACTTTAACATGAGCCTTTCTATCCTCGTAAAAACTCTTCACTGCTTTCAGTAACCTACCTAGTATACCATACACCTGCAACATCTGCCTCATTGGCCCCCCTATTCACCCCTTCATATGTTTTTCAAAATCCACAAATGCCACAAAAACCTCTTTAGCCTTATCTAAATACTGTTCACCTAAATGTTTCACTGTAAACACTTGGTCTACACACCCCCTTGCCTTCCTAAAGCCTCCTTGTTCATCTGCTATTCTACTCTCCGTCTTTCTCTTACTTCTTTCAGAAATAACTCAACCATACACTTTACCAGGTATACTCAACAGACTTATTCCCCATTAATTTTTGCAATCTCTTTTGTCCGATTTGCCTTTATACGAAGGAACTATGCACGCACTCTGCCAATCTCTAGGTACCTTACCCTCTTCCATACATTCATTAAATAATAGCACAAACAACTCCAAAACTATATCCCGACCTGCTTTTAACATTTCTATCTTTATCCCATCAATTCCAGCTGCCTTACCCCGTTTCATTCTGCATATATATATATATATATATATATATATATATATATATATATATATATATATATATATATATATATATAATATATATATATATATATATATATATTATATATATAATATAATATATATAGTACAGTGCCTGCACTCTGAAGGAGGGGTGTTAATGCTGCAGTTTAAAAACTGTAGTGTAAAGCACCCTTCTGGCAAGACAGTGATGGAGTGAATGATGGTGAAAGTTTTTCTTTTTCGGGCCACCCTGCCTTGGTGGAATCGGCCAGTGTGATAATAATAACAATAATATATATATATATATATATATAATATATATATATATATATATATATATATAATATATATATATATAAATATATATATATATATTATATATATATATATATATATATATATATATATATATATATATATATATATATATATAAATATATATATATATATATATATATATATATATATATATAATATATATAATATATATATATATATATATATATATATATATGTGTGTGTGTGTGTGTTTGTGTGTGTACTCACCTAATTCACCTAGCTGTACTCACCTAGCTGTGGTTGCAGGGGTCGAGACTCAGCTCCTGGCCCCGCCTCTTCACTGATCGTTACTAGGTCCTCTCTCTCTCTCTGCTCCCTGAGTTTTGTCCTACCTCGCCTTAAAGCTATGTATGGTTGCTGCCTCCACTGTATCACTTGCTAGACTTTTTCACTTCCTGACAACTCTATGGCTCAAGAAATACTTCCTAACATCCCTGTGACTCATCTGAGCTTTCAGCTTCCATTTGTGACTCCTTGTTTCTGTGTTCCCTCTCTGGAAAATCCTGTTTTTGTCCACATTATCTATTCCATGCAGTATTTTTCGTTGTCATGTCTCCCCTGACCCTCCTGTCTTACAGTGTCGTCATGCCGATTTCCCTCAACCTTTCTTCGTAGGACATTCCCCTGAGCTCCGAAACTAACCTTGTTGCAAACCTTTGCACTTTCTCTAATTTCTTGTTGTGTTTTACCAGGTGTGGGTTCCAGACTGTTGCTGCATACTCCAGGATGGGCCTGACGTACACAGTATACAGAGTCTTGAACGATTCCTTACTAAGGTATCAGAACGCTATTCTCAGGTTTGCCTGGCGCCCATATGCTGCAGCAGTTATCTGGTTGATGAGTGCTTCCGGAGACGTGCTCGGTGTTATGCTCACTCCAAGATCTTTCTCCTTGAATGAGGTTTGCAGTTTTTGGCCACCTAGCCTATACTCTGTCAATGGTTTTCTTTGCCCTTCTCCAATCTTCATGACTTCGCATTTGGCAGGGTTGAATTCGGGAAGCCAATTGCTGGACCGCGCGTTCAGCCTGTCCAGGTCTCTTTGTTGTCCTGCCTGATCCTCATCTGATTTATTTCTCCTCATTAGCGTCACATCATCTGCGACCAGGGACACTTCTGAGTCTATCCCTTCCATCAAGTCTTTCACATATACCAAAAATAGCACTAGTTCTAGGACTGACCCCTGTGGGACCCCGCTCGTCATAGGCGCCCACTGTGATACCTCATCACGTACCATAACTCGTTGTTGCCTCCCTATCAGGTATTCTCTGATCTATTGCAGTGCCCTTACTGTTATACGCTCCAGATCATCCAGCTTCTGCACGAATCTCTTGTGAGGAACTATGTCGAAGGCCTTTCTGCAGTCCAGCAAAATGTAATCAACCCACCCCTCTGTCTCGTGTGTTACTTCTGTTGCTTTGTCATAAAACTTCAGAAGGATTGCGACACAGGATTTGCCTTCCATGAATCCGCGCTGCTTGCCGTTTGTGATCTTGTTCCGCTCCAGGTGCTCGATCACTCTCCTCCTAATAATCTTCTCCATGACTTTGCATACTATACATGTCAGTGACTCTCGTCTGTATCTTAGGGCCTCGTTTCTGTCTCCTTTCTTAAAAATGGGGACTACATTTGTCATCTTCCATACCTCAGGTAGTTGCCCAGTTTCAAGGGATGTGTTGAAGATTGTGGTTACTGGCACACACAGCATCTAACGGGGAGATGTTGTCCGGCCTCATCGCCTTTGTGTGTGTGTGTGTGTGTGTGTGTGTGTGTGTGTGTGTGTGTGTGTGTTTCGTTTTGTATTGCAACAGTCGCAAATAATTAAGGCCTTTGGAACTGCAGTTGCAAATGTAACTTTCGAGACAATGCAAAGAGAATAAATGAGTTCATCAGAGACCATGGAAGTGTGTCATAATTCAAAGTCTAGCCAGCAAAGGTTGCACCATGTTGCTTTAGGAGTCAGAAAATTAGTTTTAGATAAGACTGAAGCTGACTGCCAAAGTTTCATAACGCTGTTATTAGAGTCATATGACTTGTCAGTAATCATCAAAGAACACCCGATTGTCCTTGCATTTTGATTAAACGCGAAACAAGAGTTCTTCGGTGCTTCTGCTAACTTCCTATGTGTACTTCTATGCACTGGAGATTTTCCTCTGTTCGTATATTTTTGCCACAGCTGTCGTGTAATTGCTGTATCAATTACGAGTCCTGTTCATTCCAAAATTTAAAAAAAAATGCAGTAGACAAGCTAGTCGTTTGCAAGTAATAAGTATTCCTAGTCTGAGAATATTGCTTTGTTTGTAGTCAACTGGTTTAAGCTTGAGAGGAATAAGCACGACAAACAGTTCAACTTTTTTGTTAAGCAATCACTATAAACTGTATAATAATAACCTGAATCAGTAATCCTGAGTGATTGTGGTGTTAGATGATCATAGCTCTTTCCTTAACACTGTAAAATGTCATAATGTAGATAAGGATAAAACATAATCGTACAGTGAACCCTTTTCATGCTAGTAAATTGTTGCAGGAAACAATGAGTGAAATAAAATGCTTAATTAATTCTTCAATGAGTTTTAATACTATAATCTTTGTAAATATTACGTATGGAGGAGAGAGGGAACAAAATTTTCTTTTTGTATTCTTTATCCTCAGAACAATCTTCTAACATTTTACTTGGTTTCTGTTTCAGCTTCCTTAACACAAGAAGCTGCCACGGACATGGGCAAGTGGTTGAGTCCAGTTATCATCGTCCTTCTACTGTTAATTCTGGCCATTGCCATCATCATCAGAATTAGGCAGCTACGAAAAGAAGAATGGGGGGAAGAAGAAAGTCGTGCTTCAGTAGGGAACTCTACAAAGGTGGAATTACTCGACATAGGCTCAGAATCTTCAAGCAGATGCGTTACCCAGACTATGCCCATCAGAAAGACTTGCAGCGCGGATAATGTGGGTTTGACCCAGACAACACCTTCTCCTGGGCGAGGTGTGCGAGGTGTACCACCTTAAAGGCACTACTGCCACTATGTTAGATGATGATGATTATGCTCAGCTGAAGGAAGACGACCAGTAAGAACACTGACGTGTGAAATGGATTTGGAAATTGTAGAGAAAGATCTTGTGAAAGAAATGAAAAGAAATCAAAGCTAGATATGTTTAGTTCGCTGAGCCATCTCAGACAGATATTACCTGTATCCCATTAGTCCAGCAACCACTTCTTCAACGCACTTAAAACTCCTAGTAGCTATATGTCAAAACTCTCAAGAAGCAGAGGAGATCAACTCCCAAAAGATATCTTGAAGCTGCAACTCAAGATTCCAAAGCGGAGAAGGAGCTGCATGTCAACATCCGTATTAACAAAGAACACAGTAGCTATCGGTTAGCACTATCAAGAGAGCTATAAACAAACACCCTCAAGAGGTATGTTTGATGTAAATCAACACCTTTAAGTGGAACAAGAACTGCAGCACAGGTGAGATAATCACGTACTGTCTAAATTTACAATGCAATCGTAAGAACATAAGAAAGAATAAGCACTGCATCAGCCCTATTGGTCCATGCAAGGCAACTCCAAGTCACACTCATAAGAAGGAAGAAGCGCTGCTGCTGGCCTACTGGTTCATGCTAAGCAGGTCTATCTCTCTCTCCCACCCACACTCACTCATGTACTTGCCTAACCGATTTTAAAGCTACATAAGGTTTTAGTTTCAATGTCGCTACTCGGTAGCTTGCTCCACTCATCCACAACTCTATTATTAAAGCAGTGCATTCGTATACCCATTCCAAATCTAAACTTTTCCCTCATGAACCCATTGCCGCAAGTCCTGCCTTGGTTACATATTTTTAGCATTTTATTTATATCCCCTTTATTTTATACTTGTTTTCCATTTATACACCTCATCATACCCACTTATTTTAACGCCTTTCTAGAGACGGCAGATTCACTGCCATCAGTCTGTCCTTGTAGGAGGAAAGATTTCTCAAACATGGAATCAACTGTTTTTCTTTCTCTGTAAATTTTTCAACGCATTTATTTGCATTCTGTAATATGATTGCCAGAATGTTCAGCATAATATAAATGAAGCCTAGTTAACGTTATATAGATCTGAATAATAACCTGAGGACTCTCTTATTTATACTTATTGTTATGTACTCAAAAACTACATTTGCTTTATAGCAAAATAAATATTCACAGTTTTCTTTGTTTTAGATTACTGCAAACCAGAACTCCTACATCTTTCTTGTATTTACAGTGATTAAGAGCTATATTATATAGTTTATAAGCCCCATGATTATTTTTTTTCCAAGTTTTGGAGCTTTGCATTTGTCTGTATTAAACTACATCTGCCATTCTCCGACCACTTCATCAGTCTTTACAGCTGAAGCACTCTAGTGTCCTCGTTATAATTAATCCGTTGCCTGTTTTGGTGTCATCACAAAACTTGTCGTTTATGTATATTGTGAACCAAAAAAGACATCCAACACTGATCTCCGTGAAACACCGCTTGTGACGCATCCTCACTCTGATTTCTCCATATTTATGCAAACTCTCTGTTGCCAATCTGTCAACCAGACCTCAATCCGGAAAAAAGATTGACCTCCTTATCCGCGTACCTCTACTTTCCCCAACAATCTTCGACGTGGATCTCTGCCAAAAACCTTGCTGAAGTCCTTATACACAATATCATATTCATTACCATGATTTACCTTCCCAAATATCTTAGTAAAAAAGTTGGTAAATTCATGAAGTAGGAATGCCCTTTGTAAATCTGTGCTGAGATAGATGTTCAATTTATGTCTTTCATAGTGGCTTCGAATAGCCTCACCAATTATTGATTCCATCAATTTTCACCACAATGGAGGTTAGGCTAATTAGTTTATAATTCAGAACAGACGACCTGTCTCCAGCTTTGTAGATGGGTATCAAATTCACCATTTTCCACTAAGCGGGATCTATGCCAGTTTGTAGTCAAATGTTGAGAAGACTAGCCAACAGTTTGCTAAGTTCCTCCTTATATTCCTTTATAACCCTTTCGAACAGTTCATCAGGGCACGGAGATCTGATAGATTTTTATCTATATATTTGTCTGAGAACCACGTCACTAGTGACTGATTGTGCTCAATTTATTTCCGTCATCTACAATTTTTTAATTTCTGGAATTTCTCTAGTAACTTTCTTCGTAATAACTACGAAGAAATTAAAGTTAAAATTTGTACACATTTGTTTATCATTATCAGTGAGGTGACCAGAGGAACTTTTAACTGGGCCTATTTTGTTCCTAATCATACTCTAATGTAACTGAAAGAAAAGTTTTAGGGTAATCCTCGAATATGTTGTGGCTTTAATTTCATAATCTCTTTAGGATTTTCATATTCCTATTTTAGTTCTCTATTTAATTGAATATATTGATGAATTAATTGCTTTATACCTTTTTGACTCGTCTGTAAATGCTTCTCTTTTGACTTATGACATGTCTTAATCTATTTCTTATTCATTTAGGGTAATTTTTGTTTCATCTGATTTCCGTATTTGGAATATAAGGAGCCTGAGCGGCCTGAATCAGGCTTTGAAAAATTACATATTGGCAGCCATCTTATGGTTTTACGCTCCTACTTTTAGTATAGAAAACCAAGGGATCTAGATACTCGCTGCAATCCACTGTCTCTCTTTGCGTGTTTACCAGTTCCATTGTATTTATTAGTACCTTTATGATGAACAAAGTCTTTTGAACATAACCATGAGGTATCATGGCAATATTTGCCATTTTCATCCCAGGTACTGCAACTTATTTGCTTCTCATACACACCCATAACTCTATGTTCTGTCAATTTTAAGTCCTATTCAACTCAGCAGTTGCCTCCTCCCCCTTGAAATTGTTTGGCTAACATTACTGCCCCTGCCCCAGGGAGATGCACCCTTATATACATATCAAGCTTGTCATAGAAATTATCCCAGTTATTAATGAATGAGACTTCAAGTTCTTTGCATTACCTGTCTAGCCAGCAATTTGCACCAATTGCCCTAGATATCTATTCATTTGCCCACTCCTCTTCTAGGCAAGATGCTACATATGAGTGGGACCTCTCCTTTAGGCCTAATATCTCCTGCCCTTCCCAGTATCGTTTCAACCAGCACTGAGGAATATTCCCCTTACCTGACATGATATAAAGAACATAAGAAAGAAGGAACACTGCACAGGCCTACTGACCCATGCGGAGCAGGTCTATTACCCCCCCCCCGAATTAACCCAATGACCCACCCTCCCCGGATTAGCCCAAGGACCCACCCAATCTGGTCACCTCCACTCAAGGAAGGAGCACGGCGCCAGACCCAACAAGCTAGTCAGGTCCAACTCACACCCACTAATGTATTTATCTAACCTATTTTTAAAACTGCACAACTTTTTAGCCTGAATAACTGTACACGGGAGTTTGCTTCACTCATCCACAACTCTATTACCAAACCAGTGCTTTCCTATATCCTTCCTGAATCTGAATTTTTCCAACTTGAAACCATTGTTGCGAGTCCTGTCTTGGCTGGAAATTTTCAGGACGCTATTTACATCCCCTTTATTTATTCCTGTTTTCCATTTATGCACCTCGATCATATCCCCTCTAAGTCTATGCCTTTCGACAGAGTGCAGATTCTGGGGCCTCAGTCTATCCTCACATGGAAGATTTCTGATACATTGGATTATCTTTTTCATCCTCCTCTGTACGTTTTCCAGAGCTTTTATATCCATTCTGTAATACGGTGACCAGAACTGAGCAGCATACTCTAAATGAGGCCTAACCAAGGATATATAGAGTTGAAGAACAACCTGAGGACTTCTATTATTTATACTTCTAGATATGAAGCTAAGAATTCTGTTAGCTTTATTGCGAACACTAATGCACTGTTGTCTTGGTTTTAGATTACTGCTAACCAGAACTCCTAAATCCTTTTCGCGATCAGTAGTATTAAGATCTACATTATTTAGTTTATATGTGGCATGGTTATTTACCTTTCCAACATTTAGAACTTTGCATTTGTCAATATTAAACTGTATCTGCCCCATCTCCGACCATTGCATCAGTCTATTCAAATCATCCTGAAGTGCTCTAGTGTCCTCATTAGATTGAATTGGACGGCCTATTTTGGTGTCATCAGCAAATTTGCTTATGTCGCTATTTATTCCCTCATCTATGTCGTTTATGTAAATTGTGAACAACAACGGGCCCAACACTGACCCCTGAGGAACACCGCTTGTGACGTGGCCCCATTCAGATTTCTCCCCATTTATGCAAACTCTCTGCTGCCTATTTGTCAGCCATGCCTCTACCCAGGAAAAAATTTCTCCTCCTATTCCGAGTGCCTTAAGTTTCCTCGATAGCCTCTGGTGTGGAACTCTATCGAACGCCTTACTGAAGTCCATATACAAATATCATATTCATTACCATATCTACCTCCTCACACACGTTAGTGAAAAAAGTTAGTAAATTCGTAAGACAGGAACGCCCCTTTGTAAAACTGTGTTGAGATTCATTAATCAATCTGTACCTATCAAGATGGCTACGAATTGCTTCGGCAATTATTGATTCCATAAATTTTTCCACTATGGAGGTAAGGCTTATTGGGCTATAGATCGAAGCCATGGACCTGTCACCTGCCTTGTAAATAGGTGTTACATTTCCCATTTTCCACTTGTCAGGCACTATGCCAGTTTGTAGTGATATGTTTAAAAAGATTAGCCAAAGGTATGCTATGTTCCTCTTTACATTCCTTTAACACCCTTGCAAACAGTTCATCAAGACCTGGGGATCTGTTAGGTTTTAGTTTCTCTATTTGTCTGAGGACCATGTCACTAGTTACCGCAATCGTACATAGTTTATTACCAATCCTGTTCTACATAATCTATTATTTCAGGAATATCGCTTGTATTTTCCTGGGTGAACATGTTGACTAGCTCCTGGTAAACACACTGTTATCTCACTTTCCTATCTCTGTTACAGAAGGCACGGTCAATATATTTTACCTGTGAGTCACCGACCACAAGGATATTCGTACCTATTTTAACAGAGACTTTAGTGTTTCCTTTATCCTCACTGATCAATGAAGAGAAGCGATTTCCTACCATCAAATCAGCACTTTAAACCTTCCTTACTTTCATGTTTCTTCCTTTGCCGGTAACTTCTACCCACTTGCAATGGCTGCCAATCTGTTCATCGCTTCTGGTAACCTGTTTCTCTTCATTAAGTCCAACCTCCTCACATTCATTGCTATACTTATCCAGGCAAATTTACAGTTTCTTATTTTCCTCCTTGATAAGTAATACCTCTTCTTTCAACACCGTGAACTCAGATTCTAAGACACTACAGAAGAAAGGCATGGTGCTCAGTAACACTCGAAACTAATCACCCAAAATATCTCAGGAGATGTACGACCTCTCGCGACCACAGACACACCAAAAGAACATTTTAGGCTGCTCATTTGTGTGCCTGCACTACCATAGTACTGCCAATGGTTTCAGCTTGTTCAGTGGTATACTCGGCAGTGCAGTGGACTAAGGCTAGTAAGGCAAGAGAAAAAAAATTAATTTTTGACTACCAGGAATTGTTGAAGAGCCAGCGTCTCTCACTGTCAAGAACCCAAGGTTGCAACAGCTGTTTCATGAGCCTAGTTTTCCTGTCATGATTTATATACGAGAATGGTGAAATGAAAATTTATTAACACAAAGTTTCCTTTGAAAACCTGGGGTTTGAAGCTTCTTCAGTCTCCTCAGTAATATTGTAGAACTCTGTGCTGGAAGGCAGCCATTATCTACGAAGTCAAACTATAGTCACCAGTGAATATTAATCAGGGTTAAGTTTCTCGCACGGTCTGTGTTGAAACACTGATAATGATTAGGAGAGCACAACGGATATCGGTTAACTATTGAGATGTTTAGTGATTCTTATATAGTGGTGACAGATCATGTCACTGACAGTATTGAGCATTATAACGACAGTACAGTGCAATTATGTAAAAGCATATTGTAACTCTGACAAAAAGGTACAACACAATGATAGAACAGTACAATATATAGTCAAATTGAAGGCCAAAGGAAGCCAAAAAAAATTTTTTTTTTTGAAAATAAGGAGGTTTTCCATTCTCACCTTTAAAAAAACCCCCCCAATTTTTCTTCCCCCGGTTTCAATTGAAGGGCCAATTTTTCGTTCTGAATGTTTTTTCCAAAGGGGTAAATTAAAATTTATTAAAACAAAAGTTTCCCTTTGAAAAAACCTTTTCTTTAAAACCCTCGGGATTTAAGAAATTTTAAAAAGGAAGGGCCCAGGGTTTCCAGAAAGCCCCAAAAAATAAACCCAAATATTTCAGGAAGTTTTCGCCCCTCTGGAAAACCAATAATTAAAAAGAATTTTAACGGTTTTTGGTTTTAAATATTGAAAGGGTTTAGTTTTTTTTAAAATGGGCAGTCATGAACTAACAAAAGGGAAGAAAAAAATTTAAGACCTCCCAGGAATTTTAAAAAAGCCCCAGGTTCTTGCCAAAAAAGGTTTCAACACTTTTTTAAAACCATTTTCAATATATTTAATATACGAAAAAGGGAATAAAAAATTTAAACAAAATTTTTTAAAACCGGGGGGTTTTAAAGTTTTTCCCGCTTAAAAAATTTTGAGAACCTTTTTACTAAAATTAAAATTTAATTTCAAATTTTAAATTTTAAATGGGTTGTTTTGGGTTGTGTTGTGTTGTTGGGGGTTGGTTTTGGTGTTTGTGTTTTTTTGTGGTAAAGGCGGGTTGGTTTGGTTTGGGTGTGTTTGTGCTTTGTTTGGTTTTGGTAAAATTTAAAAATTGTTTAAAAAAAGTGGGTTTTAAAAAAATTTGGGTTGGTGTTTGACGTAAAATGGTTTTTTTTGTTTTTTTGTTTTGTTGTTTTGTGTGTGTGGTGTGGGTTTTGTGTGTGTGTGTGGTTGTGTGTGTGGTGTGTGTTTTGTGTGTGTGTGTGTGTTGTGTGTGATTTGTGTGGTGTGGGGGTGTTTGTGTGTGTGTGTGGTGTGTGGGGTGTGTGTGTGTGTGGTGGTGTGGTTTTGTGTGTGGGGGTGTGTTTTTGTGTGAGTGTGTGTGTGTGTGTGTGTGGGTTGTGTGTGGGGTGTGTGTGTGTGTGTGTGTGTGTGTGTGTGTGTGTTGTGGTGTGTGGTGTTTGTGGGTGTGTGGGGTTTTGTGTGTGTGTGTTGTGTGTGTGTGGGTTGTGTGTGTGTTGTTTTGTGTTGTGAGTGGGGTGTGTGTGTGTGTGGGGTGTGTGTGTGTGTGTGTGTGTGTTTGTGTTGTGGTGGGGTGTGGGTGTGTGGTGGTGTGTGTGTGGTGTGTTTTGTGTGTGTGTGGGTGTGGGGGGGTGTGGGCCCGGTGGTGGGGAGTGTGTGTGTGTGGGGGTGTGTGGGGTGTGTTTTTTGTTTTGTTTTTGGTTTTTGGGGTGGGGAGGTGGGGGTGTGTTTGTTTTGGGGTGTGTTAAAGTTGTGTGTGGTTTTGGGGTTGTGTGTGTTGTTGGTTTTGTTGTGTGTGGGTTTGTGTGTGAGTGTGTGGTTGTGTGTGTGGTGTTTGTTGGGGTTTTGAGTGTTGTGGTGGTGTGTGTTTGTGTGTTTTTGTTGTGGGTGGTGTGTTCTGTGTGGGGGTTTTGTGTGTGTTCCGGGTGGGGTGTGGTGTTGGGGTTTGTGGTTTGTGGTTGGTGTTGTGTGTGTGTGTGTTTTGTGTGTTTTTGGTGTGAGGTGGTGTGTGATTTGGTTGTGTGTGAGTGTTGTGGTGTGTTGTGTTGTGTTTTGTTTGTGTTTTGTGGTGTTGTGTGTGTAAAGTAGTTGTGATGTTAGGTTGGTTGTGGTTAGTTTTTGTTGTTTTGGGGTGTGTCTTTGGGGGATTGGGGGTTTGTTGTGTGGGTGTGGTTTTTGTTTGTGTGTGTTTTTGTGTGTGTAAAAGTTTGTGTAAATTGGGTTTTTTGTGTTGTCTTTGTGGGTGAGGTTGTGGGTGTGTGGGTTTTGGGTGGTGTGTGTGTTTTGTGTGTGGTGTCCCTTGGAGGTGTTTGTGTTGGGTTTGTGTGGTTGTGTGTGTTTTGGGGTGTGGGGTGAAGGGGTTTTTTTTGGGTGGTGTTGTGTGTGTGGGTGTGTGTGGTGTTGTGTTTGTGTGTGTTGGTGTGGTGTGTGTGTGTGTGTGTGGGGTTGTGGGGTGTGTGTGAGTGTGTGTGTGGGGGTGTGTGTGTTTTGGTGTTGGTGTGTGTGTGGTGGTGGGGGTTGTGGTGTTTTCTGTGTGGTGAGTGTGGGTGTGTGTGTTGTGGTGGGGTTTTGTGTGTGTGTGTGTGTTGGGGTGTGTGGTGTGTTTTGTGGGGTGGTTGTTTGTTTTGGGGGTGTGTTGTGTGGGTGTGGTGTGAGGGGTTTTGGTTTTGGTGTGTGTCTGTGTGTGGGGAGTGTGTGGTTTTTTTTTTTGTCTTGTGTTGTGGGGTGTGTTGTGTGTGTACTCCCCCTAGTTGTACTCACCTAGTTGAGGTTGCGGGGGTCGGGGTCCGACCCTCCGGGCCCCGCCTTTTCATGATCGTACAAAGGTCACTCCCCCCAACCCGTGAGCTTTATAAATTCCCTCTGTTTAAAAGCTATGTATGGTCCTGCCCCCAAATACATCGTTTCCCAAACTTTTTCCACTTACGGATACTCTGGGCTAAGAAATTTTTCCAAAACATCCCTGTGATTCATCTGTGTTTTCCCGCTTCCAAACTTTTTGTCCCCTTTTTAAATTGTCCAATCCTGGAACACCCGGGTCTTTGCCCAACCTTGCCCAATTCCCTCAGTTTTTGTATGTCGTTATCATGTCCCCCCTATCTCTCCTGTCCTCCGTGTCGCCCAAGGTTAAATTTCCCTTAACCTCTCCTGGGGACATCCCTCTTAGTTTGGGGGAACTAGTTTTGAAAACCCTTTTGGCACTTTCTTAGTTTCTTTACGTGCTTGGCTGGGTGGGGGTTTTTCCAAAACTGGGGGCCGGGCTTATCCAATATGGGCCTAACTTTTATAGGGTTTTACAGGGTCCTGAAGATTCCTTTTTAAAGATGTCGGAATGCTGTTCTGAGGTTTGCTGGGGCCCCCAAAAAGGCTGAAACCAGTTTTTTGGTTAGGTGCGCTTCGGGAGATGTCCCCTGGTGTTTACCACCCCAAGATTTTTTTTCCTTGGTGAGGTTTTGTTCAAACCCCTAGACTGTACTCCGTCTGGGGGTCTTTTTTTGCCCTTCCCCAATCTTCGGGACTTTGCACTTTTTGGGATTAAACTCCAGGAGCCAATTGCGGACCAGGTCTGCAGCCTGTCCAGACCCCTTTGTACCTTTTGCCTGGTCTTCGTTAAAGTGTATTTTTCCATAAAACCCTTCACTTTATCTGCAAAAACAGGGACCCTCAAGTCAATTTCCTTCCCGTCATGTCGTTCAAAAATACCGAAACAGAACTGGCCCTAGGACTGCCCCCTGGGGGACCCCGCGGGTCACAAGTGCCCACTCTGACCCCCGGGCCACGAAACCAAATGCCCTCGCTGCGGTTGTGGGGTGTGTGTTTGTGTGGGGTGTGTGGTGTGTGGTGTGTGTGGGTGGGGGTTGTTTTGTGTGTGTGTGTGTGGTGTGTGTGTGTGTGTGGTTGTAAAGTGTGTTGTGTGTGTGTTTGTGTGTGTTTGTTGTGTGTGTGTGTGTGTGTGTGGAGTTTTGTGTGTGTGTTTTGGGGGTTGTGTGTGTGTGTGTGTGTGTGAGTGTGTGTTTTGTGTGTGCCTGGGGTTTTGTGAGTGTGTTGTGTGTGTGTGTGTTGTGTGTGGTGTGTGTGTGTTTTGTGGTGTGTGTGTTGTAAAGTGTTGTGGGGTGTGTGTCTGTTGTGTGAGTGTGTGTGTGTGTTTTGGTTGTGTGTGGTGTGTGTGGTGTGTGTGTTTTGTGTGTGTGTGTGGGGAGTGTGTGTTGTGTGTGGTTTGTGTGTATGTGTGTGTGTGTGGGGTGTACTCCCCTATTTTTACTCCCCTAGTTGTACTAAACCTTTTTTTGTACTCACCTAGTTGATTTTGCGGGGGTCGACTCCAAAGCCCCGGGCCCCCCCCTCTTCACTGACGTACTGGGGCCTCTCCCTGAACCGTGACCCTTTATCATACCTCTGTTTTTAAAGCTATGAAAGGATCCTCCCTCCACTACATCGCCCCCCCAAAAACTATTCCACTTATTGACTACTCTGTGGCTGAAGAAATACTCCTAACATCCCTGTGATTCTTCTGTGTCTTCAATTTCCCCAACTGTTCCCCTTTTTCCCCTGTGCCCCATCTCGGGAAAACATCCTGTTTTTGGGCCCAACCCTTGTCTTTTCTCTCAGTTTTTGTATGCCCTTTAAATCTTTTCCCCCCTATTTTCTCCTTCCTCCAGTTTCGTCGGGGTTGTTTTCCCCTTTAAATTTCCCCTTCGTAGGACATCCCTTTTTTACCCTTGGGATATTTTTTGTTGCAAACCTTTGCACTTTCTCTTAGTTTCTTTACGTTTTTGGCTAGGTGTGGGTTCCAAAGGGTCCGCATACCCCAATATGGGCCTAACGCCCGGGTTTGTACAGGGTCCTAAACGATTCCTTTTTAAAGATTGGGGAATGCTGTTTTTGAGGTTTCTAGGCGCCCAAAATGCGGGCAGCAGTTTTTTGTTTGATGAACGCTTCAGGGATGTCCCGGGTGTTATACTCCCCCCCAAGATTTTTTTTCCTTAAAGTGGGGGTTTTGTAGTCTCTGGCCCCCCAAGACTGTACTCCGTCTGCGGCCCTTTTTTGCCCTTCCCCAATCTTCATGCCCTTTGCATTTTGGTGGGATTGAACTCCAGGAGCCAATTGCTGGAAGGTCTGCACCCGTCCGGGACCCCCTTTGGGTAGTTCGGCCTGGTTTTCAATGGGAAGTGAATTCTTCTCATCAACTTCACGTCATCTGCCAAACAGGGACACCTCAGAGTCATTCCTTCCTTTAGCCCGTTCAAAAAATACCAAAAAACGCCTGGTCCTGGGGACTGCCCCCTGGGGGACCCCGCTGGTCACAGGGGGCTCACTCTAACCCCTGCCACAAAACCAGACTCGTGCTGTCTTTTTTGACAAGTTTTCCCTGATCCTTGAAAGTGCTTTTTCTGTTACCCCCTGCTTGATCCCCCCCAGTTTTTGCCCCAAACCCTTTTGTGGGGAAAACCGGGTTCAAACGCCTTCTTCAGCCCCAAGAATTTTCCCAATCCACCCCCCCCTTCTCTTTTCTTTCTTACTGCTGTCACCATGTCAATAAAAACTCCAGGGGTTTGTGACACAGGTTTTTCCCTTTCCATGAAACCATGTTGGCGCTGTTGATGAGTTAAATTCCCTTTCTGGGTTTTCCCAAACCCACTCTCTCCTGATATTCTTCTTCATGTTTTTTGCTTACTTTTACAGGGTCAGTGACACTGGTCAGTAGTTTAATCTTCATGTCGTCTCCTTTTTTAAAGATTGGGACTCCATTTTCTTTGTCTTCCATTTCCCCCAGGGGAATCTCCCCCTTTCGATAGTTAAATTTAATATTGTTGTTAGGGGGACACCTTGCGCCTTTTCTCCCCTCTCAGGACCCCTGGGGAGATGTTAAACTGGCCCCCTTGCCCTTTTAGGGTTTTAGCTCCTCAAAAGCCTCTTCACTTCTTCCTTGGTTGTGTCAAATGTGTCCCGCACAAAGGTGGGGGGCCCCCCTCTTTCCCTCTTTTTTGGAGCCCCTTCTGTCTCCTCTGTGAAAAACTTTCCCTTTTAAATTTTTGTTTAGTTCCTACATACTTCAAAGGTAAAATTTTTTGTTCTCTCTCCCCTTCCTTTCCCTTTGCCTGATTACCTGGTCCATGACTGTTGTTTTCCTCCTGATGTGGCTGTCAAAAAGTTTCGGGGCAGATTTGGCCCTTTCCCCCTGCATGTCATTTTCATATTGGGCTTTGGGCCTCCCTTCTTATCTGTGCATATTCGTTTCTGGTCTACGACTGCTCTCCTTTTTTTTCCTGGGGGCCTTTTCCCTTTTATATTTCCTTTCCCTTCCCCAGCACACTTTTGGGTTTTTTCCTCCCTGCACTTTGGGTAAAACCCTGGGCTCATCCTGGCTTTTTTTATTATTCCTGTTACCCTTGGGGACAAACCCCTCCTCAGCCTCCTTGCATTTTTTTGCTACATATTTCCTCATCTCATTAACTGGTTCCCTGCCAGTTCTCTGTCCCCTGAACCCCGTTCAGGAAGTTCCTCATTCCCCGTGTAATCCCCTTTTTGTAGTTTGGCTTCATTCGTTCTGGCCTTCCTGCTTCTCCCCCCCCTTGTACTCTACTGTGTATTCGAAGCTTAAAGGGCCCCATGGTCACTGGCCCCAAGGGGGGGCCTTTTTGTTTTGTAAATCCTCGAATCTGGGATATCAAGGTGAATTCTAAGTTTCCCGCCTTGCTGTTCATCCTCTCCCCTTCTTTTTCTTGTAATGTCCCCCTTTCGTTTTTGGTACATGAAGTTTTCCGTACCCACCTCCATCATTTTTAGCCCTCCCCTGTATCTTGGCCCCCGCGGGTTCCCCCCTTCTCCCAATCGATCTCCTTTTGGTTTTAAATCCCCCATGATCAGGAGCTTTGCCCCGGGATGCAAAGAATACCAGTAATTTTAAGCTTACCAATACTTGTAAACTTATCGATTTTTACTTTTTAAAATTCAGAAATAGCTAGGTTTTTAAAACTTTGCTAGTCTCAGCCAAATGCTGACGTTATCCCCCACTACCCCCTTTTACTCCTTGCACTCTCGTCCCATCTATTTTTTTCTCTTAAATTTTGGTAATGGCTTGCAGGAGTGGTGACCTGTATATAAACAGGTGCGGACCAAACTCAACCTTTCAAAATGCAACCTTTAACAGGTTTAAAGATGATGCAGGGTAAAGACAAGTTGCCAGATGCTGATGAAAGTAGTCGTGTACATGGGCCCTTCCCATCCTAAATTTTTTAAATCCCCCACCCGTGATGTTTAAACCATATAAGCTCATGCATCCCGCGTTCCTCAAGTGTTTTCCCCTTTTCAATATTACGATACACTTTACATTCGGGGTTACACTTTAAAATGTATAATGGCATACAAACTGTTGTGACGTCACTGTTTCAGTAGGCCTAGGTGCCACCTTCCCTTTTTGTATATTTTATTTTCCCTTTTCTCCTTTTTCTTATTAACTTTTTCACTCTCACATTTTCGGTGCCCCCCCATTTTCCCTTTTTAACCAAACTCTGGTAATTTTTGTTTACCCCCTTTTTTCCCAAATCACTTTATCTTTTTATGTTTGGGAAACCCGTGTGGCAACAGTGCCTAGTAGATCCCAAAGGGTTTTGGCCCCTTTAAAAAAAATACTGAATTCAGGGTTTTCCTCTCGAATTTTTTTCAAAATAATGACTATTTGTTTTTCACTCGTAGGTTTGTTTCAAGGGCTTTTTTTCACTACCACTGAAAACTGGGTAGGGGGTTATTGGGACGCCTCAAAAAAACGAAGGTTTTCGGAGCCTTGTTGGGGCCCCCGTCTGCCCCACCGTGGGGTGTGGGTGGTGTGTGTGTGTGTGTGGTGTGTGGTGTGTTTTTGTGTGTGTGTGTGTGTGCTTTATTTGGGGGTTTGAAAGTAACCGTGTAAAAAACATGTAATGATTCCCGAAAATGATGATCGATTGATCATCGAATCATTGAATTCCCTTTTTAAAAAATTTAAAATTTTGGGAAGTTTTTCATAGTCTTTCCAAACACACACACAAAACCCCACACACACAAACACACACACACAACCCCCACACACACACACACAACCCAACAAAACACACCATACACACACACACCACCAACACCCACATACCCCCCACCACACACACCCCAAAACACCCACACACACCCCACACAAACACACACCACACAAAACAAAACACCACGCACACACATTTCAAATTCCCCCCACAACACACACCACACACACATACACATACACCCCAAAACAAAACACCCACACCACACACCCACAACACACACCAACAAAACACACACATACCACACACACACACACACACATACACACACACACACACACACACACCAAACCCCACCACACACACACACACACCACACACATACACATTTCACACACACACACACACACCACACAAAACCCAAAAACCCCCACAACACACACAAAAAAACACACACACCCACCACACACACACCACAACATACACAACACCACACACACACCCCACCACACACACACACACACACACACACACACTCAACAAAAACCACACACAACACATACACACACATACCACACACAATACAAAACACACACACACTCACACGCACACACACACACACACTCACACACACACATACCCACACACACACCCCCCCACCCACAAAACACACACTCACCCCACCACACACAAACACACACCCCCACAAACATACACACCAAACACACACACACACACACACCACCCCACACACACACACACAACCCCCCCACACACACCACAAACATTTCACACAATTTCACACCCAAAACCACTCAAAAACCACACACACACACACACACACTCACACCACACATACCACCCACACACTCACAAAAACACACACACACTCACACACACACACACACACACACACACACACACACACACACACACACCCCAAAACACACCCATACACCACACACACTCACACCACACAACAAAAATCACACACACACACACACACGAAAACCAACCCCACCACCCCACACACAAACACACACACACACAACACACCAAAACCCCACACCCCACACACCCCAAAACACCCCCACACACACACAACACACCACACACACAAAACCCAAACAAGAGGCCACAATTGGGGAAATTGAAACACAAATGAGTCAGGAGTATTAGGAAGTATTTCTTCAGTCTTTTGAGTTGTAAGGCAGTGGAAAAGCAAAAATGACGTGGGAGGCAGGAACCATACACATTTTAAGATGAGGTTTGATTTAAAAATCAAGGAGCGGGGGGGGAAAGAGGGGCCCATAGCAACCGGTTAAGGGGGGCGGGGCCCGGGGCTAAGACTCGACCCCTGGAACCACAAATTTGGTGAGTTTCAAATTTGGTGAGTACAAAACACACACACAAACACCACCCACACACCCCATATAAATATAAAAATTTTATATATATTTAAAAATATATATATATATATTAAAATATATATATATATATATATATTTTAAAATATTTATATTTATATATATAAAATATATATGTCGTCCGAAAAATGTAAAAACTGGTCAATTAGCAAGAACTCATTTTAAAAATTTAAATCCCCCCTAAAATTTTTTTCTTATGCGTTTTTTTTGATATTTTTTTTTCATTTTGTTAATGTAAAAAATTTTTTAAATTTACTTCAAAAGAATTTTTAGGAAAAAATTACCTAAAGGGAAATTAAAAAAAAGAACAATTTTTTTAAGCCGAACCCCAAATAAATATAAATTTTGATTTGTTTTGGGAGTAATTTAATTTAAATTTAAAACAAAATGTGCAACATCTGGGTAAACTTTATTGTAGGGCTTTCCCCCATCCAGAAACTTTATCAATACAAATTCTAGGGGCATGAAGACAGTAAAAATATGTTTCAGAAATGAGGAATCATCCCCCAAACCCAGGAGGGAGGTTTCGAAAAGCTAAAAAAACACAGTGAAATATATTTTTCGTTAGGTTTAAATGGTTTTTTTGGCGAAATTATTGCATACACAAATTTTCACTTGTCGTAAATGGCAAGATGAGCGTTGCTATTTAAGCCAAGATCGCAAGTTCTGCCTATTCGGCACGACATACATATATATCTATCTATCTATCTATATATATATATATATATATATATAAAATATATATATATATATATATATATATATATATATATATATATATATATATATATATATATATATACATCGTGCCGAATATGTAAAACTGGTCAATTAGCAAGAACTCATTTAAAATTAAGTTCTTTCTGAAATTTTCTCTTACACGTTTAAAGATATATTTTTTTCATTAATGCTGATGTAAAAAATTTATAATTTTGCACCAAAAGAATCTTACACAACTTACCTAACCTTATAATAACAAGAACAATTTATTTTAGCCTAACCCAACTAAATATATTTTAGATTTGATTACAGTAATTTAATACTTAACAAACACAGTGAAATATATTTTGTTCGTTAGGTTCAGAATGATTTTTGGCGAAATTATTGCATACACAAATTTTCGCTTGTCCTATATGGCAAGATGAGCGTTGCTATTTAAGCCAATATATATATATATATATTATATATATATAATATATATATATATATATATATATATATAATATATATATATATATATATATATATATATATATATATTATACATATGCATGCAAAACAACCATTGTGAAAGAATAGTGAAATTCCAAACGCTTTTGTGACTACTCACATTATTAAGGAACAAAAAAAGTAATACATCCAAGGAAGGCATATGAAGAGTCTGGACCACACCTCACCATCACATCCCACAACAAAGCAAGTACTGACGAGCGACTCATAAGAAAGAGAACACTGCACCAGCCCCGCTGGCCCAACTACACAGGTCCTTCACGGCAACCCACAAACTATTCTACCCAAGAATTAAGATTTGTTATTTATCCAATGTATTATTAAATTCTTCCCAAATTCTATTAATTATAAATGAATCTAATTTATATAAACCAAAGGAAATATTCATATTATTGTCAAAACTGCTTTTTATAAAACAAGAATCAATTATATTCCTGTCGACCATGGACTTGCTTGATACAACTTTCTCAAATTTTTGAAAATCAATTGGATGGTTAAAATCTCTCACATGAATAAATAGAGCATTGGAATCTTGTCCAGTTCTAATGCTATATTTATGTTGTTTTAATCTAAGTTCGAAACTTTTACCAGTTTGACCGTAATAAACTTTATCGCAAATTTTGGAAGGAATCTTATAGACACATCCGTCAGGATTTTTGGGGGAATTCATTATCAAAGAAAAGTTTTATTTTACTGTGTCAAGATTTTTATATACACATTTTCTTTGATATTCAAAGTCTTAAGAAGAGAACATATCATGGCAAGGAAGAACCAACATATTATTTAGTTAATAAGCTAGGCTTGTCCCTTTTTGGATTATAATAAGCATTTCTACAATTTAAAATATTTAACCAATTACATTTCTTGGGTAATTTTAACACCTCTCATTACCTATTTCATAATTTTGATATTTCCTCATCTAAGAACCAGACTACAAATTCGTAAAGCTCTCAAAAACATTGATGAGAAAACAGACAGTTTGACTCAAATCTTGATGCGAGGAATAATAGTGGACATAGGAACAGTTATTTGTAGTTTCTGTAAATTTTAAATTTGAATTCATATTACCACTTAAATAAATTAAACACATCTAGGAAAAAGGCAATGATTATTTTCCTCAAACTCAACGTAAAAGAAGTTTTATGGAATGGGCTAAGCGATTTTATTTAACAAGGAAATAAATTGCTATTAATCACTATCAACACTGCCACTAGCCGAGAGCTCGAACCCATGTCGTTTTTGGGCCCGACTTCATGTGAGCAAATCACATGACGCTCTAAACCAGAGGACCACCAAATCCTACAAGATTCAGCAAGCTAGATGTTCTAACCGTGAACCGAGACATTCGGTGGTGTGGGAACCTCAGAGCTAATTTCATTATACTCCCCATTTGTGTAACTAGCCTCCACGGTCTTATATAATTATGTAACAGCACTGCGACTAACCGAAGGAATTCGAACCCTAGTCATTTTGACCACCCTGATATTGACAGGTCGAAATCACATATGCTCTAACCCACTAGACACCATGAGGCAGGAGACAAAACAAACATGGGTTCGTGTCCTTGGCTAGACGTAGTGTTGTTAGATCAATTTCCCACTTGTTCGAGCAACAAGGAATA
The DNA here is from genome assembly GCF_026875155.1 of Cherax quadricarinatus. Classification (NCBI taxonomy): domain Eukaryota; kingdom Metazoa; phylum Arthropoda; class Malacostraca; order Decapoda; family Parastacidae; genus Cherax; species Cherax quadricarinatus. Next base: position 92,427,811 of record NC_069401.1, on the reverse strand, counting down.
TAAAAATACTAGCTTGTTGGTAGTACAACCAAACGGGGGAGTTGAATGAAAATTAGCTCCGAGACACCCACACCACCGCATTTCCACGACCAAGGTAACACACCTATCTTGGCTGGGTGGCCTTGTTCTTTGTAGACTGCGTGATCTTGTGTGTTAGAGTGTCTTGTGGGCCTTCGCATCATTCCATGAGGCGGGCCAAAACAACATGGGTTTTTTTAGTCCTTGTGCAGTCGCAGTGTTGGTTATATATATATATATATATATATATATATATATATATATTGATATATATATATATATATATTAAAGTAATATAATATTATAAATATATGCAAGAACTCATTTAAAATTAAGTAGTTTCTGAAATTTTCTTTTATACCGTTCTAAAGATATATTTTTTTCATTATGTTTAATGTAAAAATTTTTTATTTTCCTCCAAAAGATATCTTAGAAAACTCACCTAACCTTATTATAACAAGAACATTTATTTACCCAAACCCCAACTAATATATTTTTGATTTGGTTTACAATAATTTAATACTAAAACAACAACACAAAGGATGAAACATATTTTTTTTTCGTTAGGTTCAGAATGATTTGGCGAAATTACTGCATACACAAATTAAATTCTTCTCTCGCACACTTGTCCTATAGGCAAGATGAGCGTTGCTATTTATAACGACACTGTTTTGGTAGTATGGTAGCGGGTTGGTGAATGATATACGTCTTCGGGGGCTTCTTACTTTATTGTTAATCTAGTTATGAGACAGAACGTGGGTTACACAGGCTTGTGTGATTGTGCCATGGCCCGGGCAGGGCCATGCTCACGAGAGAGAGCTGGAGTACTTGTGTCTTGATGCCAGACGCTGTGTGATGAGAGCGAGGCAAGTCTGAGGGCATACTGAAGTGGCAAGGCCTATAATGGCAGCACCTGAGTGCGCGAAATATGAACTAAGCTGGCAGACAGCATGGCCTGTCTGTGCAACAGTACAGGCTTTCTACAACGCTCGGCCACCTACCGGCCCCCCGGGCCCCCCCCCCCGGGGGGGGTCGTCCCCGACGCGACAATACTGGAAATAAAAGAAACTCGGTCTCTCTCTCTCGTAAGAACAGGCACAGAACACTAAATAAAAAACTTATATATACATATGGACATGGAAAAAAAAAACTTCCTACAGGGAGGGAAAAAAAAACATGTGGGTGTGGCTAAACATCGTGGACAAAGGCAGTGAGCATCGAAGTGCATCACTGCACGCCTTCCTGCGGTCTGGACAGCTACTGCAAACACGGGAGACATCGCTGCGCGGAGCTGTGACGTAACAGGGTACGGGTCTCCTCTGGAACGGTGAAGCATGACATCGTAGGAACGCTGCAGTTTTCAACTCAACTGGACACGACAAGCGGTGCCCTCGAGTGAGCGTCGACAAAACTCGCAACTCGGCAGGACTTCTGGCAAGTGACTCAGGACACTTCTCGACTGGTACAGTCGCTGGGCTGTCACTGCCGCGAGCGTGGAGCGAGTCGTGGCAGAGACGACTGGGCGAAACATCTGGGAGTCAGTAACATCATATCCCCAGACTGCAGTGAGAGAGCTAGCAGTCCAAAGTGCATCTTCATTGTGCAGGCTGCGCACTGAAGCTTGTGACAAACGAGGCTGACACAGCGCCTGCCCGACAGGCTGGCTGCGCTTGACGAGTAATCATCTCTTCGACAGTTTTGATAATAGCGAAGGTTAGTCCTAAGCGTCCAACTTGTTTCTCTACATATAACTGCACCTGAAAGTCTATGGAGTGAAGTGAAACAATTCTCGATGCAATACGTAGGCAGGAACTTTTCTACAGAATCATCACGAGCGACGAGCATAAAAGCTTTCTGTACTAGGGCCTCGGTCACTCGGGCTGTCTGATAGTGCTGTAAAACACACTGGTTCACAAGGGTGACTAACACAGTGGTGCTACTCAGGTCTGGCTGCTCAGACCTCACTGGGACACACTGAAACTTTACAAACACAACCGCTGTACATACGGTACAACATGGCTTAAACTACAAAAGATCTTTTTCTGTGCACAAACTGACACTAAGACATATTAAAAGTAGAACACTGACTGAGAGGAATTAATTTAACACACGACATATATCTTCCTCCTCAATCTTCTCGATAATACAGAAATAATTTTCTGAACACTTCGACTGGTGACATCATGTGATGTTCCAGCGTGATGTCGCAAGTGACGTCAGCAGCAGTGACGTCCAACGACATCCGAGGTGTACCGTCCAGCAGACACCTCGAGGGGACGTCCAGAGCATACATCTCGAGGTGACGTCAGCAGACATCTCGAGGTGACGTCATGAAAGTCGGCAGCATCGTGTGGCGCGATGTGATGCGGGCAGCAGACCACCATCATGTGGCCTTGGGACATCAGGTACTCACGTGGCTGGTATTTCCACGTGACATCGCCCACACCCAGCCAGTGGTGTAGAACCACGTGGTGTCGTGATCTACGGGCATGCTGATCCTCGGCAACATCGAGTGGCCTCGGGCACAATCGGATACACGTACAGGCAATCGAATTCATAACGAAAAACCAGCAAAAACACAGCAGAGGGAGTGGGCATGGTGAGTGTATGGTAGTGTGGTGGCCGAGGAGCGTGCGTGAGTGATGGCAGGGCGGGCAATCTGGCCATTCCTTCCTCCTCCTCCAACCCACAAACACGAGGAGAAGCCCACACTGGACGCAGAAATCACCACAAAACTCAACGCGTGTGAACCCATTGAAAACTCACCTCTGCTTGCTGAAACAGCTGTGCGAGCTGAACAACAACAGCAACATATTCAAGTACGCTGAACACGTGACTGAGAAACACGTGGGGTCACTGGGAACGCTCAAACTTTACAAATTCTCGGAGAATTTCGCAAATTTCGGCTGGATCCTCTAAGTACCTGTGTCTGGATGCTCAAACGTGCAGACACGAATCAGATAACTCGTTGAGAGACGATGCTTCTGGTAGGTATGAAGGGAAGATGAAATCAATACCTCTTCCTCCCTCTCTCCAGGCAAACACATAATGCTGCGAGCAACCGCGGTGGTCACCATACTTATAACGGGATTGTTTGGTTAATTGCTGCAAGTGGTGTGAAGATACGTCTTCGGAGGGCTTCTTCGTTTATTGTTAATGTCGCGTGTGGTTTACACAGCTTTGTGTTTTTGGCCCATTGCCCGGGCAGGCCATGCCCACGGAGATGAGAGCTGGGAGTACTGCGTCTTGATGCAGGCCGCTGTGTGAGTAAGTGAGCAGTCTGGGCAACAGAAGTGGCAAGGCCTATAGATGGCACACCCCGAGTGGCGCGAAATATGAACTAAGCTGGCAGACAGCATGGCGTCTGTGCAGACAGTCCCACAATGTAATATATATGTTTTTATTTAGTTTCTGTGCCCTGTTCCTACGAGAGAGAGAGACACGAGTATCCTCTTTATTCCCATATTGTCGCGTCGGGACGACGCGCGGTAGGTGCCGAAGCGAATGTAGACAGCCTGTACTGTCTGCACAGACAGCCCCCCCATGCTGTCTGCCAGCTAAGTTTCATATTTCACAGCGCCACTCAGTGCTGCCATCTAAGGCCTTGCCACTTCAGTTTGCCCAACTTGGCCCTCGCTCTCACTCACACAGCGGCCTGGCATCAAGACACCAGTACTTCCCAGCTTCTCTCTCGTGGCATGGCCCCTGCCGTGCCATGGGCACAAACACACAAGCCTGTTAACCACCACTACTTAACAATACAAGTAAGAAGCCTCCGAAGACGTATAACATTCACAACCCGCTACCATACTAACCAAAACCAAGTGTCGTTTATAAATAGCAACCTCATCTATGCCATATAGGGACAAGTGAAAATTTGTGTATGCAGTAATTTCGCCAAAATCATTCTGAAACCTAACGAAAAAAAATATGTTTCACTGTGTTTGTTTAGTATTAAATTATTGTAAACAAATCTAAAATATATTTAGTTGGGTTAGGGTAAAAATAAATTTTCTGGTTATAATAAGGTTTTAGGTGATTTTCTAAGATCTTTTGGGAGGAAAATAAAAATTTTTACATTAACATTATGAAAAAATATATATTTAAACGTATAAAATAAAATTTCAGAAACTACTTAATTTTAAATGAGTTCTTGCATATAATATAAAATATAATAATTTATTAAAAAATATATAAGAAATATATCAACTATATATATATATATAACTATATGATAATAATATAATTATATAGTATATAACAACACTGCGACTGCACAAGGACTAAAACCCATGTTGTTTTGTCCCGCCTCATGGTGAGCGAGGGCCCCATGACACTCAAACACACAAGACCACGCCCAGTACCAACAAGAACAAGGCACCCAGCCAAGCTAGGTGTGTATACCTTGGTCCGAGGAAATTCGGTGGGAGTGGGGTCTCTGAGCTAATTTTCATTCAACTCCACCGATTGGCTGAACTAGCCCAACAAGCAGTCTATTTTATAATATTGTGTGCTCGAACAATGTAATTGATCATAAACAACACTACGTCTAGCCAAGGACACGAACCCATTTCTTGTTTTGTCTGCCTGCTCATGGTTGTCTTGTATGGTGATTAAGACCATCATGCATGTGATTTTCGGTCAAATTCAGCGGGTCCAAAATGACATGGTGTTCGAATCCTCGATATCGCAGTGCTGCTTACTAATAATATATAAAGGATCCGGTGGTGGGCTAGTACACTCAAATGGGGAGTATAATGAATTAAAGCTCTGAGGTACCCCACACCACGTGAATGTCCTCGGATCCACGGTAGAACATCTAGCTCTGCTGGAATCGTGTAGATTTGTTGGGCCCTCTGGTTTAGAGCGTCATGTTGATTTTCGCCACCATGAGCGGGCCAAAACGACATGGGTTCGGAGCTCTCGGGCTAGTGGCATGTTGATAGTGATTAATACAATTATTCCTTGTAAATTAAATAGCTTAGCCCATTCCATAAACTTTACTGTTGAGTTTTTGAGGAAAATAACTCATTGCCTTTTCTAGATGTTTTAATTAATAAGGGTAATAATTAATTCAAATTTAAATTTTACAGAAAACCACAAATAACTGTTCCTATGTCCCCTATTATTTCCTCGCATCAAGATAGAGTCAACTGTCTGTTTTCCTCATCAATGTTTTTGAGAGCATTACGTATTTTGTAGTCCTGAGTTCATAGATGGAGAAATATCCAAAATTTATGAAATAGGTAATGATTTAAAATACCCAAGAAATGTAATAGAAAAATCTTTAAAAGTTGCTAGAAATGCTTATTACAATCCAATAAAGGGACAACCAGCCTTAAAACAAAAAATGTTTGGTACCTCCCAACCATGATATGCCTTCCTCTTCTTAAGACTTTTAATATCAAAGTTGTATTTAAAAATCTTGACACAGTAAATAAACTTTTGATTAAAGAATTCCCCCAAAATGCTGACGAATGTGTGCCGAATAGGCAGAACTTGCGATCTCGCTAAAAGCAACGTTCATCTTGCATAATAGACAAGTGAAAATTTGTGTAAGCAATACTTCGCCAAAATCAGCCTGAACCTAACGAAAAAATATATTTCACTGTGTTTGTTTAGTATTAAATTATTGTAAACAAATCTAAAATATATTTGTTGGGGTTAGTCAAAAAATAAATTGCGTTTGTTATATAATAAGGTAGGTAAGCTTTCAAAGATTCTTTTGGTGCAAAATTCATAATTTTTACATCAACATTAATGAAAGAAAAATATATCTTTAAACGAATCAGAGAAAATTTTTAGAAAGGACTATTTTAAATTAGTTTTTCTTTCTAACGCCAGTTTTTTACATTCGGCACGACATATATATATATATATATATATATATATATATATATATATATAATAGATATATATATATATATATATATATATATATATATAATATTGTCGTGCCGAATATGTAAAACCTGGTCATTAGAAAGAACTCATTAAAATTAAGACCTTTCTAAAAATTTTCTCTTAAACGTTAAAGATATATTTTTTTTTCATTAATGTTGATGTAAAAATTTATACTTTTGCACCAAAAGAATCTTAGAAAGCCTTACCTAACCTTATTTATAACAAGCGCAATTTATTTTAAGCCTAACCCGACAAATAATATTTTAGATTTGTTGTACAATAATTTAATACTAAACAAACACAGTGAAATATATTTTTTTCGTTAGGTACAGAATGATTTTAGGCGAAGTTTATTGCATACACAAATTTTCACTGTCCTATATGGCAAGGATGAGCGTTGCCCTAATTTAAGGCCAAGACGCAAGTTCTGCCTATTCGGCACGACATCATTATATATATAAATATATATATAATATATATATATATATATATATATAAATATATATATATGTAATATATATATATATAAATTAATATATAGGTAGTAGGTTGGAGACAGCAAGGCCCGCCCCCCACCCAGGGAGGTATCTAACCGTCCTGCCAAGTGAGTGTAAAACGAAAGCCTGTAATTGTTTTATATGATGGTAGGAATTTAACTGGTGTCTTTTGTCCTGTCTCATAAATATGCAAGGATTACAGGTACCTCTTGCTACTTCTACTTACATCTTTAGTTCACACTACACATACATGTAAAACACGTTTATTTATACACACTCATCTGAGTTTCTTTGATTTTATCTTATAGTTCTTGGTCTAATTACTTTTTTCCTTTATAACCTGGGGAAGTGGAAATAAGAATCTTTCCCTCGTAAGCCATGCGGTTGTAAAAGCCAACTAAAATGCCGGGAAACAATAGGCTAGTAACCCCTTTTCCCTGTAAAGATACTAAAAGATAAAAAAGAAAAATTGTCAAAGTGGGAAGTCTGAATGTGCCGTGGATGTTGTGTAAATGATAAGAAAGAGATGATTGTGGATGTTATGAATGAGTAAGAAACTGGAATGTCCTGGCTTTAAGTGAAAACAAAGCTAAGGGGGTGGTAGAGTTTCCAATGAGGGAATAAATGGGATTAGGTCAAGGTTTCAAATAGAGTTAGAGCTAAAGAAGGATAGCAATATGTTGAAGATAAGCTATGGCAGGAAACAGAGGACTATACATGCATAAAAATTCAAAGATTATGTGGAGTAAAAATAAAGATTGGATGTAAAAGTGGGTTTATAGTAAGGTGCATGCACCTGGAGAAGAGAGAAGTGTAGAGGAGAGAGATTTGGGAAATGTTGATTGAATGTGCGTAGGGAGTTTTGAATCAAGTGTGAGAGTAATGGTGGTTGGGATTTCACTGCTAAAGAGGTAAAAATGTTATGAGGGAGAATAAGGTAAATTTGGGTGCCAGGGGTAAGTGTAAATGGGAGCCTTTAATTGAGCTTAATGTGTAGAAAGAAATTTTTGGTAATAAGTAATACATATATTTATGAAAAAGAGATAAATAAATCTACAAGGTATGATGTATGCACGTAATGAAATGAAGTTTTGTCTAGATTATGTATAAGTGATAAAAGGTTGATGGGTAGGCTCCAGGATGTACAATGTTTATATAGAGGGGCCAAACTGTTATATCAGATCATTATTTAGTTGTACTACAGTTAATTAGAGTTAAGAGGAAGATGGGAAAAGAGGAAGGTGGCAACAACCAAGTAAGAGGTAAGTGAAAGTGTATAAACTAAGGTGGAGGAAGTTCGGGCGAGATATAAGCGACCATTGGCAGAAAGGTGGGCTATGCAAAGATGAAGTAGAAGCATGGGGGGGGGGGTTGATGAGGGTTGGAAATAGTTTTAAAATGCAAGTATTAGAATGCGGGGCAGAACTTGTGGTTATAGGAGGGTGGGGGGCAAGAGGAAAGAGGAGTGATTGGTGGAATGAGAAGTAAAGGTGTGTATAAAAGAGAAAAAGGTAGCTTACCGAGAGTTTTTTAACAAAGCAGAAGTGTTTATAAGAAGAGCAGAGTATATGGAGAGTTAAAGAAAGTGTAAGAAGTGGTGAGAGGAGTCAAAAAGGAGAGCAGATGAAGAGTGGGTGACGACACTGTCCAAGAAATTTTAATGGAAAATAAGAAAAAAATTTGGAGTGGAGTTAAACAAGTTAAGAAGTCCAAGGGAAAGTATGGGATTGACCCGTTAAAAACTGAGTTAGGGGAGTTAGTCTAAGATGGGAGCGGAGTATTATGTAGATGGCGAAGAATATTTTGAGGAACTCTTAAATGTTAGGAAGAAAGGGAGGCGGTAATTTCATGCACTGGCCAGGGAGGTATACCATCTTTTAAGTGAAGAAGAGCAGAATTAAGTGTGGAGAGGTACGTGAGGCAATTACGTAGAATGAAAGGGGTAAAGCAGCTGAAACAGATGGAATCATGACAGAAATGTTAAAAGCAGGGGGGGAATATAGTGTTGGAGTGGTTTGGTACTTTTGTTTTAATAAAGTATGAAAGAGGGAAAGGTACCTAGGGATTGGCGAGAGCATGTATAGTCCCTTTATATAAAAAGAAAGGGGACAAAAGATATTGTAAAAATTAAAAGGAATAAGTTTACTTGATTACCAGGAAAATAGATACGGTAGAGATTATAATTTAAAGAATTAGAGGTAAGACAGAATTTAGAAATGCGGATGACAAGGAGGGCTTCCGAGTGGTAGGGGATGTGTAGATCAGTGTATACATTGAAGCAAACATATGAACATATTGTAGATAAAGGTAGTGGAAGTTTTTTATATTGCGCATTATATGATTTAGAAAAGTGCATATGATAGAGTGGATAAAGGAGCAATAGTGCAATGTTATGCAGAGTTTATGAATAGGTGGTAATTACAAAATGCGTAAAGAGCTTTTATATGGAGATTGTGAGGCTCAGGTTAGGTGTTAGAAGAGAGGGAGAATATACTTCCCGTAAAAGTAGAGTCTTAGACAGGGATTTGGTAATGTCACCATGGTTGTTTAATATAATTATAGATGGGGTTGTAAAGAATTAAATGCTAGGGTGTTCGGAGCAGGGTTGGATTAAATTATGGGGAATCAAATCAAAATGGAATTGAACACAGTTACTTTTTGCTGATGATACTGAGGCTTACGGGAGAATCTAAAAGAAAATTGTAAAGGTTAGTGGATGAGTTTGAGAATGTGTTAAAGGAAGAAGTTGAAAGTGAACATAGAAAAGAGTAAGGTGATGAGGGTATCAATGAATTAGATAAAGAAAAATTGGATAACAAATAGGGGGAGGAGAGATTCAGATACTTGGGAGTTGACGTTCGGCGGCTGGATCTATGAAGGATGAGGTTATCATAGAATTGATGAGGGAAAAAAGGTGAGTGGAGCATTGAGGTATATGTGAGTCATAAAACGTTATCTATGGAGGGCAAAGAAGGGAGTGTAATGAAAATAATAGTAGTAACCAACACTCTTATATGGATGTGTAAGCATGGTGGTAAATGCAGCAGCGAGGAGACTGTTGAGTGCAGTGGAGATGTCCTGTGTCTAAGGCAATGTGTGTGTAAATATTATCAGAAAATTCGAGTTGTGGAAATTAGGAGGGGAAGGTGGATTACTAAAACATTAGTCAGAGGCAGAAGAGGGTTTGTGTTTAGGTGATTTGGTCATTTAGAGAGAATGGATGGATCAAAGTAGAATGACATGGAAAGCATGAAATCTATAGGGGAAAGGAAAAGAGGGGTAGGGGTAGCCTCTAAAGGTTGAAAGAGGGGGTAAAGGAGTTTTTGTGGCGAGGGGGTCTTGGACTTCCAGCAAGCGTCATTATCGTGTTAGCTAGGAGTGAATGGAGACGAATGATACTAGGGAACCTGGCGATCTGTTGGAGTGGAGCAGGGTAATAATTGGTGAAGGGATTCAGGAAAAAAAACCGGTATTTTCATAAAGTCGGACATGCAGTCCTGGAAATGGGAAGGTACAATGCTGCACTTAAATGAGGGGTTGGATATAGGCATTTTGGAGGGAATTGTTGTGTATCATTATACGTATCTGCTTCTAAACTGTTGTATTCTAGCACCTCTGCCAAAATCAGTGATAAAGTGTGAGCGTGGTGAAAGTTTTGAATGATGATGAAAGTATTTTCTTTTGGGATTTTCTTTCTTTTTGGGTCACCCAGCCTCGTGGGAGACGACCGACTTTGTTTGAAACAAAAAAATATATGTATATATTTATATATAAATATATATATATATATATATATATATATATATCATATATATATAAATATAGTATATATATATCTATGATATAAATACATATATATAAATATATATATATTATATATATATAATATAATATATATATATCTATAATATCTATATATATATATATATATATATATAGTATAATATAATATATATAATATAGTGATTTGGCAACTATCGCAAATATGCCATCGCCAGAAACTTCATTCTGTAATCATTATAAAAGGGCACTAATATTATATTCTAAAGTTATCTGGCCATCTATCAGTTGAAAATTTCCAGCGCATACAAAGAAAATGAGGAAGCAGTAAAACAACAGAGGGCTGCGCCCCTGCGCACCTTCAGGTAAATGCTAGATTATTCATAAGCTTGATGGAGCAGCAAATGACACTCAACTTCGTCTGTATAGGATGCAGTTTACGACAATCCAACGAGGGATTCAAGATCGGATCCTGCTTATTATTTGTACATTCCCTTTAGTTATAATTTTGAATAAGCTTCCACTTTTATAATGTAATGAACCATTATCATTTTTTTCTTGGGCCAATTATGAATTTTCATTCAAGCCAAGAGAAGCAAGGAACCCATCCTGACTTCTTTCTGACCAATAGGATGAATTATTGCAGACACTGAAGTGGCCTCAAAAAGCGCAATTTGATACCCGTGCATTTCGTACAAATCCTTATTTTGTGATATCCGACATCTAAAGGTCCTGCCAAACTTTCCCACATAAATATAAATTTCAACCATTGCAGCCGATTCAGTAAACACAATCACTCAGTGGTTGATTAACAGTAGAATTCTAATATCATCATAGTGCTTTTCATAGAGAGAATTCTTAAAAACTACCTGTATATTGAAAATTTTTAGGGCATTTGACAGGTCAGGTAAATTCTCATTATAAGAAGGAAGCAGTACATTCTTCTTCAGAGGTGTTATCCTGGGTTTAGCCCAGGATAGCACTTATAGTGCTAAACCCAAAATAGCTGCCAGCAATGCAGATTCTACAAATTCTTATGGGTACCACAGTTTCGTGGCAATATCAAGTATGTTCCTAATTTTTTCATCGAAAAACTCTGGGCTTCACACTCGGCAGGCTTTCAGAAACACAGTTAGATACTCTTTTGGTTGGAATGATAGTGAATGAATGAGTGCACATTAGTGGCCTGCAAACCTGCAGACATAATCACGATTTCTTATCCTAACCTAGCCTATCTTAACTTATCCTAACCGAATCTAAGCTACCGTAACATAACCTAACTTATTCTAACCTACCCTAGCCTAACTTCATCTAATCTAACCTAACATAAGGTCTCTTCACGAAATTAAATTTTAATAACAATAACATACAATGGGATCAAGTAAACCATGTCCTAAATGAAACAAACTGGGAATATATCCTAAACAACACGGATCCGAACATTTACCTTGAAAAAATGAATTCTGTGGTCTTGAATCTGCTCAAGACACATTCCATTAAGAAAAAGAAAGAGAAGATGTAAACTAGAAAGAGAGAGACGTTCCCTATACAACGTAGGCGAAAAGTCACAGAGCTGCGATGGGAATATATATCTGAATACGAAAGGGAGGCAGTATGCCAATGAAATTTGGCGAAAGCCGAACTTTAAGCCGAAGAATCTTACAGAGACAAGATCACAGGAAGAATAAAAGCAATAAAGAAATTGAAAAAACAAAACAAAAATACTTCTTATCTTATGGCCAAATCGAATGGAAGAACACATCCAGCACTGGCCCCTCTTAGGACGGGAGGGACACTCGACATATGACAGCCAAGAAATGAGTGAGATACTAAAGTCCCAATATGACTCAGTGCTTCAGCTGACCACTTGCCCAGACTAAGGGTGAGAACCCAAATTAATTCTTTATGAACGAAACCCAAAATTTTGTCATTCGCTCAAAAATCTCGGATATTATTCAGCTCCACAAGACTTGAAAAAGGCAATGAAAATGACCGCCTCATGCACTCTGCCCCAGACCCAGACTCATGGAACTCCGTATCATCAGAATTGTAAGAAGCCCCTATCACGTGCCTTCAGCATTTTATGGAGAGGGTAACATGGACACAGGGGACATCCACTCACACTAAAAGCAACAGACATAGCCCCACTCCACAAAGGTAGCAGTAAAACAATTGCAAAGAACTACAGACCGATAGCACAAACATCCCATATCATAAAAATCTTTAGCCGCAGAGGTTCTAAAAGCAAGATCGCCAACCACCGAGATATCCATCATGTACACAACCCAGGGCAATACGGGTTTAGACATGTCGCTCCCTGCCTGTTCTCACTCAGGACCACTATGACAAGTCCTAGAAGCTGTAGAGATAAACAAAAACAGTGGAGTGGGTGTATGACACAACTTTGCAAAAGCTTACGACAAGTGTGAGCATAGAGTAATAACACACAAAATGCGTGGTAAAGGGAATAACAGGAAAAGTTGTCGATTGGATTTAGCAACTCCTGACAAATAAAACACAAAGAGTAATAGTAAACAGAGTAAAGTCCCAGGCAGCCATGGTAAAAAGCTCTGTTCCATTAGGCACAGTACTTGCTCCCATTCTATTCCTCATCCTCCTTCCTGACAAAGACATGTAAGCCATAGCTCCGTGTCTTCCTTTGCGGAATGACCCCCCGGATACCATGGCGTCAGACCTCCATCGAAGAAACCGCGAAATTCCAAGCAGACATCACAAACTATTTCGATTGGGTCAGGTCACATAACAAAAGAAGTACAACGAGGAGAAATTTCAGCTACTCAGATATAGGAAACTTGAAGAGATTAAAAATGTATCAGAGTATACGACAAATTCTAACGATACAGTAGAGCGGAAGAGTAATATGAAAGACCTGGGAGTGATAATGTCAGAGGATCTCGCCTTCAAAGACCACAACAATGTATCTACCTCACACGCTAGGGAAATGATAGGATGGATAATGAGAACCTTCAACACTAGGGATGCCAAGCCCATGATTCTATTCAAATCGCTTGTGCTCTCTAGGTTGGAATACTGCTGTACAAGGCTGGCGACATTACAGACCTGGAGAGTGTACAAAGAACTTTCACGGCACGCATAAGTGCGATAAGGCACCTAAACTACTGGAAAAGGTTGAAGGTCCTTGATCTGTATTCCCTCGAATGCAGGCGAGAAAGATACATGATAACATACACTTGGAAGGTCCTGGGAGGTTTTGGGCACCAAACCTGCACGAAATCATCCCTATAAGCAAAGGACTGGGCGGGCTGCACTTCCCCCCGATAAAAAAGGGGGGCGCCCGAGTAATTGAGGAAAAACAAATAAGTTCCGGGGCCCAAGATTTTTCAATTGCCTCCCTGCATACTAAGGGGATTACCAATGCCCCCGGGCTGTCTTCAGAATTGGGGACGGGCATCTAAAGTCAGTACCTGCCCAACTGGGCTGTGGGCGACGCCCAGCTTGGTGCGACCAGCAGCAACAACCTGGTGATCCCCCTGTTTCCCAAGGGGCCGGGTTCAGCCCGGCCGGGGGGGTTTAAACCCCCGAACCCCCCGGTAAACTTTAAACCAACCCTAAACTCCAAAACCTCCTATTTTAACCTAACCTCCAACCCAAAACCTATTTAATTATAATAGTTTATTATTTAATAAAAAACCTAATTCCCTAATTATTAAAAAATACTTCATTATTTCCTAATAAAAATAATAATAATAATAAAAAATTTTTTTTTTTTAACCTAATAATAATAATAATACCAAACCAAAATATTTAATAGTTATTATTCAATAATAATTAAAACCTCCCTCCCAAACCCCTACCAACTGCCACTTTCAACCAACCAAACCAAACCAACCTAACCCTAACCAAACCCAAACCTTATAACAAACCTGCTCATCTTTTCCCTCCTAACCTAACCTAACCAACCCAACCTCCCTTTAAACCTAACCCATCTAAAAAAACCCTAGTTCACTTTCTCCCTACCTCCCCAAACCTAACCTCATCAACCCTAACCCATCTAATCTAACCTAACCAAACCTAATCAAACCAAATCAAAAACCCCCCCTCCCTTTAAACCCCTAAAACCCTAACCATCCTTACCTAAACTAGATAACGTCATGAAAAATATTGGTTTTAAAAAAGAAAAAATAAACGATAGTTATCGATAAAAGCCCTTTTTTAACCACCATGGAAGAGCGTCAGTCCCAATTATTAAAATTTTAAACCTAAATCTCGTAAAATTTAATTTTTATTTCTGGTGTTCATGATGGATTATTAACCCCCCGGGCCCTTTAGACCTCAAAAAAAAAAAGGTTGAAATTGGGTTTTGGGACTTTAAATCAAGTAAATCCCAAAACGTTGAGTTTAATTTTTTCGTAACAAGGTTCTGTGAAACTGTTTTTTCAGGGGAAATTCATTTTCCAAACTCTGGCTGAAAAGAATAGGGGGGAATCCCCCGCGAAAATTTTTTTAAGGCGTTAATGATCTGTATTTATTTGAAAAACCCTGGTTCATTCGGAACATAAGCACAAATCCACCCATACACTACACACACAACACACACAAAAACCAGCACACCATACACCATCACCATATCCACCACAACTTTCACACACACACACACAAAACACAACACGCACACCACACACACAAAAACACACACCACACCACACACACAAACCACACACACACAACACATAAACACCCCCGCACACATTTATTTTGAAATACACTGGTCATTCAAGTTCACTAGAACACACACACACGCACACGCACACACAGACACCACAACAGCCCAAGACACACCACAGACCACACGAAAAAACCCCACAAAACATACACACACGCCCACAACCACCCCCCCCCCCACAACACACCACACACACACCACACAACACGCACACACAACACAAACACACCACCACAAAACAACAACACACACACACACCACCACACAAAACACACACACACGGGAGGACAGGAGGGTCGGGGGAGACTGATAACGACATAAAAAATACTGCGGGTAGAAAAGGGTGGACAAAGAAGGATTTCCGGGAGGGGCACGAAACAAGAGGCCCAAGGGGAATTTGAAGACACAAATGAGTCGAGAGATATTAAAGTATTTTTCTTCTAATTGTAAGGCATGGAATAGCCTAGAAAATGACGTAGTGGAGGCAGGAACCATCACAGTTTTAAGACGGGTTGATAAAGCTAGGGGCGGGGAGAGAGGGCCCCGTAGAACCCATGAAAAGGCGGGCCAGGAGCTAAGACTCGACCCCCGCAAACCCCAAAAAAGGGGAGTAAAATGGTGATACACCCCCACACACACACACACCAACGATGAATATTCAAGATTGAATACAGAGGAAAATTAAATATTATTTTCCAGTAAAAGGCAAGCCTAACCCGCAGTTTTCCCGTCATACGAGGAAACAACACCAGTTTGTTATGACTCAAAAAAAAAAAAGCCCCGGAAAATTTGACGTGTGGAAAAAAAAGGGGAAAAGAAAGGTGTTCTCAGTGTAGACAGAGGCAAACTAAAGGTCATGAGAAAAAAGATTTCGTTAGCTTTCCGGGCACCATACCACAGATGAGATGAGGTTTTAAAGACAAATTCTGAGAGGCTTGATGCTTTGAAAGGAAAAGGACCTGCAAAGTGTATCATGGACAAAGAGAGGGGAACAGAAAACAATGTTGGATCAGCTAGTTAAAATTACAAAAATCAAGGACGCGCTAACTCGCAGAGATTTTGGGAAGATTTTGATGTAGCTCCCTATTTTGAAGGTAGACAACAAACCCTTGAACTACAGAACATATCACTTAAAAAAAACAGCATATCACCGATGGGGGGGGATTGAACCAAGCAAGTGATTTTTTAAATCCCTTATTAGATATGTGGGGAAATAATCGAAGGGGTAAAGTACCGGCGGAAAAATGATTTTTATTGTAATCAGAACAATTTTGGAGGGGATTTCTTGTCTTACAAACTTGTTTTGAGTTGATTAAAAAAAAAAAGAGGACAAGCGTTGGGAAATTTGGGGCTGTAATGTTTTAATATGTGTGATAATTTACCCGTGGGCTGAGCAGATGTTTCTCTATTTTCTGACGATGGAAAACATTGAGGAAACAAAAGTCATGAGGATTTGAAAAAAGGGTTTCAAAGGTTGACAAACTGCAAAATTGGGCGTTTAAATAGTTACTTTCCCTTACAAATCATGGTTATTAGCTGGTAAGGGACAAGAAGTCGGAAATGCATGCGGCCTGGGGGCCCAACTGCGAACTAACCCGCGGGAAAGACCATAGTGACAGCACGTCGCCGGGGCACACAAAAAACCTCATCACCGATGTTTTTTTGCAAATCTTGACAGTTTTTTAGGG
>NC_069401.1:92338765-92403765 GCF_026875155.1 Cherax quadricarinatus | reverse complement strand
GACACCCACACCACCGCATTTCCTCGGACCAAGGTAACACACCTAGCTTGGCTGGGTGCCTTGTTCTTGTAGGACTGCGTGGTCTTGTGTGTTAGAGTGTCATGTGCCTTCGCTCACCATGAGGCGGGCCAAAACAACATGGGTTTTAGTCCTGTGCAGTCGCAGTGTTGTTATATATATATATATATATATATTATATATATATATATATATATATATATATATAATATATATATATATATATATATATATATGCAGAACTCATTTAAAATTAAGTAGTTTCTGAAATTTTCTTTTATACGTTTAAAGATATATTTTTTTCATTAATGTTAATGTAAAAATTTTTTATTTTCCTCCAAAAGAATCTTAGAAAACTCACCTAACCTTATTATAACAAGAACAATTTATTTTACCCTAACCCAACTAAATATATTTTTGATTTGTTTACAATAATTTAATACTAAACAAACACAGTGAAACATATTTTTTTTCGTTAGGTTCAGAATGATTTTGGCGAAATTACTGCATACACAAATTTTCACTTGTCCTATATGGCAAGATGAGTGTTGCTATTTATAACGACACTTGTTTGGTAGTATGGTAGCGGGTTGTGAATGATATACGTCTTCGGAGGCTTCTTACTTTATTGTTAAGTAGTGGTGGGTTACACAGGCTTGTGTGTTTGTGCCCATGGCCCGGGCAGGGCCATGCCCACGAGAGAGAGCTGGGAGTACTTGTGTCTTGATGCCAGGCCGCTGTGTGAGTGAGAGCGAGGCAAGTCTGGGCATACTGAAGTGGCAAGGCCTATAGATGGCAGCACCTGAGTGGCGCGAAATATGAACTAAGCTGGCAGACAGCATGGGCTGTCTGTGCAGACAGTACAGGCTGTCTACATACGCTCGGCCACCTACCGCGCGTCGTCCCGACGCGACAATACTGGTAATAAAAGAAACTCGGTCTCTCTCTCTCGTAGGAACAGGGCACAGAACACTAAATAAAAACATATATATACATATGGACATGGAAAAAAAAAACTTCCTACAGGGAGGGAAGAAAAAAAACATGTGGGGTGTGCTAAACATCGTGGTCAAAGGCAGTGAGCATCGAAGTGCATCACTGCACGCCTTCCTGCGTCTGGACAGATACTGCAACACGGGAGACATCGCTGCGGCTGAGCTGTGACGTAACAGGGTACGGTCTCCTCTGGAACGGTGAAGCAGACATCGTAGGAGTCGCTGCAGGTTTTCACTCAACCTGGGGCACGACATGCTGGTGCCCTCGAGTGAGGCGTCGACAAAACTCGGCAACTCGGCAGGACTTCTGGCAAGTGACTCAGGACACTTCTCGACTGGTACTGTCGCTGGGCTGTCACTGCCGGCGAGCGTGGAGCGAGTCGTGGCAGAGACGACTGGGCGAAACATCTGGGAGTCGTAACATCATACACCAGACTGCAGTGAGAGAGCTAGCAGTCAAAGTGACATCTTCTTTGTGCAGGCTGCTCACTGAAGCTTGTGACACGAGGCTGACACAGCGCCTGCCGACAGGCCTGGCTGCGGCTTGACGAGTATCATCTCTCGACAGTTGGAGTTATAGCAGAGGTTAGTCTAAGCGTCCCCAGACTTGTTTCTCTACATATAACTGCACTCTGAAGGTCTGGAGGTGAAGTGAAACAAATCTCGATGGGAATCGTAGCAGGTACGATTCTACAGAACATCACGAGCGACGAGCATAAAAGCTTTCTGTACAAGGGGGCTCGGTCACTCGGGCTGTCTGATAGCTGTCAAACACACTGGTCACAAGGGTGACTTAACACAGTGGTGCTACTCAGGTCTGGCTGGCTCAGACCTCACTGGACACACGGAAACTTTACAAACACACCGCTGTACATACGGTACAACATGGCTTAAACTAGCAAAAGATGCTTTTCTGTGCACAAAACTGACACTAAGACATATTAAAATGTGAGAACACTGACTGAGAGGAATTAATTAACACACGACATATATCTTCTCTCAATCTTCTCGATAATACTGAAATAATTACTGAACACTCGATGGTGACATCATGTGATGTCAGGCGTGATGTCGCAAGGTGACGTCAGCAGCAGTGACGTCAACAGACATCTCGAGGTGACGTCAGCAGACATCTCGAGGTGACGTCAGCAGAC
The DNA here is from genome assembly GCF_026875155.1 of Cherax quadricarinatus. Classification (NCBI taxonomy): domain Eukaryota; kingdom Metazoa; phylum Arthropoda; class Malacostraca; order Decapoda; family Parastacidae; genus Cherax; species Cherax quadricarinatus. Next base: position 92,401,598 of record NC_069401.1, on the reverse strand, counting down.
ATCTCGAGGTGACGTCAGCAGACATCTCGAGGTGACGTCATGAAGTCGGGCAGCATCGTGGGTGGCGTCGATGTGATGCGGGCAGCAGACCACAGCATGTGGCCTTGGGACATCTGGTAACTCACGTGGCTGGTTGATCCACGTGACATCGCCCACACCCACCGTGGTGTCGATCCACGTGGTGTCGTGATCTACGTGGCATGCTGATCCACGCAGCTTCGAGTGGCCTCGGGCACTCGGATACACAGTTCTGGCAATGAATTCATACGAAAAACAGCAGAAAACACAGCAGAGGGAGTGGGCAGTGGTGAGTGTATGGTAGTGTGGTGGCGAGGAGCGTGCGTGAGTGTATGGCAGGGCGGGCATCTGGCCATTCCTCCTCCTCCTCCACCCACAAACACGTGGAGAAGCTCACACTGGACGCAGAAATCACCACAAAACTCACCTCTGGCTTGCTGAAACAGCTGTGCTGAGCTGAACAACAACAGCAACATACAAGTGACGCTGAACACGTGACTTGAGAAACAGCGTGGGGTCACTGGGACGCCACTTACAATTCTCGGAGAATTTCGGCAAATTTCGGCTGGATCCTGCTAGTACCTGTGTCTGGATGCTCAAACGTGCAGACACGACATCAGGATAACTCGTTGAGAGACGGATGCTTCTTGTGTAGGGTGATGAAGTGAAGATGACTTCATACCTCTTCCTCCCTCTCTCCAGGCAAACACAACTGCTGCGGAGCACCGCTGTCACCATTTATAACGGGATTGTTTGGTAAGTGCTGCAAGTGGGTGTGAATGATACGTCTTCGGAGGCTTCTTCGTTTATTGTTAATGTCGTGGTGGGTTACACAGGCTTGTGTGTTTGTGCCCATGGCCCGGGCAGGGCCATGCCCACGAGAGAGAGCTGGGAGTACTTGTGTCTTGATGCCAGGCCGCTGTGTGAGTGAGAGTGAGGCAAGTCTGGGCATACTGAAGTGGCAAGGCCTATAGATGGCAGCACCTGAGTGGCGCGAAATATGAACTAAGCTGGCAGACAGCATGGGCTGTCTGTGCAGACAGTCCATATGTATATATATGTTTTTATTTAGTGTTCTGTGCCCTGTTCCTACGAGAGAGAGAGACCGAGTTTCTTTTATTACCAGTATTGTCGCGTCGGGACGGACGCGCGGTAGGTGGCCGAGCGTATGTAGACAGCCTGTACTGTCTGCAACAGACAGCCCATGCTGTCTGCCAGCTTAGTTCATATTTCGCGCGCACTCAGGTGCTGCCATCTATAGCCTTGCCACTTCAGTATGCCCAGACTTGCCTCGCTCTCACTCACACAGCGGCCTGGCATCAAGACACAAGTACTCCCAGCTCTCTCTCGTGGGCATGGCCCTGCCCGGGCCATGGGCACAAACACACAAGCCTGTGTAACCCACCACTACTTAACAATAAAGTAAGAAGCCTCCGAAGACGTATATCATTCACAACCCGCTACCATACTACCAAACAAGTGTCGTTATAAATAGCAACACTCATCTTGCCATATAGGACAAGTGAAAATTTGTGTATGCAGTAATTTCGCCAAAATCATTCTGAACCTAACGAAAAAAAATATGTTTCACTGTGTTTGTTTAGTATTAAATTATTGTAACAAATCTAAAATATATTTAGTTGGGTTAGGGTAAAATAAATTGTTCTTGTTATAATAAGGTTAGTGAGTTTTCTAAGATTCTTTTGGAGGAAAATAAAAAATTTTTACATTAACATTAATGAAAAAAATATATCTTTAAAGTATAAAATAAAATTTCAGAAACTACTTAATTTTAAATGAGTTCTTGCATATATATATATATATATATATATATATATATATATATATATATATATATATTATATATATATATATATATATATATATATATATAACAACACTGCGACTGCACAAGGACTAAAACCCATGTTGTTTTGGCCCGCCTCATGGTGAGCGAAGGCACATGACACTCTAACACACAAGACCACGCAGTCCTACAAGAACAAGGCACCCAGCCAAGCTAGGTGTGTTACCTTGGTCCGAGGAAATGCGGTGGTGTGGGTGTCTCTGAGCTAATTTCATTCAACTCCCCGTTTGGTGTACTAGCCCAACAAGCAGTATTTTATATTATTGTTGCTCGAACAAGTGGAATTGATCATAACAACACTACGTCTAGCCAAGGACACGAACCCATGTTGTGTTTTGTCCTGCCTCATGGTGGTCTTGTGGGTTAGAGCATCATGTGATTTTCGGTCAAAATCAGGCGGTGTCAAAATGACATGGGTTCGAATCCTCGGATAGTCGCAGTGCTGTTACAATAATATATATAAGGATCGTGGAGGCTAGTACACCAAATGGGGAGTATAATGAAATTAGCTCTGAGGTACCCACACCACCGAATGTCCTCGGATCACGGTAGTAAGACATCTAGCTCTGCTGAATCTTGTAGGATTTGGTGGTCCTCTGGTTTAGAGCGTCATGTGATTTTCGCTCACCATGAGTCGGGCCAAAACGACATGGGTTTCGAGCTCTCGGCTAGTGGCAGTGTTGATAGTGATTAATACAATTATTTCCTTGTTAAATTAAATAGCTTAGCCCATTCCATAAAACTTTACTGTTGAGTTTGAGGAAAATAACTCATTGCCTTTTCTAGATGTTTTAATTATTAAGGGTAATAATGAATTCAAATTTAAAATTTACAGAAAACCTACAAATAACTGTTCCTATGTCCACTATTATTCCTCGCATCAAGATAGAGTCAAACTGTCTGTTTTCTCATCAATGTTTTTGAGAGCTTTACGAATTTGTAGTCCTGAGTTCATAGATGAGGAAATATCCAAAATTTATGAAATAGGTAATGATTTAAAATACCCAAGAAATGTAATTGAAAAATCTTTTAAAGTTGCTAGAAATGCTTATTACAATCCAAAAAGGGACAACCAGCCTTATTAAACTAAAAATATGTTGGTTCTCCCATACCATGATATGCCTTCTCTTCTTAAGACTTTTAATATCAAAGTTGTATTTAAAAATCTTGACACAGTAAATAAACTTTTGATAAAGAATTCCCCCCAAAATGCTGACGGATGTGTGCCGAATAGGCAGAACTTGCGATCTTGGCTTAAATAGCAACGTTCATCTTGCCATATAGGACAAGTGAAAATTTGTGTATGCAATAACTTCGCCAAAATCATTCTGAACCTAACGAAAAAAATATATTTCACTGTGTTTGTTTAGTATTAAATTATTGTAAACAAATCTAAAATATATTTGTTGGGTTAGGCTAAAATAAATTGCGCTTGTTATAATAAGGTTAGGTAAGCTTTCTAAGATTCTTTTGGTGCAAAATTATAAATTTTTACATCAACATTAATGAAAAAATATATATCTTTAAACGTATAAGAGAAAATTTTAGAAAGGACTAATTTTAAATGAGTTCTTTCTAACTGACCAGTTTTACATATTCGGCACGACATTATATATATATATATATATATATATATATATATATATATATATATATATATATATATATATATATATATATATATATATAATGTCGTGCCGAATATGTAAAACTGGTCAGTTAGAAAGAACTCATTTAAAATTAAGTCCTTTCTAAAATTTTCTCTTATACGTTTAAAGATATATTTTTTTCATTAATGTTGATGTAAAAATTTATAATTTTGCACCAAAAGAATCTTAGAAAGCTTACCTAACCTTATTATAACAAGCGCAATTTATTTTAGCCTAACCCAACAAATATATTTTAGATTTGTTTACAATAATTTAATACTAAACAAACACAGTGAAATATATTTTTTTCGTTAGGTTCAGAATGATTTTGGCGAAGTTATTGCATACACAAATTTTCACTTGTCCTATATGGCAAGATGAGCGTTGCTATTTAAGCCAAGATCGCAAGTTCTGCCTATTCGGCACGACATGCATATATATATATATATTATATATATATATATAATATATATATATATATATATATATATATATGTATTATATATATATATATTTATATATAGGTAGTAGGTTGGTAGACAGCAACCACCCAGGGAGGTACTACCGTCCTGCCAAGTGAGTGTAAAACGAAAGCTGTAATTGTTTTATATGATGGTAAGGATTACTGGTGTCTTTTGTCTGTCTCATAAATATGCAAGATTACAGGTACGTCTTGCTACTTCTACTTACACTTAGGTCACACTACACATACATGTACACGTTTATTTAACACACTCATCTGAGTTTTCTTTGATTTTATCTTAATAGTTCTTGGTCTTATTACTTTTCCTTTTATATCCATGGGGAAGTGGAATAAGAATCTTTCCTTCGTAAGCCATGCGTGTTGTAAAAGCAACTAAATGCGGGAACAATAGCTAGTAACCCCTTTTCCTGTAAAGATTACTAAAAAGAATAAGAAGAAAATTGTCAAAGTGGAAGTCTGAATGTGCGTGGATGTTGTGTAAATGATAAGAAGAGATGATTGTGGATGTTATGAATGAGAAGAAACTGGATGTCCTGGCTTTAAGTGAAACAAGCTGAAGGGGGGTGGAGAGTTTCAATGGAGAGGAATAAATGGGATTAGGTCAGGGGTTTCAAATAGAGTTAGAGCTAAAGAAGGAATAGCAATAATGTTGAAGGATAAGCTATGGCAGGAAAAGAGGGACTACAAATGCATAAATTCAAAGATTATTGTGGAGTAAAATAAAGATTGGATGTGAAAAGTGGGTTATAGTAAGCGTGCATGCACCTGGAGAAGAGAGAAGTGTAGAGGAGAGAGATTTTGGGAAATTGTTTGAGTGAATGCGTAGGGAGTTTTGAATCAAGTGTGAGAGTAATGGTGGTTGGGGATTTCAATGCTAAAGAGGGTAAAAATGTTATGGGGGGATTTAGTAGGAAAATTTTTGGGGGTCCGGGGGTAAGTGTAAATGGGGACCCTTTTAAATTGAGCTATGTGTAGAAAGAAATTTGGTAATAAGTAATACATATTTTATGAAAAAGAGGATAAAAAAATATACAAGGTATGATGTAGCACGTAATGAAAGTAGTTTGTTAGATTATGTATTGGTGGAAAAAGGTTGATGGGTAGGCTCCAGGATGTACATGTTTATAGAGGGGCAACGTTATATCAATCATTATTTAGTTGTAGCTACAGTTAGAGTAAGAGGTAGATGGAAAAGAGGAAGGTGGCAACAACAAGTAAGAGGGAGGTAAAAGTGTTAAAACTAAGGGAGGAGGAAGTTCGGGCGAGATATAAGCGACTTTTGGGCAGAAAGGTGGGCTAGTGCAAAGATGAGTAGTGGGGGGGGGGGTTGAAGAGGGTTGGAATAGTTTTTAAAAATGCAGTATTAGAATGTGGGGCAGAAGCTTGTGGTTATAGGGGGGTGGGGGGCAGGGGGAAAGAGGAGTGATTGGTGGAATGATGAAGTAAAGGGTGTGATAAAAGAGAAAAAGGTAGCTTACGAGAGGTTTTTACAAAGCAGAAGTGTTATAAGAAGAGCAAATATATGGAGAGTAAAAGAAAGGTGAAGAGAGTGGTGAGAGAGTCCAAAAAGGGGAGCAGATGGAAGAGTGGGTGACGCACTGTCAAGAAATTTTAATGAAAATAAGAAAAAAATTTGGAGTGAGTTAAACAAGTTAAAAAATCTAGGGAAAGTATGGATTTGTCCGTTAAAAACAGAGTAGGGGAGTTAGTAGATGGGGAGCGGGAGGTATTAGGTAGATGGCGAGAATATTTTGAGGAACTTTTAAATTTGAGGAAGAAAGGGAGGCGGTAATTTCATGCATGGCCAGGGAGGTATACCATCTTTTAGGAGTGAAGAAGAGCAGAATGTAAGTGTGGTGGAGGTACGTGAGGCATTACGTAGAATGAAAGGGGGTAAAGCAGCTGAAACTGATGGAATCATGACAGAAATGTTTTAAAAGCAGGGGGGATATAGTGTTGGAGTGGTTTGGGACTTTTGTTTAATAAATGTATGAAAGAGGGGAAGGTACCTAGGGATTGGCGGAGAGCATGTATAGTCCCTTTAATAAAAGGAAAGGGACAAAAGATATTGTAAAAATTATAAAGGAATAAGTTTATGAGTAAAACCAGGAAAAGTATACGGTAGAGTTATAATTGAAAGAATTAGAGGTAAGACAGAATTTAGAATTGCGGATGAGCAAGGAGGCTTCAGAGTGGGTAGGGGATGTGTAGATCAAGTGTTTACATTGAAGCATACATATGAACAGTATTTAGATAAAGGTAGGGAAGTTTTTATTGCATTTATGGATTTAGAAAAGGCATATGATAGAGTGGATAGAGGAGCAATGTGGCAGATTTTTGCAAGTTTATGGAATAGGTGGTTTAAGTTACTAAATGCTGTAAAGAGCTTTTATGAGGATATGAGGGCTCAGGTTAGGGTGTGTAGAAGAGGGGGGAGAATATTTCCCCGGGTAAAAGTAGGTCTTAGACGGGATGTGTAATGTCACCATGGTTTTTTAAATTATATTTATAGATGGGGTTGAAAGAAGTAAATGCTGGGGTGTTCGGGAGAGGGGTTGGTTTAAAAATTAGGGGGAATCAAATTCAAAAGGGGAATTGACACAGTTACTTTTTGCTGATGTAACTGTGCTTATGGGAGATTCTAAAGAAAAATTGTAAAGGTTAGTGGATGAGTTTGAGAATGTGTGAAAAGGGTAGAAAGTTGAAAGTGAACATAGAAAAGAGTAAGGTGATGAGGGTATCAAATGATTTAGAAAGGAAAAATTGGATTTTCAAATTGGGGAGGAGGAGTTTTCAGATACTTGGGAGTTGACGTGTCGGCGGATGGATTTTATGAAGGATGAGGTTAATCATAGAATTGATGGGGGAAAAAAAAAGGGGAGTGGTGCATTGAGGTATATGTGGAGTCAAAAAAACGTTATCTTGGGGAAAAAGAAGGGAGTGTATGAAAATATAGTAGTACCAACACTCTTATATGGATGTGAAACTTGGGTTTGGGAAATGCAGCGCGAGGAGACTGTTGGAGGCAGTGGAGATGTCCTGTCTAAGGGCATGTGTGGTGAAATATTATGCAGAAAATTCGGAGTGTGGAAATTAGGGGAAGGTGTGGAGTTAATAAAAGCATTAGTCAGAGGGCAGAAGAGGGGGGGTTGAGGTTTATTTGGTCATTTAGAGAGAATGGATCAAAGTTGAAGACATGGAAAGCATATAAATCTATAGGGGAAGGAAAGAGGGGGAGGGGTCGTCCTCTAAAGGGTGGAAAAGGGGGTAAAGGAGGGTTTTTTGGGCGAGGGGCTTGGACTTCCAGCAAGCGTGCATGAGCGTGTTAGATAGGAGTGAATGGAGACGAATGATACTTGGGACCTGCGATCTGTTGGAGTGTGAGCAGGGTAATATTTAGTGAAGGGATTCAGGGAAACGGTTATTTTCATATAGTCGGACTTGAGTCCTGGGAAATGGGAAGTACAATGCCTGCACTTTAAAGGAGGGGTTTGGGATATTGGCAGTTTGGAGGGATATGTTGTGTATCTTTATAGTATATGCTTCTAAAATGTTGTATTCTGAGCACCTCTGCAAAATCAGTGATAATGTGTGAGCGTGGGGAAAGTGTTGAAAGATGATGAAAGTATTTTCTTTTTGGGATTTTCTTTCTTTTTTGGGTCACCCTGCCTCGGGGAGACGACCGACTTGTTGAAAAAAAAAATATATGTATATATATAAAATATATTATATATATTATATATATATATATAATATATATATATATATATATATAATATATATATATTATATATATAAAATATATTTAATATATATATATATATATATATATATAGATATTATATATATATATATATATATATATATATATATATATAATATTATATATATATATTTTTATATATAGTGGGTTTTGGCAACTATCGCAAATATGCCATCAGACTTCATTCTGAATCATTATAAAAGGCATTAATATTATAATCTAAAGTTATCTGGCATCTATCAGTTGAGAAATTTCCAGCGCATACAAAGAAAATGAGGAAGCAGTAAAACAGGACAGAGGCTGGCGCCCTGCTCACCTTCAGGTAAATGCTAGATTATTCATAAGCTTGATTGGGAGCAGCAAATGACACTCAATTCGTCTGTATAGAGATGCAGTTACGACAATCCAACGAGATCAAGATCGGATCCTGCTTATTTTGTACAATCCCTTTAGTTATAAATTTTGAATAAGCTTCCACTTTTATAATGTAATGAACCATTATCATTTTTTTCTTTGCCAATTATGAAATATTTCATTCAAGCCAAGAGAAGCAAGGAACCAATACTCTGACTTCTGACCAATATGGAGAATTATTGCAGACACTGAAGTGGCTCAAAATCGCATTTGATACCCGTGCATTTCGTATCAAATGCCTTATTTGTGATATCCTGACATCTAAAAGGGCTGCAAAAATTTTCCCCTAATATTTAAAATTTCAAACCCCTTGAGCCTATTCTGTAAACCCCCATCCGTCAGTGTTGAGTAGAATTCTTTATCAAAAATTTCTTTTTCATAGAGAGAATTTTTAAAAATTTCCTGTTTTATTGAAAATTTTTAGGGCATTTGACAGGTCCCGGTAAAAAATTTTTAAATTTTAGAAGGAAGCAGTAAAATTCTTCTTCAGAGGTGTTTTTCCTGGGTTTAGCCCAGGATAGACTTTTTTGTGCTAAACCCCCAAAAAAGCGGCCCGCAATGCAATTCTAAAAAATTCTTTTTGGGTAAACCCCAGTTTTGTGGGAATTTTCAAGTAAGTTCCTAATTTTTTTTCATCGAAAAAAATCTGGGCTTCCCCACTCGGGGGAGGCTTTTAAACACGTTAAAATACTCCCTTTTTGGGTTGGGGAAAGATAGTGAATGAATGAGTTTCACAAATTTGTGGTTTCAAACCCGCAGACATAATCACGATTTCTTATCCTAACCTAGCCTATCTTAACTTATCCTAACCGAATCTAAGCTACCGTAACATAACCTAACTTATTCTAACCTACCCTAGCCTAACTTCATCTAATCTAACCTAACATAAGGTCTCTTCACGAAATTAAATTTTAATAACAATAACATACAATGGGATCAAGTAAACCATGTCCTAAATGAAACAAACTGGGAATATATCCTAAACAACACGGATCCGAACATTTACCTTGAAAAAATGAATTCTGTGGTTCTTGAGATCTGCTCAAGACACATTCCATTAAGAAAAAGAAAGAGAAGATGTAAACTAGAAAGAGAGAGACGTTCCCTATACAGACGTAGGCGAAAAGTCACAGAGCTGCCGAGTGGGAATATTATATCTGAAATACGAAGGGAGGCAGTAGCCAATGAAATTGCAAATGCCGAACTTAAGCCGAAGGAATCTTACAGGAGACAAGAATCACAGGAAGAACTAAAAGCAATAAAGGAAATTGAAAAACAAAACAAAAATACTTCTTATCTTATGCCAAATCGAATGGAAGAACAACATCCAGCACTGGGCCCCTGCTTAGGCGGGATGGGACATCCACAGATGACAGCCAAGAAATGAGTGAGATACTAAAGTCCCAATATGACTCAGTGCTCAGCGAGCCACTGCCCAGACTAAGGGTTGAGAACCCAAATTAATTCTTTATGAACGAAACCCAAAATTTGGTCATCTCAAAAATCTCGGATATTATTCTAGCTCCACAAGACTTTGAAAAGGCAATGAATGACCTGCCCATGCACTCTGCCCCAGACCCAGACTCATGGAACTCCGTGTTCATCAAGAATTGTAAGAAGCCCCTATCACGTGCCTTCAGCATTTTATGGAGAGGGAACATGGACACAGGGGACATCCTACACACACTAAAAACAAGAGACATAGCCCCACTCCACAAAGGTAGCAGTAAAACAATTGCAAAGAACTACAGACCGATAGCACAAACATCCCATATCATAAAAATCTTTGAGAGGGTTCTAAGAAGCAAGATCGCCAACCACCTAGATATCCATCAGTTACAAAACCCAGGGCAATACGGGTTTAGAGCATGTCGCTCCTGCCTGTCTCAGCTACTGGACCACTATGACAAGGTCCTAGATGCTGTAGAGGATAAACAAAATACAGGTGTAGTGGTGTAGTGTACACAGACTTTGCAAAAGCTTACGACAAGTGTGAGCATAGTGTAATAACACACAAAATGCGTGGTAAAGGAATAACAGGAAAAGTTGGTCGATGGATTTACAACTTCCTGACAAATAAAACACAAAGAGTAATAGTAAACAGAGTAAAGTCCCAGGACCCATGGAAAAAACCGGTTCCATTAGGCACGTACTTCTCCCATTCTTTTCCCTCTCCCCCTTTTCCTGACAAAGACATGTAAGCCAAAGCTCCGTGTCTTCCCTTTTGCGGATGACACCCGGTTTTCATGGCATCACCTCCATCGAAGACACCGAAAAATTTCCCAAAGCAGACATCAACAAATTTTCGTTTGGGTCACTCAAACAAATGAAGTAAAACGAGGAAAAAATTTCAGCTCTGAAAGGAAACTTGAAGAAATTAAAAATGTTCGATATACGACAATTCTAAATACATGGGCGGAAGAGTAATATAAAAGACCGGGAGTGAAAAAGTCGAGGATCTCCCCTTCAAAGCCCAAACAATGTATCTACCTCACACGTAGGAAATGATAGGAGGATAAGGGAAAACCTTCAACATAGGATGCCAAGCCCATGATTCTATCAAATCGCTTGGCTCTCTAGGTTGGAATACTGCTGTACAAGGCTGCGACATTACAGCCTGGAGAGGTACAAAGAACTTTTCAGGGCACGCATAAGTGCGAAAGGGCCCCTAAACTACTGGAAAAGGTTGAGGCCTTGATCTGTTTCCTCAATGCAGGCAGAAAGTACATGAAACATACACTTGGAAGGTCCTGGGGGATGGCCCCAAAACCTGCACAAAAATCTCCCTATGAAGCAAAGGATAGGCGGGGCTGCAACTTTCCCCCCGAGAAAAGTGGGCGCCACGAGTACATTGAGGACAAAAATAATTTCCCGACCCCCAAGACTGTTAAATTGCCCCCCTGAAAATAAGGGGGGATTCCAATGACCCCTGGGTCTTAAAGAGGTAGGGGACGGGCTTTAAAAGTCAGCCCTGACCAACTGGGCTGGGGTTTTCGACGTAGCTTGCGTGCGACCCAAGCACAAAAGGTACAGCCCGATCCCCGGGGCCTGGGCTCAGACCGGCCGGAGGGCGTTAACCCCCAAAAACCCTCCCCGGGTAAACAAACCAACCCTAACCTAACCAACCCTAACCTCCCTAACCAAACCCAACCAACCCAAACCTATTTAAATCTACCAAACCTGTTCTCTATTTAAACCCTAACCTAACCAAACCAACCAAACCCTCATCAAACCAAACCTAGCTTTCATCATTTAACCAAACCCAAAAACCAAACCCTAACCTAACAACCAAACCTAACCTAACCTAACCAACCATTCAACCCAAACCTCCCCTAACCAACCAACCAACCAAACCTAACCAACCTAACCTCACAACCAAACCCCTAGCTTACATCTAACCAACCTAACCTAACCAACCTAACCTAACCAAAACTATCAAACCCCAACCTGCTTATCATTTAAAACCCAACCCTAACCTAACCTAACCTAACTAATAACCAAACCTCATCTAAAACCTAACCTGCTTCATCTATTCAACCAAACCCTAACCTAACCTAACCAACCACCTACCAACCTAACCTCATCTAACCTAAACCTAGCTTCATCTTTCTAACCAAACCCTCCCCTAACCAAACCCTCATCAACCAAACTCATCAATCTAAACCTAACTCCTAATCTAACCTAATCTAACCCCCCTACCTAACCTACCTAAACCTTTTAACTAACCATACCTTACCAAAACGTAACGCATGAAAAATATTGGAAAAAAATGAAAGATAACGATATTTTACGAAAACGCCTTTTTTTAAACCACCATGGAAGAGCGTCAGTCCCAATTATTAAAATTTTAAACCTAAATCTCGTAAAATTTAATTTTTATTTCTGGTGTTCATGATGGATTATTAACCCCCCGGGCCCTTTAGACCTCAAAAAAAAAAAGGTTGAAATTGGGTTTTGGGACTTTAAATAAAGTAAATCCCAAAACGTTGAGTTTAATTTTTTCGTAACAAGGTTCTGTGAAACTGTTTTTTCAGGGGAAATTCATTTTCCAAACTCTGGCTGAAAAGAATAGGGGGGAATCCCCCGCGTAATTTTTAAGGCGTTAATGATCTGTATTTTTTTTGAAAAACCCTGGTTCATTCGGAACATAAGCACAAATCCCAACCAATACACTACACACACAACACACACAAAAACCAGCACACCATACACCATCACCATATCCACCACAACTTTCACACACACACACACAAAACACAACACGCACACCACACACACACAACACACACACACACACACACAAACACCACACACACCAACACATAAACACCCCCGCACACATTTATTTTGAAATACACTGGTCATTCAAGTTCACTAGAACACACACACACGCACACGCACACACAGACACCACAACAGCCCAAGACACACCACAGACCACACGAAAAAACCCCACAAAACATACACACACGCCCACAACCACCCCCCCCCCCACAACACACCACACACACACCACACAACACGCACACACACACCAAACACACACACACACACACAACACACACACACACACACTACCACAACCACACACACACGGGAGGACAGGAGGGTCGGGGGAGACTGATAACGACATAAAAAATACTGCGGGTAGAAAAGGGTGGACAAAGAAGGATTTCCGGGAGGGGCACGAAACAAGAGGCCCAAGGGGAATTTGAAGACACAAATGAGTCGAGAGATATTAAAGTATTTTTCTTCTAATTGTAAGGCATGGAATAGCCTAGAAAATGACGTAGTGGAGGCAGGAACCATCACAGTTTTAAGACGGGTTGATAAAGCTAGGAGCGGGGAGGAGGGGGCCCAGTAGAACCCGATAAAGAGGGGGGGGCCAGGAGCTAAGACTCGCCCCCTGCAACCACAAAAAGGTGAGTAAAATGGGAGTACACACCACACACACACACACCACAAGATGAATATTCAAGATTGAATACAGGGGAAGATTAAATTTTATTTTCCAGTAAAAGGCAAGCCTAACCCAGCATTTTTCCAGTCATACGAGGAAACAACACCAGTTTGTTAAAGCTCAAAAAAAAAGCCCCAGGGAAAATTTGACGTGTGGAAAAAAGGGAAATGAAAGGTGTTCTCAGTGTAGACAGAGGCAAACTAAAGGTCATGAGAAAAAAGTTTGCGTTAGCTTACCGGGCACCATACCACAGATGAGATGAGGTTTAAAGAAAACTTCTGAGAGGCTTGATGCTTTAAAAGGGAAATAGGCCCTGCAAAGTGTATCATGGACAAAGAGGGGGGTAACAGAAAAAATGTTGGATCAGCTATTTAAAGATTAAAAAAATCAAGGACGCGCTAACTCGCAGAGTTTTGGAAGATTTTGATGTAGCCCCCTATTTTGAAGGTAGACAACAAACCCTTGAACTACAGAACATATCATTTAAAAAAAACAGCATATCCCCGAGGGGTGGGGATTGAACCAAGAAAGTGATTGTTTAAACCCATTATTAGATATGGGGAGAAATAATCGAAGGGATAAAGTACCGGGGGAAAAAGTGATTTTTATTGTAATCAGAACAATTTTGGGGGGTTTTTCTTGTCTTACAAACTTTTTCTGAGTTGATTAAAAAAAAAAAGAGGACAAGCTTTGGGGAATTGGGGACTGAAATGTTTTAATATGTGTGATAATTTCCCAGGGGGCTGAGCAGATGTTTCTCTTTTTGCTGACGATGGAAAATATTGAGGAAACAAAAGTCATGAGGATTTAAAAAAGGTTGCAAAGGTTGACAAACTGCAAAATTGGTCTTTAAGTAGTTATTTGCCCTTACAAATCATGGTTTTTAGCTGGTAAGGGACAAGAAGTCGGAAATGCATGCGGCCGGGGGACCCAACTGCGAACTAACCAGCGGAAAGACCATAGTGACAGCACGTCGCCGGGGCACAAAAACAACCTCATCACCGATGTTTTTTTGAAAAATCTTGACATTTCTTTGGGAATCTCAATAAAGAGTCTTAAAGGTTTCTGTACAATTATGAAAGAAATTTTTGTGACGCAAAACTTTTTTTTTTTATATTTATTTAAAAAGACTTCTAGTACAAAAAAGGAAACGAAAAATTACATGTGAAAACAGGGGTGAAAAATTCTGCAAATAAGACTTAATTTTAATGGGGTACATTGATTACACAAATCGTACAGTAAACAATGCCCATTCCAATCCTGAAGAATGACTTTATGCCTGGAACACTAAATCAAACCCTAAAGATCTGGCAATTACATCAAATTTCCCTGTTGTACACCCCTCCCACGGAATGTACCCCTTTACATTCTGAAACACTCCCCCCCCCCCCTTTTTGCGTGTCAATCCCCTGACACTAACAATTTTTATAGTAACTTTTTTTTGATAAATGCTTTCTTTATTCGTTTGAACAAATGAACGTTCAGTACCCCTCAATTATTGGATAAAAAAAATTCAATTTACATGACTTGACAAGAATCTACTAAACCCCAAACTATCACCTTCCCGGGAAGGTAAAATATATCATTTTTTCATACCTTTACAACACAACCAGTAAAACAACAAATACCAAATCCTTTGTACCCAATTACCCTAAATATTTAAACTCAACGGTAACCTAAACTTGGGCTTTTTAGAGCTCCCTAAAAAAAACAAGTAAAAAAAAAACAGGAGAGAAAGCTTCTAAAAATTTTTTCCCCAATTTTAAAACCACTATAAGATGTAAGCTGTTTAGCACAAACTTAACAGTGCATGACCTTTCCCCGCGAAATTACTGATGCCTCCCCCAAAACGAAATCTTCATGATTTTTAAATTCGCATTCCACAGTGCACCCACTTTGGGCATTTCATTACCAATACAAAATTTCGTTGCAGATAATAATTCCCACTTACAACTGTCGCCTTTTGCAATTGCAAAATTAATAAAAATTGAAGAATTGTATCTTTCACAACACACAACCCCTCACACCAGTCAAAGGGACTTATGCTCAGTCTTATTCATTTTTTCCCCCAAACCCTCACATTGTCCTTTTCGGGGAAACCAGCCCCCGCCCCCTTAATTGCACAAATCCCTAAATCCCCCAACCAAAATCCCATAGCCCCGTAAAACAGCCCCCCAACTCCCCCATAAATTTCCCTATTACACCTTGTTTTGTAAAATGCCGCTAACTTCTTCCCCTTTATCCACGCCACCCCCTCATGGCCCTGAGATATATAAAAACCCGGGCCAAAATGCCCTGCATTCTCCACCCTCTTACTCACTCCACCATTCCAAAACCCAAAACCCAACACTTTTTAAACCCCCCCCACCCAAACCAACACCCTAACCCCCCCACAAATTTTGTCTCCAAAAATTAAAGCTGAAAAAAAATTTTCCCCGCCCCAACCTGTTCCCCTCCCCCACCCCAGAAAAAAAGGCAACCCCGACGGAAAAAAATTTTTAAAAACTCCCTTACCCCCAACACCCACACGAAGAGCGGCGTCCATTTTCGCCAGCTACGGGGTTGCCCCAAAACGCCCCCCCCCCCCCCCCCCCTTCCCCCCTTCCCCGGACCCCCCCCTTTCCCCGGTCCCTCAGCATTAAAACCCCACACCCCCAAAAAAAACCCCCCCCCCCCCCCCGGAACCTTAACGTACCGCACAAAATCCACCTCCCCTCCCCCCCCCCCCTCCCTTATATAACTTCGTTTTAGGTTTAAACGGTCTTTATCCTTTTTTTCCAGAGGTTTTAAAAGTCCCAGCCCTCCCCGACTGACTGGAAGGGTGGGTTAAACCGCTCCACTTAACCATTCGCGCCGATCCCCATATAAACCCAAAAACCCCTGTTTTAAAAGTTTCCCTCACTCCATCAGCGGGGACATGACAAAGACATGCCCTATCTTGCTGACAATGCAATTCGTCACTATTACCTTTGATGCAGCGTTTGTTGCGTTTCCCCCAAACCACCAATCTTTTCATACTCCATCCACTTTCGCACCGAATTTACCCCTTTAGCCCCCCGGTTTTTTTCTCACATAAAATACCCACATATCATTTGTTGATCCACCCCTTTTACCCACCCCTACTATCACCCCATTTTTACATCCCTCCCACCTCCCGCAAAACCTCCGAAGGCCCTATAAAAAAGGGCCCGTATACACCAAAAAAATTTGGATAATGGGCACCTTGGGGCAGTCCCCGGCTCTGTTTTTAACTCCTAGCCTCCCTTAACCCGCACCTCATGACGCCCCCGATACAAAATTTTGCCCAGATTTTATTTCTTTCCCCAAACCTTGCCAAGCTGAAACCCCCGTAAAACTTCTCTTTTTCCCCACTTATAAGCAGCCTTCCAATCTAACGCCCAATACACCCCCCTCACCAAATCCCCCCTTTTTCTATAAATTCCGAATCTGCCATGCCTTATTTCGCCTTTCCTGGCACCCCCAATTTCCCCCCCCCAATTTCCCTTTCCTATTCCCTCTTTATTCTGTTTCCCAATATTTTTCCCGAACAATTATAATCTCCACATAAGCGAAAGTGCCCGAAATAATTTCCCTTACTGCTTTCCCCTTTCGTTTCCAACACCCCCCAAGGGCCCTCCCTTTTCTGCTCTCCCATTACCCCAGCCCTTAAATTGTTAACAGCCTTCTAAAAAAACCCCCAGAACCCCCCCAAATTTTTTACTAAAAATCATTGGGGAGTCCGTCTATAAACCCCGGGCCTTTCCAACTCACTCCTACAAAGCCCGCTAAAACTCCAAAATCCGTAATCGGCCCCCCTATCCCCCCCGATCTTGACCATCAATACTCTCCCTTTCCCCCATGCCCTTCCGGATGCCCACGCTTTTCTATAGACTTTTAAACCCAAAGGGCTAAATACCACTATACCTCTATCGTTACCAAGCTTGACCGCCTATCCCTTTTCCCTCCCTACATGTACGTTTAACACCCCTCATTTTGTCTCACTCTCCTCTTTTTCTGGCCTCTTAAAAGCAAGCCCACGGCCCATCACCCTTTGCACTTCTTCCCAAACCTCCCTATTCGCGCACCACAAAACGCTCGTTTTGAGGTGCGTTTTTATTCCGCACTGGATATTGTCCTCCCCCTGCATAACATCACGCAGCGCCCTTCAGATATCTTTTAAACCCAAACTTTAACCGATTTTTATTCCCTCCACGACAAAATAAAATTTTTATACGATTTTTAGCCACCGATCCCACCAAATTTTCCTTCACATCCCCCGGGGCCCTCATCCCCCCGTTCCCACAATTTCGCAAAAGATGACGACATTTCCCCCCCTGCAAAAGCTTCACATTAACTCAATAACCTTGACCCCCTTTTGGCAAACCTTCCCCTTTTAGGGGCCAAAATTTCTCCTCGTGATCCCAAAAAACCCCCGTCCCCACACGCACTCGCTCACTATTCTTTTCGGGGCCTACAAGCGACCATCTCGCATATCCCCGTCAACAAAGTACGTTTTTACAAACCCCCCCCCCCCCAAAGCCATTAAAACCCCCCCCATTTAATAATTCCCGCAAACCCCAACAATACCCGCCCCCTAGGCCACATCCTTTCGCCTTACACCAATTCCAAACACCCCCAATTACAGCACACCCGGGAAAACCGCAAAAAAAAACTAGGAAACCTTCACAAATTATTTTTAATAAGCACAATTTCCCCCTGCGGGACCCTACAAAACAAACCAAATCATTGTCCCTACCCCCACCACCCACAACGAATCACCCTCCCTCCCCCCCTCACAATGGCTCACTACGAAGGGGTAGTTTTCCCTTTCCCGGTGGCAACCCCCTTTCAACCCTTTTCGTGTCCACATACACATTTACCCCTTTTACCTTCAACATAACCTGGTCTTAGTTGTTCCCGCACAAAAAACCACATCACACTATTTCGCACCAAAATTCACTAAACCATAAAACTTTCTCTTGATCTCCCCCCCCTTTAAAGTAAAGTCATGCCTTAAGCTTCAGGGGTGGTTTTCCTTTTTGTCCTGGGACGGTCTTGCCCCCGATCTTTCGGCACCTCGGGCCCTCTCCTCACCTTTAGAAAAGTCTTACAACTTGCCCCTTAGGGCCGCTGTTCCTCATGCTAACTTCCCCCCCCAGGACTTTTTGCCCGTGCGGAGAGGGGTGTCAGTCCCCGGGAGTCAGATACGCACAGCGCGCTTTCCCTGATGCTCCCTCTGCTTGCATCATGTGTCTGTTCATTGTCCGGTGGCCCCCCACCTCCCGCTTTTATAAGCTTCTTATCACACTGCGCAGACCGAGATCCTGTTTCCACGCCGACCAAGCAGACCAAGAACTAGCTCTGGACCCAACTTTCCCAATATTTGTCAGCCCAAAAACAATTTTAAAACCAAGGGTTTAAAGGTGTTCCACATCGCTATCACTCGCATTTGGGGGGTTCTCTTCCAAAACCTGAGCTGCGTTCAAGAAAAGGGGGTCCCCCTCCCCCCCGTCCCCTGCTGACCCCATTCCTCCCCTCTCGACCTCCTCACTCCCGGGCCCCCCTTGTGTAGGCAGTCACATAAGGGAAAAACTTGCTCCTCACCCTTTCTATGCTGTTTCGTTGTCGTTTTTCCCTTTGCCCCGCCCCCTTCCCCACAGACCGCTAGGGGGACAATGCCCCCAAACCCACAGGTCCCCCGTTTTCCCCCGCGATTCACAAAACCCGGTCCAAAAATTCTGGCAGCACTGTACAAGGAAAAGGGAGGTAACGTCATCTTACAGAATACGTTCCTTTGGGGATCCCTCGTTGCCCCTAGCCCCCTTCCCAACAGTGGGCCCTATGTACTTACCATTTTGCCCCTCGCAAGCGGTGTCAGAATCTCCCCTCGAAGGAATTTTCTAATCTTAACCCCTTCAATGGGAGAAACTCGTGAAGTCGCACGGTCCGCACGGTACAGCGGGGTTAATGTCAAAGTAAACCTCCTGGTACTTGTCCACCACCGCCTCATACACACTTCAAATTAAACTTGACAAAGTCCTCGTCGTGCATTCAGCGCTATCCCAATCTCCTCGTTGCAAAACCATATGTATCTGTATGATTGCAGGTATACAGGGCCATAGAAGTTTCCTGTCCAGCCCACGGATAAGCAACAAGAGTGTTTTTCGCTCTCCGGCTGGCCTGCGCCATGCTGTGAAAAAATTAAAATGCCCCTAATCAACGCCAGGGGGACAGCAGCGCCTCCCATCAAAGGGTTTAAGACAAAATGTAGGGATTATGCGAAAACATGAAACCATACCTAATAAAGTGAATTTAAAACTGGAGAAAATTTGAGATATGCAGTGAAACAGTTCTTGAGTTACAAGGAATGAGCTATGGAAAAAGGGCGAGGGGAAGCTGCATACTGAGGAAAAGGAAGTGGAAAAACAGTAAAAAAAATAGAAAAATTAAAAATGCGAAGGAGTGTGTGTCTGAGAGGTGAGAATACTCAGAACTGCGATTAGTTGGAAATTTTAAAGCATAAAAGTGTTACAGGGATGAAGAAACTAGCTCAGCTTCAGGGGGGTCAAAAGTGGAATAACCTAGGAGAAGAAGTGGGTTAAGGATGCTCTGCATTTTAAGTCAGACGACATGGCCCCCGTTTTATCTAGCAACATGAATTGAAGGCAGGGTAGAGATAAACTAGGCCCCCCAACCCAAATGGGCAAGTAAATATAAATAAATATGCGAGACATGTTTTATTTGTGAGAGTTAGAGACCGTATTAACCCGTCTCGGGCTGAGCAGCAGAAAAGAGACTTCAAAAAACCTGCTAATCAAGTGGGTTCTTTGGGTTAAAGGACATTAAAAACTAACCGATGGGAAAAAAAAAAAAGTCTCATGGGTATAAAAAATTAAAACACGTAAAAAAGATCGTATTATTGATCTCAGAGACTCTTCTGTATATTACTTTTGATTATATTAGTGTAAAAGGAAAAAAAGAGCTGCAACTCGAGAATGATTTACCGTATAGAACAGAAATACATTATTATTATTATTATTATTATTATTTTTTTATTTTTTTTATTATTATTATTAATTATTTTTATTTTATTAAAAATTTTCATTATTATTTTATCTTTTATTTTATTTTTACGAGGGAGCTCCAAACCCGGTGGGGTCATACAGGCCTGGAAAAACGAGGCAATCAGGTTCGACCCAAAAAACGGAGAGCATTCCTAATCCTTTTATGAAGAGCCTCCTCACCGGGTTTTAAAAACCTTCCTTAAATTAAGGTGGAAAAGAATTTAAAAAAAAACGGAAGCTCAATAACCCATTGCTGCAATCCACAAAAGAGTCCTTCCAGACGCAACACCATTTAAAAACACAACAGCACCTGAAAAGGCCTGCCAAGAGCGCGAGGCCCCTTTTATTCAGATTACCCCCACCCGCTCAGGTAAAATCAACTCAATATCAAATATAAAAGCGAGGAACATTATCCGGACCATTGTCGATACTCGCACGAAAAGCCGCCACCACCACGTGAGACCCCTTACTAGATAGCCAACCCAGGAAGTAAAACTTGAAAAAGTGTTCTAACACGCTATTTAAAAAGTTTTATTAATATGTTTAAGTGCCCCGGGCTCGAAGAAGGAAAAAATGAGTACGGTGAAGGATGGGTAAACTGGACTTGACTTCGTATCTCATATTTGATAAATATACAAGATGGCCAAAGTGTCATCATGGACAACATGAGAGGTAACAGAAACAATGTTGGATCAGCTAGTTAAGATCTACAAAAAGTCAATGGACGCGCTAGACTCGACAGAGATTTGGAAGATTTTGTATGTAGCTCCCATATTTTAGAAGGTAGACACACAAGACCCGTTGAACTACAGAACAGTATCACTTAAAAAAAACAGCATATCACCGACTGGGTGGGGATTGAACCAATGGCAAGTGACTTGTTTACAATCCATTATTACGATATCGTGGAGAAGATAATCAGAAGGAGTAAAGTACCTGGCGGAAAGTGATTTCATACTCTGTAATCAGAACAGATTTGTGGAGGGTATATCTTGTCTTACAAACTTGTTCATGAGTTGATATCAAAATAAAAAAGAGTGACAAGCGTTGGGTATTAGGACTAGTAATGTTTCTAATATGTGTGAATAATTTACCAGATGGGACTGAGTCAGATGTTTCTCTATTTGCTGACGATGGAAAACTATATGAGGAGAACAAAAGTCAGTGAGGATTTGAAAAGGTTGCGAACGGATCTGAGCAAACTGCAAAATTGGTCAGTTAAGTAGTTACTTGACCCTTACAAATGCATGGTTATTAAGCCTGGGTAAGGGACAAGAAGATCGGAAATGCAGTGCAGGCTCTGGGGACCCAAGCTGCAGAACTAACCAGACGAGAAAGACCATAGTGACATGCACGTCGCCGGTGGCACATCAAACAACCTCATCAGCCGATGTTTGTTTGACAAATCTATGACAGTTCTTTAGGAATCTCAATAAAGAGTCATTTAAAGGCTTCTGTACAATATATGAAAGACACATCTTTGTGTACGCAGAACTTTTTTTTTATATATTTTATTTAAAAAGACTTACATAGTACATAAAAGTAAACGACAAATTACATAGTGAAAACAGTGGTGAAAAATTCTGCATAATACATGTACTTTCCAATTAATATGGTACATCTGATATACACAAATCTGTACAGTAAACAATGACCATTCCAATCCTTGAAGTAATGACATTATGCCTGGAACACTAAATCTAACCTAAAGACTCCTTGGCAAGTACATCTAATTCCTGATTGTACATCCTGCCACGGAATGTACACCTTACATTCTGAAAACACTACCCCCCCCCCTTCTTGCGTGTCAATCCACCTGACACGTAACAATCTTTATATGTAACTTTATATTGTATGAAATGCTTTCATTATTCCGTATTGAACAACATGATACGTTCAGTATCACTCAATATATTGAGATAATATAAAATTCAATTCTACATGACTCATGTACAACGTATATCTACTAAACACCCAAACATATCACCTTCTCCAGGAAGGTATAAATATATACATATGTTACATACACTTTACAACACAACCAGTGAAACAACAAATACCTAATCCTATGTCATCCATCAATTACCCTATAATATATATCAACTCAACGGTAACCTAAACCTATGGGCTCTATAGAGCTCCCATGAAAAAAACAATATGTAATAAGAAAACAGGATGAGTCAAGCTTTCTAAAAATATTTCACCCATATCATTAAAACCACTACTAAGATGTAAGTCTGTTAGCACAAAACATAACAGTGCATGACCTTCACACGTCGATAATTACTGATGCCTTCCTACCACACGCAATACTTCATGTATATATATATTTCGCATTCACACAGTGCACCCACATTGTCATTTCATTACACACATACCAATAATTTCGTTGCAGATATATAATATTCCATCACATTACGACATCTGTCGTCCTTTGTCAATTGCATAATTAATAATTAAATTGAAGAACTTGTATCGTTCACAACACACAACCCGCTCATCACACAGTCAAAGGCACTTATGTCTCAGTACTATATTCATTCTCTTCCACACTAAACCCTTTCACATTGTCCTTATCGGGAAGCCAGCCCGCCGCGACCCCTTACATTGCACGTAAATCCCATAAATCCCTCAACCTAAAACTCCGATAGCCCTCAGTAAAAGCAGCCTCCCAACTCCCTCCATAAATTTCCCTATTACGACACTTAGTTCTGTAAAATGTCGCAGCTAACATCTCTATCCTCTCATCCACGCCCACCTCCCTCATGGCCCATGACGCATATATAAAATCCGTGACCAAATACGCCACTGCATTCTCCACCATCTTACTCACTCCACCTATATCCAAACTTAAAGCCCGCAACACTTGCAACCCTCCCCCACCCATTAACCTAAACACCTTTTCTAACCAGACCCGCACAACTTCTGTACAGTCACAAAAATATACTGCATGAAAAATTATCTCCATGCTTCCACAAGCTCTACGTTCCCCTCCCTCCCTTATCCTCCTATTGAATAGGACAACCCAGACGGCAAAATCCCATGTAAAAATCTAAACATTACCTCCCGAACACCCGGTTTTACACGTAATTGTTTTAGACGCGTCCATATTTCGTTCCATGCATACATAGGGTATGCTCCTTCAACAGCAGCCACCACTGACCTACCTTCCACTCCTTCGAGGACCCGCAATTTAACACACAACGGATCCCTCACTGTCATTAATAACCTCAACATGGCCTCACCAACTATTAAATCCCTACCCCCCACCACCGTTGCATATCCTTACGTACTCGCACAAGTCCACCTCCCCTCCCGCCCCCCTCCCTTATATAACTTCGTTTTAGGTACACGCTCATCATCCTTTTTTTCCAGAGGTAAAAGTCCCAGCCCTCCTCGACTGCCCTGGAAGTGTTAACACCGCTCTACTTAACCATTCGCAGCCCGATCCCCATATAAACCTAAAAACCCCATGTTGTAAACGTTTCACCTCACGTCTCATCAGCGGGTACATGACAACGACATGCCATATCTTGCTGTACAATAGCACGTTCGTCACTATTACTCTTTGATGCAGCGTTAGTTGCGTTGCCCTCAAACCACCAAGTCTTTTCACTACTCCATCCACTATTCGCACCGAATTCACCTCTTGAGCCACCCGTGTATTTCTCACATAAATTATCCCACATATCATTAGTTGATCCACCACCTTCCACCCACCCCCTACTACCTCATCCCCATTTGTACTATCCCTCCCTACCTCCCGCAACACACCTCCGAATGGCCCTATAAAATGGATCCTGTATACACGCAAACAATATTTGTGATAATGGGCAGCCTTGGCGCAGTCCCCGTCGCATCTGTATTTTAACTCCTAGCCTCCCGTTAACCTGCACCCTCATCGACGCCCCCTGATACAACAATTTTGCCCAAGATATTATTTCTTCCCCAAAACCTTGCCAACGCATGAACCTCCGTAACGCTTCTCTTTCCACACTATCATAAGCAGCCTTCCAATCTAACGCCAATACACCTCCATCACCCAACTTCCCCCGTTTCTCTATAAATTCTCGAATCATGCCATGCCCTTCATATATCGACCTTCCTGGCACCCCATATTGCCCCCTATCAATTACCTTGCCTATTACCCTCTTGATTCTGTTCCCTAATATTCTCGCGAACAACTTATAATCTCCACACATAAGCGAAAGTGCCCGATAATACATTACCGTTGACTGCTCCCCTTTCGGTTACCAACACCACAACGGCCGTCCGTTGCTGCTCTCCCATTACCTCAGCCGCCTTAAGTATGTTAAACAGCCTTACTAAAAAACCCTCAGAACCCCCCAATTCTTTACGTAGAAATCATTTGGCAGTCCGTCTATACCCGGCGCCTTTCCCAAGCTCACTCCTGACAACGCCTGCTAAATCTCACACTCCGTAATCGGCCCACCTAATGCCACCCGATCTTGACCATCACATACTCTCCCATTTCCCCCAATGCCACTTCACGGATGCCCACGCTTTGCGTATATGACTTAAACCAAGCGTCTACATATCCACTCATACCCTCTATCGTTACCAATGCTTGACCAGCTCTATACCCTTCCATCCCTACATGTACGTTTAACCCCATCATCTCTGTCGTCACTCTCCTCTTTCTCTGGCCTCTTAACACGCAAGCCGACGGCCGATCACCCCATAGCACTTCTTCCAATCCTCCCATAATTCGCGCACCATCAAAACGCTCGTTTTGATGGTGCGTTTTGATGTCCTGCACTGGATAGCTTGCTCCTCCCCGTGCATAACAGTCACGCAGCTGCCCTTCAAGATATCTTTGAAACCCATACTTTAACCGATTATATTCCCTCCCACGACAAATATAATATTCTCTGATACGATTTTTAGCCACCGAATCCCACCAATTTACCAGTTCATCATCCCCCGGCGCCTCATCCACCAACCGTTCCCACAATTGCGCAAAAGACTGACGACATTCCTCACCCTGCAAAAGCTTCACATTTAACTTCCAATAACCTTGACCCCTTCTAGGCAATCCCTCCCATTCTAGGTCCACCATTACTCCTCTGTGATCCGAAAAAACCGCGTCCACCACACGCACTCTGCTCACTATTACTGTTCGGGGCACGTACAAGCGATCCAGTCTAGCCGCATATCCACGTCTAACAAAAGTACGTTCTACAACCCCACCCCCTCCAACGTCCATTAACCCCACCCCATTTAATAATTCCCGCAAAATCCCCCAACAATACCCTGCTCCTCTAGGATCCACATCCTTACGCCTTATCACACAATTCCAATCACCACCAATTACAGCTACACCCGGCAAAGCACGCAAATAATATACTAGGACATCCTTCACAAATTTATTCTTAATAAGCACATCTCCCTCTGCGGGACCATACACACAAACCAAACTCATCTGTACCCTACCCACCACCCATCTACACGAATCACCCTCCCCTCCCCACCCTCACAATGGCTCACTACGAACGGGCTAGTTTCCCTTACCAGGATGGCAACTCCTCCTTTCAACCTTATCGCATGCTCCACATACACATTATACCCATTCACCTTCAACTCATAACCTGGTCTGTAGTTGTGTTCCTGCACGAACACCACATCAACACTATTACGCACCAAATATTCACTAAACCATACACACTTTCTCTCTGATCTCCATCCATTAATGTTCAATGTCATGCACTTGAAGCTTACAGAGTGGTTTTCCTTCTTGATCCTGGTACGGTCTTGCCACCAGATCGTTTCGTGACACCTCGGTCCCTCTCCTCACCTTTAGAAACGCTCTTAACCAACTCCTGCCCCTTAGGGCCGCTGTGTCCTCTCTGCGTAACTTCCGCCCAGGACTTTTTGCCAGTGCGCTGAGCAGGCGTGATCATGTCCTCGGAGTCAGATAGCGCAGCAGCGCGCTTCCGTGATGCTCCCTCTGCTTGCATCATGTCGTCTGTTACATTGTCCCGGTGGACCTCCACCTCCACCGCTTACATCAAGACATTCTTATCACACTGCGCAGACCGCAGATCCTGTTCCACGCCCTGATCCACAGCAGACCCAAGAACTAGCTCTGGACTCCCAACCTTCCCAATACTCTTGTCAGCCAATAACACATTTAAAGCCAAGGCTAACGAGTGTTCCACATCGCTATCACTCGCATTCGGGGTGTTCTCTTCCAACACCTGAGCTGCGTTCAATGAAGGGGTGTCCCCCCTCCCCCTCGTCACACCTGCTGACCCCATCTCCTCCGCTCTCTCGACCTCCTCACTCCAGGACCCACCTTGTGTAGGCAGTCACATAAGGCAAATCTTGCTCCTCACCCTTCTCTACTGCTGTATGTCGTTGTCGTTGTTCCATGTTGCCACGCCTCCTTCCACACAGAGCCGCTAGGTGATCATATGACCCACACAACCGACAGGTCCGGCGTTGCCCAGCGTATGTCACAAACACCTGGGTCCAAAATTCTGGCAGCACTACGTACGACGGAATAGGGTAGGGTAACGTCATCTTCACAGAATACGTTCCTTCGGGTATCCCTGCGTATGGCCCAGTAGCCCACTTCCCAACAGTGGCCATATGTACTGTACCATATTTGCCCATCGCAAGACGGATGTCAGAATCATCCGCCTCGAATGGCACATTTCTAATCTTAACCCATGTGCAATGGCGAGAAACGTCGTGAAGTCGCACGGTCCGCACGGTCACAGCGGAGTTAACTGTCAAAGTAACCTCCTGGTACTTGTCCACCACCGCCTCATACACACTTGCCAAGTTAAACTTGACAAAGATCCTCGTCGTGCCATTCAGCGCTACTCCACATATCTCCTCGTTAGCAATACCATATGTATCTCGTATGATTGCAGGTAGTAGCAGGTCCATAGAAGTTCCTGTCACAGCCCCACGGATAAGCTCAACACAGACTGTGTTTACGCGTCTCCGGCTGGCCTGCGCCATGCTGTGAAAATATAACTGCCTCTAATCAACGCCAGGGGCAGCAGCAGCGCACGTCCTACTCAAAGGTTGAGAGACGAAAATGTAGTGCATTATGCAGAACTACATGAAAACCATACCTAATAAAGTGAATTGATAAACTGGAGAAAGTGTTGAGATATGCAGTGAAACTAGTTCTTGAGTTACAAGGAATGAGCTATGAAGAGAGGGTCGAGGCGAAGCTGACATACTAGAGGAAAAGCGAAGCTGGAAAGACAGTAAACATAAAATATGAAAAATTAATAATGCAGAAAGGAGTCGTGTGTCTGAGAGGTGAGAAATACTCAGAACTGCCGATTAGTTGGAATTTAAATGCATAAAAGTGTTACAGGGATGTAAGAAACTAGCTCAGCTTCAGGGTGGTCAAGAAGTGGAATAACCTAGGAGAAGAAGTGGTTAAGGTATGCTCAGTGCAGTTTTAAGATCAGTACGACATGGCCCTCGATTGTATCTAGCAAGCATGAAGTTGAGAGGCAGGGCTAGAAGATAAAACTAGGCCCCTACAACCACATATGGGCAAGTAAATATAAATAAATATGCAGAGACACTGTTTTATTTGTGAGAGTAGTAGAGACCTGTATTAACCTGGTCTCGGACTGAGCAGCAGAAATGATGACTTCAAAACCTGCTAACTCAAGTAGGATTCTTGGATTAAAGTGACATTAACACTAACCGATGGAAAGTGAAAAAGTCTCATGGATATAAAATTAAAACACTGATAAAAATAGATCAGTATATATTGATCTCAGAGACTCTTCTGTATATTACTTCTGATTATATTAGTGTAAGAAGGAAAACAGAGCTGCAACTCGAGAATGATTTACCGTTGATAGAACAGAAATCACATTATTATTATTATTATTATTATTATTATTATTATTATTATTATTATTATTATTATTATTATTATTATTAATATTATTATCATTATTATTATTATCATTATTATTATTATTTTCACGAGGGTAGCTCCAAACCGGTAGGGGTCATACAGCGCCTTGGAAAAACGAGGCAATCAGGTTCGATCCAAGAAAGCGGAGAGCAGTTCCTAATCCTTTGATGAAGAGCCTCCTCACCGGTTTCAAGAAACCTTCCTTAAATTAAGGTGGAACAGAAATCATGAAAGAACTGGAAGCTCCAATAACACCATTGCTGCAACTCCACAAAAGAGTCCTTCCTAGACCGTCAACACCATTAACAACAGCAACAGCACCTGAAAAGGCCTGCCAAGAGCTGCGAGGCACCATGTAATATTTCAGATTACCACCACCAGCGTCAGGCTAACATCAACTCAATATCAAATATAAACAAGCAGAGCTGAACATTATCCGAGACACATTGTCGATACTCGCATCGAACAGCTCGCCACCACACACAGTGAGACCCATTACTCAGATAAGCCAACCCAGGAAGTAAAACCTTGAAGAAGTGTTCTAAGCACAGTCTATAAATAGTATTATTAATATGTTTAGAGTGCCCACGAGGCTCGAAGAGAGTAAAACTGAGTACGGTGAGAGGATGGGTAAGCTGAGACTTGACATTCGTATCTCATATTAGATAAATATACAGGATGCAGGTGCAGCCAAGGCTGTCAGTTCTGGAGCTGCCTCAAATATGAGTAATACTCCTCTATCTAAAGGAACAATGTAGCTATACTAGTAGCAGACAAGATACTACTCTCCTGTTAAAGGAGTATGGAAAAAATCCCGTGGCAGTAGACTGGTTGAGAGTTACCCTCAAAAAATGTGTTACCGTCCATTTATATGATTGTGAAAGGAAAACGTGTGTTCTACCTATGCTAGGTAGAACACAGCCATGGAGGGAGGGACTGTCACAAGAGCGTGTAACGTACATCAAGTAGAAAGATGGTATACATCAGTGTTTTGGGACGGGGATTGGGGATGCTTTTGTACATTTATATGAACGTGAAAATTGTCGATATGAATTCTTTTGTATGTGCTAAATCTATACAATTAATTAAATCTCTGTCATTATCATCACTGTTCCAAAAACGTTTCAAAAGCATAATATATTGCCTAGCAATCATTATAACTTCACCTTACTGAACCACTACTCACACCCAACGCTTTGATATTATAAATTAATCATTATTATTATTTTAATAGTTTTTATTATTATCATTATTAATTTGTGTTAAAGTACTTATTATTATTATTATTATTATTATTATTATTATTATTATTATTATTATTATTATTATTATTATTATCATTATTATTATTACTCTTATTAACAATCATCAGCACCTGGAAAATTGGTTTATTATTATTTATATTATTATTAATTTTTTTTAACAAGTCGGCCGTCTCCCACCGAAAATCCCCAAGAAGAAAATACTTTCATCATTCAACACTTTCATCTCACTCACACATAATCACTGTTTTTGCAGAGGTGCTCAGAACACAACAGTTTAGAAGCATATACGTATAAAGATACACATGTCCCTCCAAACTGCTAATATCCCAAACCCCTCCTTTAGAGTGCAGGCATTGTACTTCCCATTACCAGGACTCAAGTCTGGCTATATAAAATAACCGGTTTCCCTGAATCCCTTCACTAAATATTACCTGCTCACACTCCAACAGATCGTCAGGTCCCAAATACCATTCGTCTCCATTCACTCCTATCTAACACGCTCATGCACGCTTGCTGGAAGTCCAAGCCCCTCGCCCACAAAACCTCCTTTACCCTCTCCCTCCAACCCTTTCGAGGACGAACCCTACCCCTCCTTCCTTACCCTGCAGATTTATACGCTCTCCATGTCATTCTACTTTGATCCACTCTCTCTAAATGATCAAACCACTCAACAACCCTTCTTCAGCCCTCTTACTAATACCTTTATTAATTCCACACCTTCTCCTAATTTCCACACTCCGAATTTTCTGCATAATTTTTACACCACACATTGCCCTTAGACAGGACATCTCCACTGCCTCCAACCGCCTCCTCGCTGCAGCATTTACAACCCAAGCTTCACACCCATGTACCTCAATACACCACTCACCTTTTTTCCCTATCAATTCTATGATTAACCTCATCCTTCATAAATCCATCCACTGATACGTCAACTCCCAAATATCTGAAAACATTCACTTCTTCCATACTCCTCCTCCCCAATATGATATCCAATTTTTCTTTATCTAAATCATTTGATACCCTCATCACCTTACTCTTTTCTATGTTCACTTTCAACTTTCTACCTTTACACACTCCCAAATTCGTCCACTAACCTCTGCAGTTTTTCTTTAGAATCACCCATAAGTACAGTATCATCAACAAAAAGTAACTGTGTCACTTCCCATTTTTTATGTGATTCCCCATAATTTAATCCCACCCCTCTCCCGAACACCCTAGCATTTACTTCTTTTACAACCCCATCTATAAATATACTAAACAACCATGGTGACATTACACATCCCTGTCTAAGATCTACTTTTACCGGGAAGTATTCTCCATCTCTTCTACACACCCTAACCTGAGCTTCACTGTCCTCATAAAAACTCTTAACAGCATTTAGTAACTTACCACCTATTCCATATACTTGCAACATCTGCCACATTGCTCCCCTATCCACTCTATCATATGCCTTTTCTAAATCCATAAATGCAATAAAAACTTCCCTACCTTTATCTAAATACTGTTCACATATATGCTTCAATGTAAACACCTGATCTACACATCCCCTACCCACTCTAAAACCACCTTGCTCATCTGCAATCCTACATTCTGTCTTGCCTCTAATTCTTTCAATAACAACCCTACCATACACTTTTCCTGGTATACACAGTAAACTAATTCCTCTAATTTTTACAATCTCTTTTACCCCCTTCCCTTTATATAAAGGAACTATACATGCTCTCTGCCAGTCGCTAGGTATCTTCCCCTCTTTCATACATTTATTAAACAAAAGTACCAACCACTCCAACACTATATACCCCCCTCCCCTGTTTTTAACATTTCTGTCATGATCCCGTCAGTTCCAGCTGCTTTACCCCCTTTCATTCTACGTAATCCCTCACGCACCCCCCCCCCACACTTCCATCCTACTCTTCTTCACTCTTAAAAGATGGTATACCTCCCTGGCCAGTGCATGAAATTACTGCCTCTGTTTCTTCGTCGACATTTAAAGTTCTTCAAAGTATTCTCGCCATCTACCCAATACCTCCATCTAACCACCTACTAATTCTCCTACTCTGTTTTTAACTGAAAAGCTTTTTGTTCCCTAGGCTTTCTTAACTTGTTTAACTCACTCCAATTTTTTTCTTATTTTCATTAAAATTTCTTGACAGTGCCTCTCCCACTCTTTCATCTGCTCTCCTTTTGCACTCTCTCACCACTCCCTTCACCTTTCTTTTACTCTCCATATACTCTACTCTTCTTATAACACTTCTGCTTTGTAAATACCTCTCGTAAGCTACCTTTTTATCTTTTATCACACCCTTTACTTCATCATTCCACCAATCACTCCTCCTTTCCCTGCACCCACCCTCCTATAACCACAAACTTCTGCCCCACATTCTAATACTGCATTTTTAAAACTATTCCAACCCTCTTCAACTCCCCCCCCACTACTCATACCTGCACCAGCCCACCTTTCTGCCAATAGTTGCTTATATCGCACCAGAACTTCCTCCTCCCTTAGTTTATACACTTTCACCTCCCTCTTGCTTTTTCCTGCCATTTTCCTCTTGTCCCATCTACCTCTTACTCTAACTGTAGCTACAACTAAATAATGATCCGATATATCAGTTGCCCCTCTATGAACGTGTACATCCTGGAGCCTACCCATCAACCTTTTATCCTCCAATACATAATCTAATAAACTACTTTCATTACGTGCTATGTCATATTTTGTATATTTATTTATCCTCTTTTTCATAAAATATGTATTACTTATTACCAAGCCTCTTTCTACACATAGCTCAATTAAAGGCTCCCCATTTTCATTTACCCCTGGCTTCCCAAATTTACCTACTACTCCCTCCACAACATTTTTACCCACTTTAGCATTGACATCCCCAACCACAAGTACTCTCACACTTTATTCAAAACTCCCCACGCATTCACTCAACATTTCCCAAAATCTCTCTCTCTCCTCTACACTTCTCTCTTCTCCAGGTGCATATATGCTTACTACAACCCACTTTTCACATCCAACCTTTATTTTACTCCACGTAATCTTTGAATTAATACATTTATAGTCCCTC
Organism: Cherax quadricarinatus; assembly: GCF_026875155.1. Classification (NCBI taxonomy): domain Eukaryota; kingdom Metazoa; phylum Arthropoda; class Malacostraca; order Decapoda; family Parastacidae; genus Cherax; species Cherax quadricarinatus. Next base: position 92,369,125 of record NC_069401.1, on the reverse strand, counting down.
TTTTCCTACAATAGCTTATCTTTCAACATTATTGCTACTCTTTCTTTAGCTCTAACTCTATTTGAAACCCCTGACCTAATCCCATTTATTCTTCTCCACTGAAACTCTCCCACCCCCTTCAGCTTTGTTTCACTTAAAGCCAGGACATCAAGCATTTCTCAATTATAACATCCACAGTCATCTCTTTTCATTAACTCGCCTAGCATATTTTGTAATTTATCTTATCTCTTTTCATAATTATGTATTACAAAAGTTACTACCAAGTTCCTCATTTTAGTACACATACAACTTACAAGGATTCCTTTTCACTTCCCCTGCATTAAATGTAATACAAACTACTACTAATCCTCAAAGAGTTTTTAACCATGTATTTAGATAGTGTAATCACCAACCACAGAGTACTCTCAACTTGATCAAAACGTCCACCAAAGACACGCAATTCACTACATTCACATAAAATCAATACTCTTCGTTTTACACTTCACTTGCTCCAGGAGGTATTGTTTACTTATAATATGGTTTACATCAAGTTTATTTTATACATAAGTCTATTGAGCTTAATACATTTATGTCCCTCAAATTTTCGCCTACATACAGCTTCATCAATACAAGATTCAAATATTGAGCAAAAGATGACATGACAAAGTTTAGACGTGAACTACATGAATTTGATAATTGTTAATCGTTTAGTTCTTCTCAGCTGGAAAGATGTCACCCCTAGATAGTTTCATTAAGCCAGGAGAAGATTTCCAGAAAGTTTACATCCAGAAGAGTTCATGTTAGAAAATTCAGCACTGAGAACAGTTCACCTGAGAAGGTTTTCTCTTGAGAAGGTTCAGCTTTAGTAGATAGTTCAGCCTGGAGAAGAGTTCTAGCCGCGATAGAGTTCAGCCATTGGAGAGATTCTACCAAAGAGAATGAGCTTACAGAGGAAAGAGTTCAGCCTGGAAAAGCTTCAGCCGAAAGAGTAGCCTAGAAAGCGCTGAAAGAGTTCAGCCGGAGAAAGCTCACCTGGAGAAGATTCACGGAGAAGAGTTCACCTGGAGAAAGTTCAGCCTGGAGAGAGTTCACCTGTAACAGAGTTCAGCCTGGAAAAGAGTTCAGCTGGTAGAAGAGCTCAGCCGGAGAAGAGTTCAGCCTGTAGAGTAGTTCAGCCTGGAGAAGAGCTCAGCCTGGAGAAGAGTCAGCCTGGAGAAGCAGTTCAGCTGAAAAAGTTCAAGCTGGAGAAGAGTTTCGCCTGGAGAAGAGTTCACCTGGAGAGGTTCAGCATGGAGTAGAGTTAGCTGGAGATAGAGTTCAGCAGGAAAGTTCAGCCTGGAGAATGAGTTCACCCGAAGATTCACCGGAGAAGATTTCAGCCTGGACAAAGGTTTCAGCTCGATAAGAAGAGATCAGCTGGAGAAATTCAGCCTGGAGAAGAGTTCAGCTGGAGAAGAGCTCAGCCTGGAGAAGAGTTAGCCTGAGAGAGTTCACCTGGAAAGAGTTCATTCTGGAGATGTTAGCTGAGAAGGTTTCAGCCTGGAGAAGAGCTCAGCCTGGAGAAGAGTTCAGCCTGAGAAGAGTTCAGCCATGGAGAAGAGTTCAGCCTAGGAGAAGAGTTCAGCCTGGAGAAGAGTTCAGCCTGAGAAGAGTTTCAGCCTGGAGAAGAGTTCAGCCTGGAGAAGATTCAGCCAGAGAAGAGTTCAGCCTGAAAAGAGTTTAGCCTGAGAAGAGCTTCAGCTGGAGAAGAGTTCAGCCATGGAGAAGAGTTCAGCCTGGAGAAAGTTTCAACCTGGAGAAGAGTTCAGCCTGGAGAAGAGTTCAGCCTGGAGAAGAGCTCAGCCTGGAGAAGAGCTCAGCCTGGAGAAGAGTTCAGCCTGGAGAAGAGTTCAGCCTGGAGAAGAGTTCAGCCTGGAGAAGAGTTCAGCCTGGAGAAGAGTTCAGCCTGGAGAAGAGTTCAGCCTGGAGAAGAGTTCAGCCTGGAGAAAGAGCTCAGCCTGGAGAAGAGTTCAGCCTGCAGAAGAGTTCAGTCTGGAGAAGAGTTCACCCTGGAGAAGAGTTCAGCCTGGAGAAGAGTTCAGCCTGGAAAAGAGTTCAGAATGGAGAAGAGCTCAGCCTGGAGAAGAGTTCAGCCTGGAGAAGAGTTCAGCCTGGAGAAGAGTTCAGCCTGGAGAAAGAGCTCAGCCTGGAGAAGAGTTCAGCCTGAGAAGAGTTCAGCCTGGAGAAGAGTTCAGCCTGGAGAAGAGTTCAGCCTGGAGAAGAGTTCAGCCTGGAGAAGAGCTCAGCCTGGAGAAGAGTTCAGCCTGGAGAAGAGTTCAGCCTGGAGAAGAGTTCAGCCTGGAGAAGAGCTCAGCCTGGAGAAGAGCTCAGCCTGGAGAAAGTAGCTCAGCCTGGAGAAGAGCTCAGCCTGGAGAAGATTCAGCTGAGAAGATTCAGCTGGAGAAGAGCTCAGCCTGAGAGATTCGCCGGAGAGAGTTCAGCCTGGAGAAGAGTTCAGCCTGGAGAAGAGCTCAGCCTGGAGAAGAGTTCAGCCTGGAGAAGAGTTCAGTCTGGAGAAGAGTTCACCTGGAGAAAGTTGAGCCTGGAGAAGAGTTCAGCCTGGAAAGAGTTCAGATGGAGAAGAGCTCAGCCTGGAGAAGAGTTCAGCCTGGAGAAGAGTTCAGCCTGGAGAAGAGTTCAGCCTGGAGAAGAGCTCAGCCTGGAGAAGAGTTCAGCCTAGAGAAGAGTTCAGCCTGGAGAAGAGTTCAGCCTGGAGAAAGTTCAGCCTGGAGAAGATTAGCTGGAGAGAGTTCAGCCTGGAGAAGAGCTCAGCCTGGAGAAGAGTTCAGCCTGGAGAAGAGTTCAGCCTGGAGAAGAGTTCAGCCTGGAGAAGAGCTCAGCCTAGAGAAGAGCTCAGCCTGGAGAAGAGCTCAGCCTGGAGAAGAGCTCAGCCTGGAGAAGAGCTCAGCCTGGAGAAGAGCTCAGCCTGGAGAAGAGCTTCAGCCTGGAGAAGAGCTCACCTGGAGAAGAGTTCAGCCTGGAGAAGAGTTCAACCTGGAGAAGAGTTCAGCCTGGAGAAGAGCTCAGCCTGGAGAAGAGCTCAGCCTGGAGAAGAGTTCAGCCTGGAGAAGAGTTCAGCCTGGAGAAGAGCTCAGCCTGGAGAAGAGTTCAGCCTGGAGAAGAGCTCAGCCTGGAGAAGAGTTCAGCCTGGAGAAGAGCTCAGCCTGGAGAAGAGCTCAGCCTGGAGAAGAATTCAGCCTGGAGAAGAGTTCAGCCTGGAGAAGAGTTCAGCCTGGAGAAGAGTTCAGCCTGGAGAAGAGCTCAGCCTGGAGAAGAGCTCAGCCTGGAGAAGAGTTCAGCCTGGAGATGAGTTCAGCCTGGAGAAGAGCTCAGCCTGGAGAAGAGCTCTGCCTGGAGAAGAGCTCAGCCTGGAGAAGAGCTCAGCCTGGAGAAGAGCTCAGCCTGGAGAAGAGCTCAGCCTGGAGAAGAGTTCAGCCTGGAGAAGAGTTCAGCCTGGAGAAGAGTTCAGCCTGGAGAAGAGTTCAGCCTGGAGAAGAGTTCAGCCTGGAGAAGAGTTCAGCCTGGAGAAGAGTTCAGCCTGGAGAAGAGTTGAGGTACATAGTCTGGAATGAACATGGATCACAAGGACTGAACACCTTAAACATGCTACTTCATCAAGATTGATGGACGCATAACATTATCATATCTGCATTACTGACGCTCTTCAGCCTGGTATAAGTCGTCTGTGTATTTGACTACACACCGAAACAACACACAACCACACACACACACACAGCACACAGCACCGACACACACACACTGAACAACATCAGACACGAAAATCACACCTGGAACACACTAGACATCACACACGACACACGACACTCATCGACCACACACACGACGACACACACTAAACATCACATCACACAGCACACACACACAACACACACACACACACTACACACATTACACATCACACACAAGCCACTACTGACATACACACCACACACACACACACACACACACACACACACACAACACACACACACTACACACACACACACACACACACCACACACACACACACACACACACACACACACACACAACAAAGACAATATGAAAACAACATAGCAGCGAAAGCCAAATCTGACCCGAAACTGTTGTACAGCCACATCAGGAGGAAAACAACAGTCAAGGACCAGGTAATCAGGCTAAGGAAGGAAGGAGGAGAGACAACAAGAAATGACAGTGAAGTATGTGAGGAACTCAACAAGAGATTCAAAGAAGTGTTCACAGAGGAGACAGAAGGGGCTCCAGAAAGACGGAGAGGTGGGGCACACCACCAAGTGCTGGACACAGTGCACACAACCGAGGAAGAAGTGAAGAGGCTTCTGAGTGAGCTAGATACCTCAAAGGCAATGGGGCCAGATAACATCTCCCCATGGGTATTGAGAGAGGGAGCAGAGGCGCTATGTGTACCCCTAACAACAATATTCAATACATCTATCGAAACAGGGAGATTGCCTGAGGCATGGAAGACAGCAAATGTAGTCCCAATCTTTAAAAAAGGAAACATACATGAAGCACTAAACTACAGACCAGTGTCACTGACATATATAGTATGCAAAATCATGGAGAAGGTTATCAGGAGAAGAGTGGTGGAACACCTAGAAAGGAACGATCTCATCAACAGCAGCCAACATGGTTTCAGGGATGGGAAATCCTGTGTCACAAACCTACTGGAGTTCTATGACATGGTGACAGCAGTAAGACAAGAGAGAGAGGGGTGGGTTGATTGCGTTTTCCTAGACTGCAGAAGGCGTTTGACACAGTTCCACACAAGAGATTGGTGCAAAAACTGGAGGACCAAGCAAGGATAACAGAGAAGGCACTAAAATGGATCAGGGAATAATTGTCAGGAAGACAGCAGCTAGTCATGGTACGTGGCGAGGTGTCAGAGTGGGCCCCTGTGACCAGCGGGGTCCCAAAGGGGTCAGTCTTAGGACCAGTGCTGTTTCTGGTATTTGTGAACGAGATGACGGAAGGAATAGACTCGGAGGTGTCCCTGTTTGCAGATGACGTGAAGTTTATGAAAAGAATTCACTCGATCGAAGACCAGGCAGAACTACAAAGGGATCTAGACAGGCTGCAGACATGGTCCAGCAATTGGCTCCTGGAGTTCAATCCCACCAAGTGCAAAGTCATGAAGATTGGGGAAGTGCAAAGAAGACCGCAGACGGAGTACAGTCTAGGGGGCCAGAGACTACAAACCTCACTCAAGGAAAAATATCTTGGGGTGAGTATAACACCAGGCACATCTCCTGAAGCGCACCTCAACCAAATAACGGCTGCAGCATATGGGCGCCTGGCAAACCTCAGAACAGCATTCCGACATCTTAATAAGGAATCGTTCAGGACCCTGTACACAGTGTACGTTAGGCCCATATTGGAGTATGCGGCAAAAGTTTGGAACCCACACCTAGCCAAACACGTAAAAAACTAGAGAAAGTGCAAAGGTATGCAACAAGACAGTCCAGGGGTAAGAGGTAAAGTCCTACAGTGGGGGAGTTAAGGAAATCCTGAAACCTACGACAATGGAACAGGGAGATATGGGGTGGACAAACTAACGACGAACATACAAATACTGAGGAATGACAAGTGGACTAGGACATGGATGTATCCAAAATGGAACACAGCACCAGGAGAACACGTGGAAGCGAAGAACTAAGATGAATCACAAGGATGTTAGTAAGCATATTCTTCAGCCAAGAGGTTAGGAATCAACTGGAATGTTGGGAAGCGATGTAGGGAGGCATGATCACATACAAATTAGCAGGAATGATAAGATCACGGTTCAGGAGATGACCTAGTACGATTTCAGAGATGAAGCAGGGCCAGGACTCGGGACTCGAAGACCCTGCAACTCACTAGGTGTAGTAACTTTCTTCACACAAACACAAGAAGGGACACAGCACACCATACATACTTTAAGCAGAGATGATAAAGTCACGGTTCAGGGAGAGTGACCTAGTAGCGATCAGGAAGAGGCGGGGCCAGGAGCTCGGACTCGACCCGCAACCTCAACTAGGTGAGTACACACACACAACACAACACACACACACCACACACAACACACACACTACATCAACACACACAAACACCACACACACACACACACACACACACACACACACACACACCACACACACACACACACACACACACACAACACACACACACACACACCCAACACCACATGCACACGCACCTGAAATGAATATGCACAGGTAAGGAGGGAGGCCCAACGACAATACGAAATGACATAGCAGTGAAAGCCAAGTCTGACCCAAAGATGTTGTACAGTCACATTAGGAGGAATACAACAGGAAAAGGTAAACAGGCTGAGGGAAGATGGTGAATTCAAAAAGAAATGACCAAGAAGAATATGAAGAGCTCAACATGAGATTTAAAGAAGTGTTCATAGTGAAGACAGAAAGGACTCATGAAACACGGAGGGGAGGGGTACACCACCAAGAGCTAGACACAATACTTACAACCGAGGAAGAGGTGGGGAGGCTGCTAAGCGAACTACATACCTCAAAGGCGATGGGGTCGGATTACATCTCTCGATGAGTTTTGAGAGAGGGAGCAGAGCCACTCTGAGTACCACTAATAACAATCTTCAACATGTCTATCGAAACAGGGCAGCTCTCTGTGATATGGAAGACAGCAGATGTAGTTACAATTTTTACAAAAGGAGACAGACATGCATCACCGAACTACAGACCAGTATCACTGAACTGCAAAGTATGCATTCATGGTGGAATGGTGGAGCACCTAGAAAGGAACGAGCTTATTAACAACAACCAGCACGGATTCAGGGACGGAAAATCCTGTGTCACAAACCTACTGGAGTTCTATGAAAAGGTGACAGCAGTAAGACATGAGAAAGAGAGAGGGGTGGGTTGACTGCATTTTCTTGGAGTGTACGAAGGCGTTTGATACAGTTCCACACAAGAGACTACTGCAAAAGCTGGAGGATCAGGCAGGGATAACAGGGAAGGCACTACAATGGAACAGGGATACCTGTCAGGAAGACAACAGCGAATCATGGTACATAGCGAGGTGTCAGAGTGGGTGCCTGTAACGAGCGGGGTGCTACAAGGGTCAGTCTTAGGACCAGTGCTGTTTCTGGTATTTGTGAACGACATGATGGAAGGAATAGAATCCGAAGTGTCCCTGTTTGCAGATGATGTGAAGTTGATGAGAAGAATTCAATCGGACAAGGACAAGGCAGAAATACAAAGGGATCTTGACAGGCTGCAGTCCTCGTCCAGCAACTGGCTCCTGGAGTTCAACCCCATCAAGTGCAAAGTCATGAAGATTGGGGAAGGGCAAAGAAGACCGCAGACGGAGTACAGTCTAGGGGGCCAGAGACTACAAACCTCACTCAAAGAAAAGGATCTTGGGGTGAATTTAACACCGGGCACATCTGAGACGCACATCAACCAAACAACTGCTGCAGCATACGGGTGCGTAGCAAACCTAAGAACAGCATTCCGTCATCTTAATAAGGAATAGTTCAGGACACTGTACACTGTGTACATTAGGCCCATATTGGAGTATGTAGCACCAGTCTGGAACCCACACCTAGCCAAGCACGTAAGGAACCTACAGAAAGTGCTACTGTGATTGGTAGTGAACAAGAGACATGAAGCCCTAATGACGGGAGAAGTGACATGTTGAATACAGGTATCATGCAGCCTTAATGATGTAAAGTAAAAGGACACAAGTGCAACTAATGTGACATTTTATTGTGGCAACGTTTCGCTCTCCAGAAGCTTTGTCAAGCCGGCTTGACAAAGCTTTTACTTTACATATTGTCGGTAATTCTACCAACTTTATTACAGCCTTAATGATCATCGTGTAATGATTGGTAGTGTAAAGGAGATGTGCTGCCATTTTAACGTTATACTTATGTAGTGAGTGATGGTATGGACGTGACATTCAGCGTTAATTACGCTTGTGTAGTAACTGGTGACGTTAATGAACCTGGAGTAGATACTGGTAGTGTACGTTTAACATGTGGCCTTAAAGTCTCTCGTGTATTGACTGCTAGCATTCATGTTTTATGCGTCTTAATTACCGTTAAGTAGTGACTGGTGATGAATGGGTGACATGCGGCCTTAATATTTTTTAAGTGACCGGTGGAGTAAAGATGATATACAGTCTTAGTGGTTTAGTTGCTAATAGTTTACAGGTGACATGCAGCCTTAAAGACCCTCGTGTTGTTAGTGACGGTGAACAAGTGACTTGCACTGTAGAGGAGAGGCAGCTATAATTAACATCGAAGAGTGACGGGGAGACACACGTGATATTCAGCCTCTAGGGTTCTCGTGTGGTGAATATTACTGTATAGGTTACATGCAGCCTTGTTGATACATGTAGTGACTTTTTTGAGTACAGATACCGTACTGGTGCTGCATAGTTTATGTGTAACCTTGATTCTTGTACAGTGACATGAGTGAACAGAAGAAAGGCAGCTTTATAACCCTCGTGTAGTGACTGGTGTTGTTCAGGTGACGTGATCCTTAACAAAAAATCAATACATACGAGTTCACGATTACTTATAATATAATCAAAACGAAATATGGATAATTACCCCTCGTAACGTGAGTGAATCCAGACAGTATACAAGTTGCCTTAATAACATTCAAGCAGTGAGTGACGATTTATAATCGTGTGCATACGACCTTAATGACCCTCTATTAGTGACTTCTGGGGTAAATGTATCGTGCACCATTAATGAACCTCGTGTAGTGATGGGTAAATTACAGTTCATGAGTAGCCTCAATGGCCCTTATACATTCACTGGTGGTGTGTAGATGACACGAAGCCTTATTGCTGAATGTTACATGTACACCATCATTCATTATACGATGGTTATTAATTAACGCTGCATGTCAACTTGGAGTCGTTGAATACTGTGGGTAAAGTGGAGAATGCTTCTTCTGATCGGTGTTTGCTCCGGAGTTATTTCTTCAATGGTATTATTGGGGTTTGTGATCCCTCAAGGGAGGTTCCTTGACGTGTGTGAGGGGCTCTTGATCTAGGGAATTGGATCTGTGCTCCAGTTCCCTGAATTAAGCCTGAATGCCTTCCACCCCCCGTATAATCCTACGGGTTTAGCACTTCCCTATGATTATAGTAATAATAATAATGGGGTTTGTGAATTTTTTTTTTAGTTTACTGTATTGAATAACTATCATGGGCAGGTACCTATAATTAGGTATACGCAGAACCTACCATGAAAACTAACATTGTAATCGAAGTGTAGTGGTGTAAATTCAACATTTTTATTTTTTAAAAATGTTTGGTATATTTTTTGTTAAATACTCTAAATATTCCTATTCTGAATGGTTTTATTTTTAACAGCTGATACATATTATGCAACGAACAATATTTCTTTTGCTTGTGTAAGTGAAAATTTTGTATTTTTTATATAGTTAATACAATTAGTAGAATTCTGTACAATAAAATATTCAGAAAATTTTAGTCGGTTTCAGCCTCTAAGCATTGTTCTTATTATTATTATTATTATTATTATAATCAAAAAGAAGCGCTAAGCCACAAGGGCTATACAGCTAAGCATTGTTCTGCTTTTCTCGGAGAATTGCTTTACTGATAGGCTTCCCATTTTAAATTATATCATATAGATATGTGTAGATATTTAATTAAACCTTAAACCTTCCCAGGCCTGAAAAATAAAGTTTGGTGCCGTAGGAGAATTTAGGAAAAAAAAATCCTTACATTTGAAAGTATCCATTTTTTGTGAATAGAATTATACCGAAAAAAGTATACATTCATACCTTACTGATGACAACATCGTTGCGACTCCAATAAGCAATATTTTTTTTTCTAAGGTAATTATCCAGATTTTTTTTTCAATATCTGAGACCAAATTCAATAATTTTACAAGATAATATATGGTTTCTATTTCTTTTTGAACAAAAAACAGCCAGAGAATCACTGTGCACCATTTTCAAAAATTATTTATCATTACAAAATATTCGTTGTGAACAATGAACTTCCTAATGTCTATTGATTGTTTATATATTCTAACACTATATAGAGGATCTTACATTATATTAGTTTTTCCCATGAAAGATATTGCTAGAAACACTGAGCTAGGCAGAATGGCACTTCACACACTTTACGATAATATTTAGCATCACTGGTTTGCTTTGGTTTTCTGGTACAGTGCTCTCTTCTGTAGGAAGAATAGTTGAAGGGAAGTGACCAGAAATGGATCACTTTCATCAATAAATTGTTGAACTGACGGTATGGCATGTGAAGAGTATTAAAATTATTTGATGTAGGTCACACGCCCAAATAGATATAGCCTCACGATCAGCCACCCAGCTGTTAAAAGGGGGGGAAGCCCACTTATTTTGTTAAATAGCTGGGTTCAACCCGGCAATCACAAGAAGTCTTGCCAAAGTTGTGAAGCAATGTTTGGGACTTGCAATGCAACATTGGTAGACTTTGCTCATGTCTGGTCGCTCACAGTTCTCACTGTGCTTCCTGTTTGCAAATTTGTTATTCTATACATAGTGCATATACATTATGCATATACTTACATTCGTATTTGGTGAAGTAAATATATTAAATATTTACTCTGCTGCATTTTTGCTCATTCCTACCTTGGTTATTTTGATGACACAGCTACGAGCAGGTACACAGACAACAAGATTACACGTGTTCAAAATATGGTAACCTGTCTGGGATCCACTTTGTGCTGCATTGCCTCAATGACCCTGCCTGCAGTGCTGCATTGCAAACCTGCGAAGTCGTTGCATGCTACTGCAACGTCTTGCGTTGAGTGTATTGCAGTGGTTAGTGTTTCGTTATAGTGATGGTTGGTTATGCCACATATGCGTGTTAGGCCTTTCTTGATGGAATATACCCAGCAAAAGTTGCTTAGACTATCATTACAGTGCTACTGCCGAATTGCTCGATCCATTATTAAAGAATATCAGCGAACGTTTACGGCTGTACAGCTTCGTGAGTGTATATCAATAATTTAGGGTCCGACTCGTACAATATGTCTTTCCATCCTGAGACTTCAGCTGCTGAAAGAGCAAAGCAGTGCTCCCCGCTTTGAATGTTAAATTACAATGGGATAGGACAAACCCCGGAGCAACAGTGCTATCCACCTGTGGAAACTGATAGTGAATTGGGTTTGTCTCAGGGGAAATTAGCTTCATTAACGCTTGAGTTAGCAGGACTCAATCTTGAGCACACCAGAGAGCTGCGTGCCTTTGCTAAGGAAGAATTTCATAGAGAGCAGGAGAGGAGACAGCTTCGGTGTACTACTGATGAAAATTTCAGTGTCCAAAAATCTGAGTCAGTAGTATCTCGGTTTTCTGATTCAGAACCTAAGCAGTTTTTCGAGTCTTTCGAAAATCAGGTTGAGCTTTGCAATGGCCACTCGAGTATTGAGCTGCATTGGTTCATACGGCATTATATGGCAAGGTGCAGGAATTCACGGTTGTTCTGAGTGATAAAGAGTTCGCTAATTGCGACATTGTGAAAACGGCTGTGGTCAGTGCATATCAGTACATTTCCCCCAGATATAGGAGGAAATTTAAACTTAGCAAGCGTCACTTGGTCAGTCCATCGTGGACTTTGATCATGCATAATCTAAAACTTGCACTACGTGGTAAAAGGTCACTGATGTCTCGAATTTCAGTGAGCTAGTGCAAATGATTCTCATTGCCAATCTCTTCGAGTCAGCTGAACCAGATGTAAAGTTTTTTCCTCAGGTGGGAAGAAAGGCTACCCGTTCTTCCTACCCACTTGGTATGGACCGAGATCGTTGAGCACGTACTTCTGAATTTCGTCCGAAGATAGAAGCTGGTGTTGAATAATGACGCCTGTCTCAAAACCAACAAGGAGCACAAAACTAGATTCCTGAACCCATATCCTGTTACTACTGCTGTAAGCCTGATTAGGTGAAGGCGACTTGCCTAAAACTAAGTTAAGGTGCTGCTATACCATAACCTCTGAGGAAAATAACTATGACTCACGAAATCGTAATGACACGATTGCAAACGAACCATACCATGAGCGGGGTTAGAAACTGCGATCAGAGAGTCTCAAAACTCCATTGAAGTAGCCTCCTTCATGGATACCTGGGCTTATGACAGGACACCTCTTACAAGAAGAATTACTTTCAATTTCTGAGACGTCTTTAGACATTTTCAGTGCAGTTACATTGGATTTACATTACACTTGTTATTTAACTGTAGGGTCATTTAGGGTTTTTCCGATGATGCTTTACTGTTGATCAGCAACTGTATTCTTAAATCAAGATGGTTCCCCGAACCTGTTGTAACCACAGAAGACTCTTTTCCGGATTTGGCCATAACTCGGGCAATGTCCAAGGAAAAGTCTGAAGAGAATGCTGACTTTCCCTTGGAGGACTCCGATCTCGGGCTAGAGAATTCATTTTATGAGGCAAACCGGCCAGAGCCTCATAAGTATACAGAATCGCCCTTGATCAAGCCTTTCTCTTCAGGAGTAGCAGCATTGCCACTCTCCTTTTTCCATGCTTGAGAGACTGACCTTCCGGGAAGAGCAACAAAAAGACCTGTCTCTCTCTTGGTTCCACTCGTAAAGTTGTCGTTGTTGAATCCAACTGTAGTCACACTGTTAAATATATCATGAGCAATTACCTACAATTTAGTCCTGCTACTGGTAAGAAGCTAGTGGGAGAGTTAAAATTGGATAGGCTTGTAGTACCAAAGAAATTCAGATCTCAGGTCCTAAACGTAGCTCACAATTTCTCCCTAGGATGACATTTAGTGTCACTAAAACCCTTGATAGGATATTACAGCAATTTGATTGGCCAGAGAGGTGCTGAATTTCATCCACTCGATCCTGTCATGAGTGTCAGCAAGTCAAGAAACCTGGACACTACATCAAACCTTCACCACTTCGTCCCATACCGGCTAACGGAGAACCATTAGCAGACCAAATTACTGATTGTGTGGGGGCTTTCCAGAAGGACAAGTCTGATAACCAATATCTGTTCACCATAATAAATAATAGGTATCCAGAAGTAGAACATTTGCGAAGTATTAATACTAAGCAATCATTAATTTTTTTCTCACGTTGGCATTCCACGATCTGTTCAAAGTTACCAAGGCACTAATTTAACCTCAGAAGCTTTGAAAGAGGCTTTAAACTCGTTAGGAATTAAACAAAATCTTTCCACAGCCTATCATCCTCAGTCCCAAGACACCTTGGAGAGGTTTCACCAAATCTTGAAAATTGCGATGCGTATATATTGCATGCATTTTCCTGCAGACTGGCATGAATTGCTTCCTTTATTGCTATTTGCAATATGAGAAACTGCAGGAACGATACGAGAAACCCCCTCGATCCTAAATCAAGACTGAATGTGGCACGGCAGCTGGCTATGGCCAAAACTAACAACAGCCCAAAAAACATGAAACTGAGGTATGACATAACTTAAAAATATTGCTACTTTGACCCAGTAGATATGGTGTTGCTCCAGGAATTTGTGCCTGGTTACACCTTAAAAGTGAGATTTATGGGTCCAATTCAGGTGGTAAAAATGAATTCTGGCCTAAACTACGTGGTAGCACCTCTGGGTAAACCCAACTTTGGTAAGCTCTACCACATTCATCAAGTTAAAAAATTCTATTAGTCACCGCAGGTCCCAGTAATGACTTTGTACTCTGTCCCTGAGCCTGCTGACGACTCTGATCTCCTGTACATAGTTCCAGAGGTTCAAATACGGCTTCCTAATTTAGCCATCCTCCAGGATCCTCGCCCTATAATGTCAGAACTTGCAGAAGAACAAGTAGTAATACTCACTACTCTTCTGGGTTGTCATAAAGTGTAAGAACTTCTTAATCTTTCTCTCTACAAAAAATGTAATTCAGCAGGAAGTAGCATTTCTGCTAGCACATAGATTGGTGGAAGAGGAGGAGAGTCCAGCACATGGGCTTTGCCGCGCATCCTTGTAAAAAACCTGATGGAGGATTTCGGACATGTACAGACTTCCACAAGGTGAATGAGGTAACAGTACCAGATGCTTACCCTTTTTTACTTATGGACGATATAGTGAACATTGTGGATAAGGCCCCTTTTGTTTCTTAATTATATTTTAAAGGATACTACAAGGTTCCTTTAACAGATAAAGCAAAGGAAATTTCGGTCTTCTTATTCCAGGAGGTCACTATCAATATACTGTGACCCCCCCCCCCCCTTGAATGAGAAACTCACCCGCCTCATTCCAAAAACTCATCCATCAGCCTATTTAAGGACTTGAAGGCACAGCGGCCTACCTAGACGAAATAGTTGTAGTTTCTGATACTTTGGATCAATATGTGTCTCGTCTTAAAACCCTCTTTGAGAGGTTCAGGACATCAAGCTAACTGTTAATCTAAGTAAGTCATCCTTGGCCAATCTACTATAATATTCTTAGGCCATGAAATGAACAGTAAAGTGGCACCTAAATTTGCCAAAATCTTGGCCATTCAAAATTACCCTTTCTACAGGATAAAAAGTACTTTCAAAGATTTCTGGGAATTATGGGATTTTATCATTGCTTCTGCCGATATTTGGCAGATGCGCTAAAGCCCTCAACATCTCTTACCAGTCCTAAAATTAAATATGTTTCGTCTTCTAGTCGTCAAGAGGCCTTCATTCGTTTCAAACGTCTCTTACGAGTTGCTACCATACTGCTGTTTCCAGCTAATTCACTGCCATTGTTTTACAGGTTGATGCCTATGAATCTGCTGTGGTACAGTGTTACTTCAAGCAGCTGGTGAGAGAATTTTGCTCCCAGTGGCTTACTTCTTAAGTAAATTTGAAGCCTTTCAGTGGGCTTACTCAGCTATAGAGAAGAAAGCTCTTCCACTTGTTCATGAACTGGAACACTTTGTGGTGTTCTTATCAGCATCACGATGTGTTGTCACTATCTTTAGTGACAATTAACTGACCTACCTGTGCTCCATGTGGAACAACAACACCCGTCTCATGTGCTGGGCATTGCGTCTATAGGCCATAACGTTTCCATTCAGCACGTTGTGTGCAGAGACAATATTACAGCAGACTCTCTCTCTTGATCCTGATTTGATAGGATGTGATATGTGGAGAATTTTTTTCTCCAAACTCCAGAAAGTGAGGCCCCCTGGGGAAAGTGACGCAGCCTGGGGAAAGTGATACCCCCTGAGGCAGAGATTCCTCTCACTCCTTGCTACAGTCTGAGGATGAAAGAGGTCATTGCCTGCATCCTTTGCAGTAGCAAAGACTTTAATTAACAGCTAGAATGCCCATTCGTCTTACCACGTGTGCCTGATCCAGCAGCATCAGACACCCTCTAATGGGATTACAGATTCGTATCTGATAAAAGGGGACACTCGACACTCCGTGCACAACAGTTCATGATGTAATTCCTACACAGTTTAAAGGAAAGACGTTTGTCTGAGAAAACGGCTATTTCCCCAGACCGGAAAAAATCCGAGAAAATATACCTGTGTACTCCAGCTGGCTTCTTAAACTCAAGGAAACAGTAATTCTTGATTGTAACTTGTCGCAGGTACTGGCATCTATGTGTGTAGACTGTAGGCCGGCAGATATCCGTCCATAAGAGATGACGGGACGTAGTAACAGCATACTAGAGCTAGACTGGAATTTAACGAGTGAAAGTGTGCCATGAGAAATCTCCGTGATAAGGTGGCCGGGCGTTCGCCTGGTCACCCGATGCAGAAACATTCGTGGCCATTGTCGTGAGCGGTGCATGGTTCTTGTGTTGTGCTTAGATACACACTTACCAACGAATGTAGCAAGTACCACGGGAGTACTAGTCCGTGTCGCTCACTCGTAACAGCCATCAGGCGACGCCAAGCATACGACGAAGTGAGGCTTCCAGTGTCAGCTCTTCCCATCTCTTCATTCAGTCATCGAAGTCGGCTGCTCGTGCCTGACTTAAAGTCTCCTTTGGGTTGAGCACTACCTACTAAGTGTGAAGTTTAAGAGAAAAGGCGGTTCCATAGTAATTTGTGCATCGGTGGCACACTCCCCAATGAAGGATGCCTAGTCCTGACTCTTAGAGTCACTTTAGGGTGAAGGTAAGGCATGCGAAGAGAATATTACTTTTTCTACATGTTACATGCCCATATAGGCATGCCCTCCAGACCAGCGACCCAGCTGTTAAGGGTGTGACAGGGAGGACCCACGCATTATCCTAAACAGTTCGATTCAACCAGCCAATCACAAGGAAGTACACCAAAGTTGTGAGGCTATGTCTGGGATTCTTGAAGCAACATCGGCAGATTTACCTCAAGTCTTGTTGCTCTGAGTTCTCTGTCTCTTGCAGCCTTGTTAATAAATACATAGTGTATATATTGTACATATACTTGCATTCATATCTGGTGAATTAATATATTTAGTATTTACTCTTTGCTGCCTTTCCGCTCATTGCTACCTCTGTTATTGTGATGATGGAGCTACGAGCGGTATATTTCTGTTAATTACACTGGTCAACAAAAACAAAATTCGTTGCATAAGATATTTGAAGGTATTTATGGTATTTGAGGTTGCTGAATTCGAAAATGGCAAGTGACGTTGAACTCCTTCCTTACTTCAATCGAGGTGAAGGGCTTGTATATTGCAATAACATCCCTGGATATCTTCTTCGAATAGGACCTAAATATCCACCAGGAGATTGATGGTTGTTTAAAGATACCTCCATTAGAAGCTTGAAATGTCTTATTGCAAAATGGTAACCAATATGCATCTCCTCTAGTTGCTCACTCAAAAAAGCGTAAAGTAGAATATGAAAATATAATAATATAGTTGGTAGAATTACCGACAATATGTAAAGTAAAAGGACACAAGTGCAACTAATGTGACATTTTATTGTGGTAACGTTTCGCTCTCCAGGAGCTTGACAAAACTCCTGGAGAGCGAAACGTTGCCACAATAAAATGTCACATTAGTTGCACTTGTGTCCTTTTACTTTACATGAAAATATCAAAATGATATTACAAAATCTTTGCAATGTCTATTTGTGTTGATCTGAAGATAGCAAACTTCTTGCTTGGTCAACACAGTGGATACGAAGTACCCGAGATCACATCTGTAGTTGCAGCAATCATCACTAACGAGCTATTTGTTGAGAGGGACACCATTATTCTGCTATTACTTCAATAAATTAGGACTAATAAAGCATTTCGTTAAGGCCTTGGACATAGATGGCAATTGCTTCAAATACATCTGTAGATCGTTCCCTCAACTAAGTACGGAAAAACCTGAAAGCTGGAATCTTTTTCGGTCCTCAAAATCGGAAGCTTATTAAGGATTCTAATTTCACAAAATGATGGATAATTACAGAGCAGACAATTATGAAGAACTGGTACAAAACATGATGAGAAACAAAGATTTTAGGTACTAATATGAGCATAAAGACACACTTTCTCAATAGCCACCTAGACAGTTTTCTATATAATCTTGGTGAGGTCAATGAAGAACAAGGTGGGAGGTTCCAGCAAGATATAAAGGTGGTAATAAATGGTATAAAATACCGACACAATGGAAATATAAACACAAATGCAGTATAATGTGATCCTTTATTGACAACGTTTCACCCACACAATGGGCTTTCTCAAGTCACACACGGATCTACCTGGGGTTGGAAGGTAGATCTACCCCAGGTAGATCCGTGTGTGACTTGAGAAAGTCCATTGTGTGGGTGAAACGTTGTCAATAAAGGATCACATTATACTGCATTTGTGTT
The DNA here is from genome assembly GCF_026875155.1 of Cherax quadricarinatus. Classification (NCBI taxonomy): domain Eukaryota; kingdom Metazoa; phylum Arthropoda; class Malacostraca; order Decapoda; family Parastacidae; genus Cherax; species Cherax quadricarinatus. Next base: position 92,351,328 of record NC_069401.1, on the reverse strand, counting down.
TATATTTCCAAGATATAAAGGTGATGGTGGAAAAGCATCAAGGCAGATGGGACACACACATGATGACAGACTATTGCTGGCTCTTCCAGCGAGACTGTGCTGATGACCAACTTAGAAGAAAATTATACAAAGAACGTTTTCATTTGCAGTATCTAATTATCTTACTATGTTAATATGTTATTATATATAATGAATTGTTTGTATGTATTACGTGATCTGACTTTTGCATGATCTAAAAAATAATTGCAATGTGATTAGTAAGTTAGCCATGTCTGATCAACATATTTTTTACATATTTTATATTATTCTGTGGGAAACCATATTTATCAAAAACTAGAGCCAATTAGCAAAACCGATTACATATTCGGAATCAGCACCAAAAACTTACCATAAAATCGGTGTAATATCATTGGCCAGAAAATAAGTCTTGATCAGTGTCGTGTGTCTCATGACACATAACTATAACTCGCAGAATTTTGGCTTCGACACTGCCACATCTAAGAGATGGAAAAATAATTTCAAATCCCACTTGACTCTTTTTACTTACACAATCAAATAATCCAATTTGAATGCCTGATTTGTCCACGAAGCGAAAATTGTCTATGTAATCAGTATTGCAAGTGGTTTTTCAATGATTTATTCTGTATGTCTCTTCACCTTTCTGTAGTATTAACCTTCAGGAAATCACAAAGTGAGGTGGGACAAATTACTTACTCTCTTTGCTAATATACGATGCTATCATTTTCATGACAACAACAGATATTCCTAAAACGTCTCTAGTGTTTTCTAACATTTTCTTGCCTGTGTACATGCTAATATCTAACATTATACCGGTTTCACAATTACACATCACAAACTGTTTGACAGCAAAGTGATGTCTTTTGCTTGACAGACAGCCTATCTTTGACGAAATTTAGAGACTCATTGCTAGCATTGCTTTCGAAGGTATAAAAGAATTCACTGAATTTCTGTTTCGGGTACATGATCAGTTCTCATATTTTGTACAAGAAATCATCTCTCTGGGGATTACCTTTGTTAGAAAAATGCAACATAAGCGGTAACTACAAAAACAATCAACTGTCATTATTTCAATGAAAGCTGGTGTTGATAAAAGATAATCCGTACTTTATTACTTCGATATATTCCTTTTATGAACACGTGGCATGAGTATGAGTGCTGCAGAGAACAAGAATATCACTGTAAAAGCAGTAACTTTCTACTTATTAAGCCGGAATGACACCAAAACATAAACATTGTTCATTGTATATTGGCAATAATTGTTTGAGTCACAATCACATTCATAAGTGTATCATCGAAAAATAATTTGAAATTATCAAGTATTCTGGAATCACCTGTTATTGGACAGTGTGCCTTGAGTCCACTGTTATCATTATCAAAATAAGAAACACTGAGGACATATGATGTGTCCTTTTGCCATCTCCAAACCTTGTTCCATGGTGGCTTTGTAATATTTGTTGGTGTCACTGCTTAGTGTTTACAGTGGTGCAGCTGGCGCCACGGGCCCCTGTGGGGTCACGGCTTGTGGTGCCACAAATGGTGTATTAAAATGGTATAAAATACCGACAGGTTGTTAGGAAAGACACCAGCATTGTTCCATGGAATGAAACAATATTGTTTCATTCCATGGAACAATGCTCTTCTCCAGACTGAGGGACTGACCACCTCAAAACTTTAAGGGTGATGGACTGATTACATCGTCTTCAAGTATCTTCTGCTTCTATCAACTTTTCTGTACTCGACTGAAGAAGCCTACTGTGTAGGCGAAACGTTTCGAAATAAAGATACCTAACTGTTGCATATGTGTCTTTCCTAACAGCCACAAATGGTGTTTGTAACAAAGCAGGATGTGCTACAACAACTCCTGGTACAATTTTACTAGAACCAACATCAATAGAATCACTTTCACTACCTCCTATATCACCAATATTTCTAGTTCATACCTGGTGTGACCCTGGAGAAGTTTCCACTTTATTGTTCAATAATATGCCTTTCTTTGACTCTAAGCAGCAGTATCTGCCTTGTAATAGTAATTCTACCCACAATCATCGCTAACTCTGCTCACTATACTATCATTTTCAAGAGTGAAGACCTTCTTTCATTTGTATCTTCATGTACTTATTTCAGACGTGGGCGCCACTGCTATATTGTGGGTTTAACATATATTATTTACATTTCTGGTGTCACTAAAATCCTCATTATTTTAAAAACCAGATAAATTTTCTTAAGAACTCCACCTTGTCATTGTTGTCTCCAGCATAAAAAATAAGCCAGGTTTCACGCCTAATCAAGCTCGGGTGTTTCTTTGCAATTGTTTCAAAATTGCCACTGAGGCTGTGCTACCCACAATACTCAGGGACTCACCACATGGCCGGCTATTTCATTCCTTGGAGTCAGGAGGAGCAGTACATAAACAGGCCGCCTAAACCTGTGATGGTGGCTCGCCGCAGGAAGTTTGAAGGTAGCAAGTCAGGGGTGTGACGTATGTCATACATAAACTCGCAGTTGGATGTATATAGACGTCATACACGGTTTAAGGGTTTAATATTTAGATATTTAATTGTATTTGAAATTTTTCGTCACTTCCTTTGGAGTATATTGAGGAAGACGGGACTAGACTTCTGAGATCTACAAATATTTTTCTTGGCTCACACAACGACTGAAACACATCTACTCGTTGATGGAGCTACTCACTCACTACTACTCGTTGATGAAGCTACTCCCTCACTCCTACTCGTTGATGAAGCTACTCCCTCACTCACTTCTACTCGTTGATGAAGCTACTCCCTCACTCACTTCTACTCGTTGATGAAGCTACTCCCTCACTCACTACTACTCCTTGATGAAGCTACTCCCTCACTCACTTCTACTCGTTGAAGAAGCTACTCCCTCACTCACTTCTACTCGTTGATGAAGCTACTCCCTGATATAACATAAGAAAGAAGGAACACAGTAACAGGCCTACTGACATATGCGAAGTAGGTCCATGCTACCCCCCGGCCTAGAACAATGACCGCCTAATCAGGTCACTTCCATTTAAGGAAGGAGCACGGCACCAGACCTGTAGCCCAAGCTAGTCAGGTCCAACTCACACCCACCCACACCCACTCATGTATTTATCCAACCTATTTTTAAAACTACACAAGGTCTTAGCTTCTATGACGGTACTTGGGAGTTTGTTCCACTCATCCACGACTCGATTACCAAACCATTGCTTTCCTACATCCTTGCTGAATCTGAATTTTTCCAACTTGAAACCATTGTTGCGAGTCCTGTCTTGGCTGGATATTTTCAGCACGCTATTTACATCCCCTTCATTTACTCCTGTTTTCCATTTATACACCTCAATCATATCCCCCCTAATTCTACACCTTTCTAGAGAGCTCAGATTCAAGGTCCTCAGTCCATCCTCATAGGAAAGATTTCTGATACATGGGATCAACTTTGTCATCCTCCTCTGTGCATTTATATATATTCTGTATTACGATGACCAGAACTGTGCAGCATAATCTAAATGAGACCTAGCCAAGGACATGTAGAGTTGAAGAATAACCTGGGGACTTCTGTTATTTATACTTCTTGATATGAAGCCAAGGATTCTGTTAGCTCTATTGCGAACACTTATGCACTAACTACTACTCGTTGATGAAGCTACTCCCTCACTCACTACTACTCGTTGATGAAGCTACTCCCTAATTCACTGCTACTCCTTGATGAAGCTACTCACTCATTCACTACTACCTCTTGATGAAGCTACTCCCTCATTATTAGTCGCTGATGAAACTACTCCCTCACTCACTACTACTCGTTGATGAAGCTACTCCCCCACTGCTACTCGTTGATGAAGATACTCCCTCACTCACTACTACTCCTTGATGAAGTTACTCCCTCACTAACTACTACTCGTTGATGAAGATACTCCCTCACTCACTACTACTCGTAGATGAAGTTACTCCCTCACTCACTACTACTCGTAGATGAAGCTACTCCCTCACTTACTACTACTCGTTGATAAAGCAACTCCCTCACTCACTACTACTCGTTGATGAATCTACACTCTCACTCACTACTGCTCGTTGATGAAGCTACTCCCTTACTCACTACTACTCGTTGATAAAGCAACTCCCTCACTCACTACTACTCGTTGATAAAGCTACTCCCTCACTACTTCTAGTTTATGAAGCTAGTCTCTCATTACTACTCGGTGAAGAAGCTACTCCCTCACTCACTACTACTCGGTGATGAAGCTACTCCCTCACTCACTACTACTCGGTGATGAAGCTACTCCCTCACTCACTAATACTCGTTGATGAAGGTACTCCCTCACTCACTAATACTCGTTGATGAAGGTACTCCCTCACTCACTACAACTCGGTGATGAAGCTACTCCCTCACTCACTAATACTCGTTGATGAAGGTACTCCCTCACTCACTAATACTCGTTGATGAAGGTACTCCCTCACTCACTACAACTCGGTGTTTGAAGCTACTCCCTCACTCACTAATACTCGTTGATGAAGGTACTCCCTCACTCACTACTACTCGTTGATGAAGCTACTCCCTCACTCACTAATACTCGTTGATGAAGGTACTCCCTCACTCACTACTACTCGTTGATGAAGCTACTCCCTCACTACCACTCGTTGATAACTGCTCCCTCACTCACTACAACTCGTTGATGAAGCTACTCCCTCACTCACTACTACTCCTTGATGAAGCTACTCCCTCATTACTACTACTCTTTGATGAAATGCTCCCTCACTCACTACTACTCGTTGATGAAGCTACTCCCTCACTCACTACTACTGATTACTGTCTCCATTACCTTCCATAATGGTTGTGAATGTTTGTGTGTGTGTGTGTGTGTGTGTGTGTGTGTGTGTGTGTGTGTGTGTGTGTGTGTGTGTGTATGTGTGTGTGTGTGTGTGTGTGTGTGTGTGTGTGTGTGTGTGTATGTGTGTTTTGTGGTGTGTGTGTGTGTGTATGTGTGTGTCCGTGTGTGTGTGCGTGCGTGTGTGTGTGTACTCACATATTTGTACTCACATATTTGTGGTTGCATGGGTCGAGTCATAGCTCCTGGCCCCGCCTCTTCGCTGATTGCTACAAGGTCCTCTCTCTCCCTGCCCTATGAGCTTTATCATACCTCGCCTGAAAACTATGTATGGTTCCCGCCTCCACTACGTCACTTTCTAGGCTATTCCACGGCCTGACTACTCTATGACTGAAGAAATACTTCCTAACATCCCTTTGATTCATCTGAGTCTTCACCTTCCAATTGTGACCTCTTGTGTCTGTGTCCCTTCTCTGGAACATCCCGTCTTTGTCCACCTTGTCTATTCCGCGCAGTATTTTATATGTCGTTATCATGTCTTCCCTGACGCTCCTGTCCTCCAGTGTCGTCAGGCCGATTTCCCTCAACCTTTCTTCGTAGGACAATCCCCGTCGCTCTGGGAATAGTCTTGTTGCAAACCTTTGCACTTTCTCTAATTTCTTGACATGCTTGACTAGGTGTGGATTACAAACTGGTGCTGCATACTCCAGTATGGGCCTGATGTAAATGGTATACAGAGTCTTGAACGAATCCTTACTGAGGTATCGGAACGCTATCCGTAGGTTTGCCAGGCGCCCGTATGCTGCAGCAGTTATCTGACTGATGTGCGCCTCAGGAGATATGCTCGGTGTTATACTCACCCCCAGATCTTTTTCCTTGAGTGAGGTTTGCAGTCTTTGGCCATCTAGACTATATTGTGTCTGCGGTCTTTTTGCCCTTCCCCAATCTTCATGACTTTGCATTTGGAGCCAGTTGCAGGACCAGGCTTGTAGCCTGTTCAGGTCTCTTTGTAGTCCTGCCTGATCCTCATCCGATTTGATTCTTCTCATTAACTTCACATCATCTGCAAACAAGGACACTTCTGAGTCTATCCCTTCCGTTATGTCATTCACATGTACCAAGAACAGCACAGGTCCTAGGACTGACCCCTGTGGAACCCCGCTTGTCACAAGCGCCCACTCTGACACCTCGTCACGTACCATGACTCGTTGTTGCCTCCCTGTCAGGTATTCTCTGATCTATTGCAATGCCTTTCCTGTTATGTGTGCCTGATCCTCTAGCTTTTGCAGTAACCTCTTGTGAGGAACTGTGTCGAAGGCCTTGCAGTCCAAAAAAATGCAGTCGATCCACCCCTCTCTCTCTTGTCTTACTTCTGTCACCTTGTCATAAAACTCCAGTTGGTTTGAGACACAGGATTTTCCTTCCCTGAAACCGTGCTGGTTGTAAATTATATACTTGTTTCTTTCCAGGTGCTCCACCACTCTCCTCCTGATGATCTTCTCCATGACCTTGCATAATATACTTGTTAGTGATACAGGTCTGTAGTTTAGTGCCTCATGTCTGTCTCCCTTTTTAAAAATTTGGACTACATTTGCCATCTTCCTTAGCTCAGGGAGTTGCCCAGTTTCAAATGATGTGTTGAAGGTCTTTGTTAATGGCACACACATTATATCTGCTCCCTCTTTAAGGACCCACAGAGAGATGTTGTCTGGTCCCACCGCCTTTGAGGTGTCAAGTTCGCATAGCAGCTTCTTCACCTCCTTCTTGGTTATATGTACCTCATCCAGCACTTGCTGGTGTACCCCCCTGTTCTGATTTCCTGGAGTCCCACTGGTTTCCACTGTAAATACTTTTTTAAATCTCGTGTTGAGCTCCTGACATACCTCTCGGTCGTTTCTTGTGAACTCCCCATCACCCTTCCTCAGTCTGATTACCTGGTCCTTGACTGTTGTTTTCCTTCTGATGTGGCTATATAACAGCTTCGGGTCAGACTTGACTTTTGATGCTATGTCATTTTCATATTGTCTCTGAGCCTCCCTTCTTATCTGTGCATATTCGTTTCTGGCTCTTCGGCTAATCTCATTATTTTCCTGAGTTCTCTGTCTTCTGTACCTTTTCCATTCTCTAGTACACCTAGTTTTTACCTCCCTACACCTTTGGGTGAACCAAGCACTCGTTCTTTTTTTCTCATTATTTCCGTTTCCCTTGGGAACAAACCTCTCCTCTGCCTCCTTGCATTTTGTTGCCATATAGTCCATCATTTCTTGTACTGGTTTTCCTGTCAGTTCCCTCTCCCACTGAATGTCTTGAAGGAAGTTCCTCATGCCTGAGTAGTTCCCCCTTTTGTAGTTTGGTTTTTCCCAGCCTATTCCTGCTACTCTCACCACTTGAAGCTCAACTATGTAGTCGAAGCACAGAACCACATGATCACTAGCTTCCAGGGGCCTTTCATACATGATATCCTCGATGTCCGAACTACTCAAGGTGAATACAAGGTCCAGTCTTGCTGGTTCATCCTCTCCTCTCTCTCTGGTAGTGTCTCTAACATGTTGATGCATGAGGTTTTCCAGTACCACATCCATCATCTTGGCTCTCCATGTTTCGGGACCCCCATGGGGCCCCAGGTTTTCCCAGTCAATCTCCTTGTGATTGAAATCACCCATAACTAGTAACTTTGCTCCCCCGTGTGTGCTGTCCTGGCTACCTCGGCTAGTGTGTCGATCAATGCTCTGTTGCTCTCATCATATTCTTCTCTTGGCCTCCTGCAGTTCTGTGGTGGGTTGTACATTACTGCAATTATCACCTTATGTCCCTCAGACTGGATTGTTCCTGCTAAGTAGTCCCTTTCGCCCGTGCCATCCATTCCTTCCATTTTCTTAAAACCAAACTGGTTTTTAATGAGCAGTGCAACTCCTCCTCCCCCTCTCCTCCCTCTGTCTTTCCTGAGGATTTGATATCCGGATGGAAAGATTGAATCTGTTATTATTCTGGTGAGTTTTGCTTCTGTGAGTGCTATTATGTCTGGGGATGTCTCCTTGATTCTTTCGTGCCACTCCTCATACTTATTTGTTATTCCATCTGCATTTGTATACCACACCTTCAACTTCTTTTCTAAGACTGTGGTCTGGGAGGTGTATTGGGGTTGGGGAAGTGGGAGACCTGGTAAGGAACTATGGGTTGTTGCTGTGGGGGTGGAGTTTGTAATGTAGTGGGTGGGGGCATTGGATGTAGCATGGGTGTTTTGATTTAGAGTGTTTGGTTGCACTGGGGTTGACCTGGTTGGGAGGCTTCTATAGGAAGTTGTGAGGGAGGCTGTATTTGATCTTCTTCCTGGGTCTGGGGTCTCCTGTCTGTCTTCTCCATCCCCTCTCTTTCCTCCTTTCGCCTTTGTACCATCTCTCTCAGTTTCTGCCTTTCTTCTTGTGTTCTGTCGTGGTCGAGATACACCTTTCCCGCATCCCGGCATTCCCCCTTAAATCATGCTTTTCCGCAGGTCCGTTCCGGTCGCTTCTGCCTTGAGGTCACTTTACTGGCCAGGTTTTTTTTTTACCAAACCCCCCTTTTCCCCGAAAATTTTCCAGCTGGGTCTGTGTCTTCTCCTATTGCTTTCTGATGCTTTCAATTGCTTTTTTTCCCTTTTTTTCTTGCTTCTTGTTTCCCCTTAAATTTTCCGGGAGCCTATACAAAAGACTGACCTCCCCCATTCATTTCCCAGGGCATTTCCCTGTGTACCCCCCTCTTTTAAATTTGGTTTCCTCCACTGCAGCTTTCCTTTCTTCATTTTACTAGCTAATGTATTTGGGGTCAGGGCCGTATTTTCCCTTCTCGGTTTTCCCTTTTGGCTCAATGTTGTCTGTTGGGCCCTCCACATAAGCTTAGCTCTTTCATTTTACCATCTCCTCTAAAGAGCTTCTCCATGCAGTTGTGCCCCTTTTTTCCCCTCTGTCCCTTTATTTGTGGTGGGGGTAGTGACTCTGTTGTCAACCCCAAAATTTCTTTAGTTTTTTGGGTTGTTTCAGATTTTTCAGTTTTTTTCTAAATTGTATCTAGCCTTTGGGGCCTTTGACTTGACCCCCCATTTCCTGCTTTTCCATATCTTCCTCTCTTCCATTCCATGCTAATTCTTCTATTTTCTTTTCCCTTCATATCCCTTTTTATGAGCTCGCTGCCCATTTTCCCTTTGCGTTTCCCCCTCCTGCCCCTTTGGGTTTTTTCTTGTTGCTCTCGGAACCCATTTTTTGTTTTATCCTGTTGCCCAGGGGGGAAAAATTATTTTGTTCTGATGTTAGGTTATTGTGTTTATGTCAGGTTGGGGGGGGAGGTAGTGAAGGAATGTGGCTATGTGGGGGAGGGTGGGGGGGGGTGGCGAGGGGGAGGGTGAAGAGTTTGGGGGTGTTGTGTGTGTGTGTTTTTTGTGTTTTAAATTTTGGAAATTATGTGTGATTTTATTTGTACTGAAAGGTAGGGGCTTTGCGTTTTAATGTAGAGTCTCGTGGTCCTTTGGTGCCCACAACTTTTGTGACCTGACCCCAACCTCCCGGGATTGACCTGATGTACTTACATGTGTGTGGTGTGTGTGTGTGTGTGTGTGTGTGTATGGGTTGTTGTGTGTGTGTGTGTGTGTGTGTGTGTGTGTGGGTGGGTGGTTTTTGTGTTTATGCGTGTTATGTGTGTGTTTTTGGGTTGTGTGTGTGTGTTGTTGGTGGGTTGTGTGTGTTATGTGCGTGGGTTTGTGTGTGTGTGTGTGTGTGTGTGTGTGTGTGTTGTGTGTGTGTGTGTGTGTGTGTGTGTGTGTTGTGTTGTGTTTTATAGTGTGTGTATTATATGTGGTGTGTGGTGCATGCGTGATGTGTGTGTGTGTGTGTGTGTGTGTGTGTTGGTGTTGTGTGTGTGTGTGTGTGTTGTGTGTGTGTTTATGCGTGTGTTTGTGTGTTTGGGGGTAGTGTGTGTAGTTTGGGGTTTGTGTGGGGTGTATGTTGTGTGTATGTGCGTGTGTGTTTGTGTGTTTTTGTGTGTGTGTGTGTGTGTTGGGGTTTTGTTGTGTACTACCTGTTGTATCACCTAGTTGAGGTTGGGGGGTCGAGCCGGCTCCTGGGGGCCCCCCCAAAATGTCGCTATAGGTCACTCTCCCCGAGCGGGGGAGCTTTATCTACCTTGCTTAAAATTGTATGGATCCTTTCTCCACTAAATCGCTTCCCCAATTTCCACTTACTGACTATCTGTGGCTGAAGAAATACTTCCTAACTCCCCGTGATTCATCTGGTCTTCAGCTTCCAACTTGTCCCCTTTTTACTGTGTCCAATCTCTGGACATTTTCCCGTCTTTGTCCACCCCTTTTCAATTCCTCTCAGTATTTTTATGTCGTTATCTGTCCCCCCCATCCTCCCGTCCCCCGTGTCGTCGGTTGATTTCCCCTTTCCTTCCTCGTGGACAACCCTTAGCTTGGGATAGTCTTGTTGAAAAACCCTTTTCACTTTCTCTATTTTTTTCACGTGCTTGGCTGGGTGGTTCCAAACTGGTGCCGTTAAATTGGTAAATTTTGTGGGTTTTTTCCCTTTTGTTTTGGGGGTCTTTTGGGTTTTTTAGGGTTTTTTTTGGTTGTTCGTTAGAATTTTTTTTAATCAAAATTTTTTCCTAATTTTATCTCAAACCCCCCCCAACTTACTCCGTTGCGGGGGCCTTCTTTGTTCCCCCCCTTATGACTTTCACTTTGGGATTGCTCAGGAGAAAGGTGGACCACCAGCTTTAGTTTTGTAGTTCTGCCCCGGTCTTTCGTCGGGTTTTTTCATCAATTCACGTATTGAAACAGGGACACCTCGAGTCATTCCTTCCGTCTTCGTTCAAAATCCAAACCACGGGGCCTAGGGGCACCCCCCGGGACCCGCTGGTCACATACGACACCTGCCAGTACCCTGACCGTGCTGTCTTCCCGCAAGTTTCCCCGTCCTTTTGTCTTCCTGTTTTCCTGTTGGTCCTCCGTTTTGCCCTCTTTTTGTGGGGAATTGTGTCAAAAGCCTTCTTGAGTAAGAAAATCAAACCACCCACCCCTTCTCTTGTCTTAAACTGCACCTGTCATGACTCCAGTAGGTTTGGACCGGATTTCCCTCCCCGAAAAACCTGTTGGTGTGTTTTTGGTCATTCCTTTCTAGGGGTTCCACCACTCTTCTCCTGATAATCTTTTCCATGATTTTGCAATACTATACAAGTCAGTGACACTGGTCTGTAGTTTAATGCTTCATGTCTGTCCTTTTTTAAAGATTGGGACTACATTTTGCTGTCTTCCATGCCTCAGGCAAACTCCTGGTTTCGATAGATGGGTTTGGGGGAAAATTGTTGTTTAAAGGGGTTTCCATAGCGCTTCTGCTCCCTCTCTCAATACCCACCCCGGGAGATGTTTTTCTGCCCCTTGCCTTTAGGTATCTAGCTCACTCAGAAGCCAACTTTCACTTCTTCCTCGGTTGTGTCACTGTGTCAGCACTTGGGGGTGTGCCCCATTCTCCGTTCTTTTCTGGAGCCCTTCTGTCTCCTCTGTGAAACCCTTTTTTGAATTCTTGTTGAGTTCTTCACATACTTCACGGTCCCTTTCTTGTTTCTCTCCTCCTCCCTTCCCTAGCCTGATTACCTGGTCCTTGACTGTTGTTTTCCTCCTGATGTTGCTTGTTTCACAGTTTCGGGTCAAATTGGCTTTCGTGCTATTGTCATTTTCATATTGTCTTTGGGCCTCCCTTCTTATCTGTGCATATTGTTTCTGGCTCTACGATGTTCTCCTTATTCCCTGGGCCTTTGCCTTCTTTTTTCCTTCTTTCCCCGCCACTTGGTTTTTGCCCCCCTGCACCTTTGGGTAAACCATGGGCTATTCGGGTTTTTCATTAAACCCGTTACCCTTTGGGGGCAAAATCTCCTTAGCCTCCTTGCTTTTTTTTGCTAATATTCCCCAAACTCATTAACTGGGTTTCCCCGCCGTTCTCTGTCCCACTGAAACCCCCTTTTTAGGTAGTTCCCCCATTCCTGGTGTCCCCCGTCCAGCCTTGTGGTTCATCCTTCCTCTCTCTTCTTGTAGTGTCCCTTACGTGTTGGCCCTGAAATTTTCCAGTACACCTCCCTCATCTTGCCCCCATGTTCTTGGCCCCCCCTGGGGGGCCCAAATTCTTCCCCAACGATCTCCTTTTGGTTAAAGTCACCCTGATCGGGCTTTGCCCCGCAGATGAGTCTTCTGGCCACTCAGCCGTGTGTAACCATCGCTTATTTCTTCGTCGTACTCTTTCCTTGGCCTCCTGCGTTTGTGGTGGGTTATACATCACTGCATTACCCCCTTTGGGGCCCCCAGAGTGAAATGTTCCCACATGTAATCACTTTCTTTCCGCTGTCTCCTCCTCCAGTCATCAAAATTCCAGCGATTTTTTATCAGCAACGCCCTCCTCCACCCCCCCTGTTCCCTTTGTCTTTTTCCCCAGGATTTGGGTTCCGTTGGAAAGATGGGATCTGTTATCATACGTAAGTGGTTTCTGTGAGAGCTTGATGTCCGGGAGTTTTTGCTCTTTCTGCCCCTTCCCCCCTTATTTGTTTTTTCCCTCAGCTTTGTGTACCCCTACCCTTTAGTTTTTCCCTTTCCCCACTGTGGGTTTTGGGGGGGGTGGGGGGGGGGCTGGTGGCATACTGTGGGGTTTTATAGTCGGGGGTTGGGTGGAGGCTGTGGGTATGGATTTTAGTGTGT
>NC_069401.1:92323994-92338265 GCF_026875155.1 Cherax quadricarinatus | reverse complement strand
GTAAGTCCTATTTTTACTTAAAACCCCTCCAAACAGTACTGCAGGGCCTAGGTCCGATGCTAAGAGAACAAGACTCGCCATTTTGAGGTCATGATATATGGGCAATTGCCCACCATCAGATAAGGGCAGCCCAAGACTGTAATATGTCAACAGTGTAAGTACTAACCCTATATGCTATCACCTTCCTTACATCTCTGGTTGGAGCTTATACGGTGTGCTAGCGAAAGCAACACCCTAGGGGGAGACTGCAAGTGGTTTTGAAGCCATCACCACAAAACGATGAGTATTACTGCATGTAGTGGTTCAAATTCTATGTACTCATCAAATTAGAAAATCCCACACACCATATGCACGTTAGGGAAAACAAGGGTAGTAAGCTCCTGTTCGCAAGTGTCTTGGACCTACGGTAGCCCTAATGTCTGCTGTCTTACTTTAAGGCTCGTGCCTGACTTAAAGTCTCCTTTGGGTTGAGCACTACCTACTAAGTGTGAAGTTTAAGAGAAAAGGCGGTTCCATAGTAATTTGTGCATCGGTGGCACACTCCTCAATGAAGGATGCCTAGTCCTGACTCTTAGAGTCACTTTAGGGTGAAGGTAAGGCATGCGAAGAGAATATTATTTTTTTCTACATGTTACATGCCCATATAGGCATGCCCTCCAGACCAGCGACCCAGCTGTTAAGGGTGTGACAGGGAAAGGCCCCCCACGCATTATCCTCAACAGTTCGATTCAACACCCAAATCACAAGGAAAGTACACCAAATTTTGTGAGGCTTGTCGGGGAAATTCTTGAAGCAACATCGGCAGATTTACCTCAAGTCTGGTTGCTCTGAAGTTCTCTGTCTCTTGCAGCCTTTTTTAATTAATACTTTAGTGTATATATTATACATATACTTGCATTCATATCTGGTGAATTAATATATTTAGTATTTACTCTTTGCTGCCTTTCCGTCATTGCTCCCTCTGTTATTGTGATGATGGAGCTACGAGCGGTATATTTCTTTTAAATTTAAACACTGGTCAACAAAAACAAAATTCGTTGCATAAGATATTTGAAGGTATTTTTGGTATTTGAGGTTGCTGAATTCGAAAATGGCAAGTGCGTTGAACTCCTTCCTTACTTAAATCGAGGTGAAGGGCTTGTATATTGCAATAACATCCCTGGATATCTTCTTCGAATAGGACGTAAATATCCACCAGGAGATTGATGGTTGTTTTTTAGATACCTCCATTAGAAGCTTGAAATGTCTTTTTGCCAAAAAAGGTAACCAAAAATGCATCTCCTCTAGTTGCTCACTCAAAAAAAGCGTAAAGTAGAATATTGAAAATATAATAATAAAGTTGGTAGAATTACGACAATATGTAAAGTAAAAGGACACAAGTGCAACTAATGTGACATTTTATTGTGGTAACGTTTCGCTCTCCAGGGGGCTTTACAAAACTCCTGGAGAGCGAAACGTTGCCACAATAAAATGTCACATTAGTTGCACTTGTGTCCTTTTTACTTTACATGAAAATATCAAAATGATATTACAAAATCTTTGCAATGTCTATTTGTGTTGATCTGAAGATAGCAAACTTCTTGCTTGGTCAACACAGTGGATACGAAGTACCCGAGATCAAAATCTTTTAGTTGCAGCAAAACTCACCCAACGAGCTATTGTTGAGAGGGACCCCCATTATTCTGCTATTACTTCAATAAGTTAGGACTAACATCAAAATGGTATACAATACCGACAGGTTGGTAGGTAAGACACATAGGCAACAGTTAGGCAACTTTATTCCGAAACGTTTCGCCTACACAGTAGGCTTCTTCAGTCGAATACAGAAAGTAGGCAGGAACAGTAGAGATGTGAAGACGATGTAATCAGTCCATCACTGTAGTGAGGTGAGGTAAAGCAGGCGGAGGCGGGGTCATAGTGGTACCATCCACTAGTCGAAGTAGGTCTTCGTCCAAAGGTTGAACAAGTGTTGAAGAATTCTTTGTAACAAGATCCCATGATGTTGCAGTGTCTGACAGTTGTGATGAATGGTTTGAAAAACCGACAAGTTGAAGATTGAGACACTTATGCAGCATATGGGAATCTTTATTCAGGAAACGTTTCGCCACACAGTGGCTTCATCAGTCCATCATCAGAATTCTTCAAAACTTGTTCAACCTTTGGACGAAGACCTACTTCGACTAGTGGATGGTACCACTATGACCCCGCCTCCGCCTGCTTCACCTCACCTCACTACAGTATATAAGCCACGTCTACGGCCCTATGCTGTACATTCTACAAGATTGATGGACTGAACACATCGACTCCAGACTGAGGGACTGATTACCTCATACTCCACCTCTCCTTACGCCTTCCTCTTTGTATTGGACTGATGAAGCCACTGTGTGGCGAAACGTTTCCTGAATAAAGATTCCCATATGCTGCATAAGTGTCTCAATCTTCAACTTGTCGGTTTTTCAAACCATTCATCACATATCTTCCACTTATACACTTCGATCATGTCTTCCTCATTCTTCGTCTAACAAGTGAATGTAACTTAAGAGTCTTCAATCTTTCTTCATAAGGAAGATTTCTAATGCTATGTATTAATTTAGTCATCCTACGCTGAATGTTTTCTAACGAATTTATGTCCATTCTGTAATATGGAGACCAGAACTGAGCTGCATAATCTAGGTGAGGCCTTACTAGTGATGTATAAAGCTGCAGTATGACCTCTGGACTTCTGTTGCTTACACTTCTTGATATAAATCCCAGTAATCTATTTGCCTTGTTACGTACGCTTAGGCATTGCTGTCTTGGTTTAAGGTTGCTGCTCACCATAACCCCCAAGTCCTTTTCGCAATCTGTATGGCTAAGTTCAACATCATTTAACTTATAAGTACTAGGGTTATGGGCACTCCCAAGCTTCAGAACCTTGCATTTATCTACATTGAACTGCATCTGCCACTTTTCTGACCATGAATAGAGTTTCTTTAAATCCTCCTGAAGTTCCATAACATCTACGTTTGAATCAATTATCCTACCTATCTTTGTGTCATCGGCGAATTTGCTCATATCACTAGTAATTCCCTCATCAAGATCATTGATATATATTATAAACAACAACGGGCCCAAGACTGATCCCTGTGGAACGCCACTTGTTACATATCCCCACTCGGATTTAACCCCATTTATGGACACTCTCTGCTTCCTGTCAGTGAGCCATGACTCGATCCACGAGAGCACTTTTCCCCCAATGCCATGAGCTGCCACTTTCTTTAACAGTCTATGATGCGGAACTCTATCAAAAGCCTTACTAAAATCTAAGTAAATAATATCAAATTCTTTATCGTGGTCAACAGCCTCAAAAGCTTTACTGAAGAAAGTTAATAAATTAGTTAGACAAGAACGGCCTCTTGTGAATCCATGCTGAGTATCATTAATCAAGCTATGCTTATCGAGATGGCTTCTTATAATCTCAGCTATAATTGACTCTAGTAATTTGCCTACAATTGAGGTCAGGCTTACTGGGCGGTAATTTGACGGTAACGACTTGTCCCCTGTTTTAAAAATAGGAATTACATTAGCCATCTTCCACATATCAGACACTACACCTGTTTGAAGAGATAAATTAAAAATGTTAGTTAATGGTTCACAGAGTTCCATTTTGCATTCCTTAAGAACCCTTGAAAAAACCTCATCAGGACCCGGCGACTTATTTTGCTTCAGTCGGTCTATCTGCTTCACAACCATTTCACTAGTGACTGTGATGTTACATAATTTATCTTCTTCTGGCCCACTATAAAAATTAATTACTGGAATATTATTAGTGTCTTCCTGTGTAAAAACCGAGAGAAAATAATTATTTAAAATCGAGCACATTTCATTCTCTTTGTCAGTAAGATGCCCATAGTTATTTTTAAGGAGACCTGTCTTATCTCTGACTTTTGTTCTATATATCTGGAAAAAACTTTTTGGGTTAGTTTTAGAATCCCTAGCAACTTTAATTTCATAGTCTCTTTTAGCTTTTCTTATCCCCTTTTTAATGTCCCTCTTAATGTCAATATACTGATTGATAAGATGTCCCTCACCTCTTTTGATACGCCTATAAATTCCTTTCTTATGCCCTAGTAGATATTTCAGCCTATTATTCATCCATTTTGGGTCATTTCTATTTGATCTAATTTCTTTATAAGGGATAAACGTTCTTTGAGCCTCATGTATAGTGTTCAGAAAACTGTCATATTGATAGCTCTCTTCGTTACCATAGTCAATAGATGACAAATGTTCTCTAAGCCCATCGTAATCTGCTAAGCGAAAATCTGGGACTCTTACTGAGTTATCGCTACTATCGTACTTCCATTCAATGCTAAATGTAATTGATTTGTGGTCGCTAGCACCCAGTTCCTCTGAAACTTCTAAAATATTAACAAGGGATTCATTGTTTGCCAGAACTAAGTCAAGCAGGTTATTACCCCTTGTAGGTTCTGTCACAAACTGCTTCAAAAAACAATCCTGAACTACTTCTAAGAAGTCGTATGATTCTAAATTCCCAGTCAAGAAATTCCAATCAATATGACTAAAGTTAAAGTCTCCTTGAATTACTACATTATCGTGCCTTGTGGCCCTAACAATTTCCTCCCATAGTAGTCTCCCTTGGTCCCTACCTAAGTTTGGGGGACGGTATATCACACCTAAAATTAATTTTTCATGCCCCTCTGAAAATTCTATCCAAACAGACTCTGTATGTGTTACTTCAGACTTAATACTCGTTTTTATGCAACAGTTCAAGCGATCTCGGACATACAATGCCACCCCACTCCCCTTCCCGACACTTCTATCTACTTGGAACAATTTAAAACCCTGAATGTGACATTCCGCAGGCATGTCCCGACTTTTTGAATTAAACCACGTCTCAGTTAAGGCAAATACATCAATGTTACCTGCACTAGCAACTAGTCTCAACTCGTCCATCTTATTCCTAGCACTGCGACTATTTGTGTAATATATATTTAAAGACCCTCCTCTCTCTTTACCCTTCCTGCTCCTTTCTGTTATTCCACTAAACCTATTACTGTCCTTGTCAATTAGTGCCACTGGCTTTCCAATATCCACCTCGTTTTGCCTATTACTAGTTCTCCTACCCTGAGACTTCACTGTTTTCCCGCCAAAACCCATACCACTAACTATTCCTAGTTTAAAGACCTAACAGCTCCCTCCACTGCGTTGGCCAGTGCTCCCACCCCACACCTAGATAAGTGAACCCCATCCCTGGCATACATGTCATTTCTGCCATAGAAGAGGTCCCAGTTGTCAATGAATGTTACAGCATTTTCCTTACAGTATTTGTTCAGCCAGCAATTGACACCAATTGCTCTGGACAACCATTCATTTCCAACTCCTCTCCTTGGCAAAATGCCACATATGACAGGTTTCCCACCCTTCCTCCTAATTATCTGTATTGCTGACCTATACCTGCTAATCAGGTCCTCACTCCTACGTCTGCCAACATCGTTGCCTCCAGCACTGAGACAGATAATATCCTTCATCCCAGCCCCAGGAAAACACACTCTCTGCCTCCTACTCCTATCCTTCAAGCAGAATGTCCTATCCATGTACCTAATCCGGCTATCCCCAACAACAACAATGTTTTTACCTTCCTTGGCGTCGTCCATCGTGATGCTCCGAGTAGTCGACTCACATTCGTCAGGTAGCATTACACTACTTGTGGAATTGGTCAAAACGTTCTCGATGGTCTTCGTCGGGGTTTCTAGGGATGTCTCACTCACGTCTGCCAATGCTTCTTTGGTGCTCGTTGTGGCATTCCCAGTAGAATACTCACATTCGTCAGGTAGCACCGAGAATGGGTTGGAAGTTTCCACGGTAGTCTTCTGGTTTCTCGTTGTTTCTGCCTCTCCAACCGTTTTCTTGATCTTCAGCTTGGTTCCATGTTGCCCGGCCACTGACCAAGCTCCCCTCTTAACCCGGGGACTCACAACAGAAGGATTACTACGAATCCTCTTGTTCTCCTCCGTTAATCGCCGTATCTCCATCTTAGCAACTCTGAGCTCTTCTCTCAGCTGCTGGTAAAGTTGCTCAAGAGAGGGCATCCTGGTTCAGATTCACAGAGAGCACACAAACAGGTCTTCACAGAGCTAAGTACACGTCACCACTTTGTTAGAAAAATGCACCATAAGCGGTAACTACAAAAACAATCAGCTGTCATTATTTCAATGAAAGCTGGTGTTGATAAAAGATAATCCGTATTCTATTACTTCGATATATTCCTTTTATGAACACGTGGCATGAGTATGAGTGCTGCAGAGAACAAGAATATCACTGTAAAATTAGTAACTTTCTACTCATTAAGCCGGAATGACACCGAAACATAAACATTGTTCATTGTATATTGGCAATAATTGTTTGAGTCACAATCACATTCATAAGTGTATCATCGAAAAATAATTTGAAATTATCAAGTATTCTGGAATCACCTGTTATTGGACAGTGTGCCTTGAGTCCACTGTTATCATTATCAAAATAAGAAACACTGAGGACATATGATGTGTCCTTTTGCCATCTCCAAATCTTGTTCCATGGTGGCTTTGTAATATTTGTTGGTGTCACTGCTTAGTGTTTACAGTGGTGCAGCTGGCGCCACGGGCCCCTGTGGGGTCAGGGCTTGTGGTGCCACAAATTGTGTTTGTAACAAAGCAGGATGTGCTACAACAACTCCTGGTACAATTTTACTAGAACCAACATCAATAGAATCACTTTCACTACCTCCTATATCACCAATATTTCTAGTTCATACCTGGTGTGACCCTGGAGAAGTTTCCACTTTATTGTTCAATAATATGCCTTTCTTTGACTCTAAGCAGCAGTATCTGCCTTGTAAGTAATTCTACCCACAATCATCGCTAACTCTGCTCACTATACTATCATTTTCATTTGTATCTTCATGTACCTATTTCAGACGTGGGCGCCACTGCTATATTGTGGGTTTAACATATTTATTTACATTTCTGGTGCACTAAAATCCTCTTATTTTAAAAACCAGATAAATTTTCTTAAGAACTCCCCTTGTTATTGTTGTCCCCAGCATTAAAAATAACCCAGGTTTCAGCCTAATAAGCTCGGGTTTTTTCTTTGCAATTTTTTAAAAAATTGCATGGGTTGTGCTCCCCACAATACTCAGGGATCACCAAGGGCCCGGCTATTTCATTCTTGGAGTCAGGAGGGCAAGACAAAAAAAGGCCCCCTAGACCTGTGATGGTGGCCGGCCGCGGGGAAGTTGAAGGTAGCAAGTCGGGGTGTGACGTACGTATACATTAACTCGCGTTGGATGTATATAGACGTCATCAGGGTTTTTTAATTTTTTAGATATTTAATTGTATTTAATTTTTCGTCATTTTCCTTTGGAGTATTTTGGGAAGAGGACTAATTTGGATCTACAAATATTTTTTTGGCCACACAACGACTAAAACACATCTACTCTTTGATGGGTACTCTCTCACTCACTACTACTCGTTGATGAAGCTACTCCCTCACCCTACTCGTTGATAAAGTTTACTCCCTCATCAACTTTATGGGATGAAGCTCTTCCCATCATTCTACTCGTTGATGAAGACCCCCTCCCCCCTTCTATCTTTGAAAAAAGCTACTCCTCCCACTACTATCCTTGATGAAGTACCCCCTCATCCTACTCGTTGAAGAAGTACTCCCTCACTATTTTTACTCGTTGATGAAGTACCCCTGACATAAGAACATAGAAAGAAGGAACACAGTAACGGGGCCTATGCCCCATGCGAAGTGGGGCCCAGCTCCCCGCGGCCTTAGAAAATGGACCGTAATCGGTCATTCCATTAAAGGAAGGAGCACGGCCCAGACCTGTGCCAAGCTATCAGGTCAACTCAAAACCCCCACACCCACTCATGTTTTTACCCAAACCCTATTTTAAAATACAAAGGTCTTAGTTCTATGACGGTACTCGGGATTTTTTCCCACTCATCCACGACTCGATTACCAAACCAGTGCTTTCCAATCCTTGCTGAATTAAATTTTTTCCCAAAAATTGAACCATTTTTGCGAGTCCTCTCTTGGCGGATATTTCAGACGCTTTTTACATCCCCTTTTTTTATTCCTGTTTTCCATTTATACACCTCAATCTTATCCCCCCTATTCTCGCCTTTCTAGAGAGCGCAGATTAAAGGGGCCCTGCCCATCCTCATGGGGAAGATTTTGATACAGGGGACAAATTTGTCATCCCCTCTGTGCATTTATATCCATATTACATTTGTATTACGATGACAGAACTGTGCGGGCTAATCAAAAATGAGACCTAGCCAGGCATGTAGAGTTGAAGAAAAACCTGGGGACTTCTGTTTTTTATACTTCTTGATATGAAGCCAAAAATTTCTTTTAGCTTTATTGGAACACTTATGCACTAACTCTACGTTGTGAAGTACTCGCTCACTCACTACTACATGTTGATGAAGCTATCCTAAATTTATGTACTCCTGATGAAATACTCCTTTTCACTACTACTCGATGAAAGCTACTCCCCACTATTGTCGCGATGAAACTACTCCCTACTCACTCTATCGTTGATAAGCTACTCCCCCCTGCTACTCGTTATGATCTACACTCACTACTATATCCCTTTATGAAATTACTCCCTCACTAACTACTACTCGTTGATGAAATCCCCCCCATGCTACTCGTTGATGAATCTAACACTCATCACTATATCCCTTTATGAAAAATTACTCCCTCACTTATATCTTGTTGATAAAAACAACTCCTCACACATACTACTCGTTTTTTCTAGTTTTGAAATAGTCCTTTATTTCTCTGTTGATGAAATTTCACACCCTCACTACTATCCTTTATGAAGTTCTCCCTCCTCACTAATCTCGTTGTGAAGGTACTCCCTCTCACAATACTCGTTGTGAAACTACTCCCTCACTTCTAAAACTCGTTTTATGAAGGGACTCCCTCACCATATATCGTTGATGAAACTACTCCCCCACTTCTATCTCGTTATGAAGGTACCCCTACCACTATATCGTTGTGAAGCTACTCCCTCCTACTTCTCGGTGATGAAGCTCTCCCTCACTCCTACTATCGTTTATGAAGTACTCCCTCACTCACTACTATTTGAGAAACTACCCCCCATCATTTTACTCGTTTAGAAGCATCCCTCATACCCCTCGTTTTATAACTGTTCCCTCACTCACAATACTCGTTTATGAAGCTACTCCCTCTCATACTACCCTTGTGAAGCTACTCTCTTACTACTACTCTTTTATGAAATGCTCCCCCACTCACTACTACTCGTTGATGAACTACTCCTCTTCTAACTCTTTGATGAAATGCTCCCCCACTCACTAATCCCTTGTGAAGCTACTCCTCATTACTCTACTCTTTGATGAAATGCTCCCTCACTCATACTATGATTACTGTCTCCATTTTCCTTCCATAATGGTTTTTGAAAGTTTTTGTGTTTTGTTTGTTGTGTGTGTGTGTGTGTGTGTGTGTGTGTGTGTGTGTGTGTGTGTGTGGTGTTTTTGTGTTATGTGTGTGTGGTGTGTGTGTGGTGTGTGTTGTGTATTGTGTGTCCCTGTGTGTGTCGGCGGGGGTTTTGTGTGTGTACTCACATATTTGTACTCCATATTTGTGGTTTGCTGGGTCGATTATAGCTCCCGGCCCCCCCTCTTCGCTGATTTCTACAAGGTCCTCTCTCTCCCTGCCCTATGAGCTTTATCATACCTCGCCTTAAAACTATGTATGGTTCCCGCCTCCACTACGTCACTTTCTAGGCTATTCCACGGCCTGACTACTCTATGACTGAAGAAATACTTCCTAGCATCCCTTTGATTCATCTGAGTCTTCACCTTCCAATTGTGACCTCTTGTGTCTGTGTCCCTTCTCTGGAACATCCCGTCTTTGTCCACCTTGTCTATTCCGCGCAGTATTTTATATGTCGTTATCATGTCTTCCCTGACCCTCCTGTCCTCCAGTGTCGTCAGGCCGATTTCCCTCAACCTTTCTTCGAAGGACAATCCCCGTCGCTCTGGGACTAGTCTTGTTGCAAACCTTTGCACTTTCTCTAATTTCTTGACATGCTTGACTAGGTGTGGATTACAAACTGGTGCTGCATATCTCAGTATGGGCCTGATGTAAATGGTATACAGAGTCTTGAACGAATCCTTACTGAGGTATCGGAACGCTATCCGTAGGTTGCCAGGCGCCGTATGCTGCAGCAGTTATCTGACTGATGTGCGCCTCAGGAGATATGCTCGGTGTTATACTCACCCCCAGATCTTTTTCCTTGAGTGAGGTTTGCAGTCTTTGGCCATCTAGACTATATTGTGTCTGCGGTCTTTTTGCCCTTCCCAATCTTCATGACTTTGCATTTGGAGCCAGTTGCAGGACCAGGCTTGTAGCCTGTTCAGGTCTCTTTGTAGTCCTGCCTGATCCTCATCCGATTTGATTCTTCTCATTAACTTCACATCATCTGCAAACAAGTACACTTCTGAGTCTATCCCTTCCGTTATGTCATTCACATGTACCAAGAACAGCACAGGTCCTAGGACTGACCCCTGTGGAACCCCGCTTGTCACAAGCGCCCACTCTGACACCTCGTCACGTACCATGACTCGTTACTACTCACTACTACTCGGTGACGAAGCTACTCCCTCACTCACTAATACTCGTTGATGAAGGTACTCCAACACTCACTACTACTCGTTGATGAAGCTACTCCCTCACTACCACTCGTTGATAACTGCTCCCTCACTCACTACAACTCGTTGATGAAGCTACTCCCTCACTCACTACTACTCCTTGATGAAGCTACTCTCTCATTACTACTACTCTTTGATGAAATGCTCCCTCACTCACTACTACTCGTTGATGAAGCTACTCCCTCACTCACTACTACTGATTACTGTCTCCATTACCTTCCATAATGGTTGTGAATGCTTGTGTACTCACCTAGTTGTACTCACCTAGTTGAGGTTGCAGGGGTCGAGTCCAAGCTCCTGGCCCCGCCTCTTCACTGGTCGCTACTAGGTCACTCTCCCTGAACCATGAGCTTTATCGTACCTCTGCTTAAAGCTATGTATGGATCCTGACTCCACTACATCGCTTCCCAAACTATTCCACTTCCTGACTACTCTGTGGCTGAAGAAATACTTCCTAACATCCCTTTGATTCATCTGTGTCTTCAACTTCCAACTGTGTCCCCTTGTTACTGTGTCAGTCTCTGGAAATCCTGTCTTTGTCCACCTTGTCAATTCTATCAGTATTTTGAAGTCTTTTATCATGTCCCCCCTATCTTCCTGTCCTCCAGTGTCGTCAGGTTGATTTCCCTTAACCTCTCCTCATAGGACATACCTCTTAGCTCTGGGATAGTCTTGTTGCAAACCTTTGCACTTTCTTAGTTTCTTTACATGCTTGGCTAGGTGTGGGTTCCAAACTGGTGCCGCATTTCTCCCAAAATCGGCCTAACGTACACGGTGTATAGGGTCCTGAACGATTCCTTATTAAGATGTCGGAATGCTGTTCTGAGGTTTGCCAGGCGCCCATATGCTGCAGCAGTTATTTGGTTGATGTGTGCTTCAGGAGATGTGCCTGGTGTTTTTACTTTACAAGATCTTTTTCCTTGAGTGATGTTTGTAGTCTCTGACCCCCTAGGGCTGTACTCCATCTGCGGTCTTCTTTGCCCTTCCCAATCCTCATGACTTTGCACTTGGTGGGGTTTAAATCCAGGAGCCCGTTGCTGGACCAGTCTGCAGCCTGTCCAGAAACCCTTTGTATTTCTGCCTGGTCTTCGATCGAATGAACTCTTCTCATCAACTTCACGTCATCTGCAAACAGTGACACCCCGGAGTTTATTCCTTCCGTCATGTCGTTCACAAATACCAGAAACAGCACTGGTCCTAGGACTGACCCCCGTGGGATCCCATGGTCACAGGTGCCCACTTGACACCTCGCTCGTACCATTACTCTTGCTGTCTTCCTGACAAGTATTCCCTGATCCATTGCAGTGCCTTCCCTGTTATTCCTGCTTGGTCCTCCAGTTTTTGCATTAATCTCTTGTGTGGTACTGTGTCAAACGCCTTCTTGCAGTCTAAGAAAAATGCAATCCACCCACCCCTCTCTCTTTCTCTTACTGCTGTCACCATGTCATAGAACTCCAGTAGGTTTGTGACACAGGATTTCCCGTCTCTGAAACCATGTTGTCTGCTGGTGATGAGATCATTCCTTTCTAGATGTTCCACCATTCTTCTCTGACAATCTTTTCCATGATTTTGCATGCTATACATGTCAGTGACACTGGTCTGTAGTTTAGTGCTTCATGTCTGTCTCCTTTTTTAAAGATTGGTACCACATTTGCTGTCTTCCATGCCTCAGGCAATCTCCCTGTTTCGATAGATGTATTGAATATTGTTGTTAGGGGTACACATAGCGCCTCTGCTCCCTCTCTCAGGACCCATGGAGAGATGTTATCTGGCCCCATTGCCTTTGAGGTATCTAGCTCACTCAGAAGCCTCTTCACTTCTTCCTCGGTTGTGTGTAGTGTCCAGCACATGGTGGTGTACCCCACCTCTCCGTCTTTCTGGAGCCCCTTCTGTCTCCTCTGTGAACACTTCTTTGAATCTCTTGTTGAGTTCCTCACATACTTCACTGTCATTTCTTGTTGTCTCTCCTCCTTCCTTCCTTAGCCTGATTACCTGGTCTTTGACGGTTGTTTTCTTCCTGATGTGGCTGTATAACAGCTTCGGGTCAGATTTGGCTTTTGCTGCTATGTCGTTTTGATATTGACGTTGGGCCTCCCTTCTTATATGTGCATATTCGTTTCTGGCTCTACGACTGCTCTCCTTATTCTCACTGGGTCCTTTGCCTTCTATATTTCTTCCATTCCCTAGCACACTTGGTTTTGCCTCCTTGCATCTTTGAGTGAACCATGGGTTCATCCTGGCTTTTTCATTATTCCTGTTACCCTTGGGTACAACTCTCCTCAGCCTCCTTGCACATTGTGACTACATATTCCATCATCTCATTAACTGGTTTCCCTGCCAGTTCTCTGTCCCATGAACTCATTCAGGAAGTTCCTCTTCCTGTGTAGTCCCTTTCCTGTAGTTTGGTTTCATTCGTCCTGGCCTTCCTGCTTCCCCCTCCATTTGTAGCTCTACTGTGTATTCGAAGCTCAAAACCACATGATCGCTGGCCCAGGGGTCTTTCATATGTGATGTCCTCAATATCTGCACTACTCAAGGTGAATGCTAAGTCCAGTTTTGTGGTTCATCCTCTCCTCTCTCTCTTGTAGTGTCCTTACGTGTTGGTACATGAAGTTTTCAGACCACCTCATCATCTTAGCCTCCATGTATCTTGGCCCCCATGTGGCTCCAAGTTCTCCATTCGATCTCCTTGTGGTTAAAGTCGCCATTGATCAGGAGCTTTGCCTACATGTATGAGCTCTTCTGGCCACTGCAGCAGTGTGTCAACCATCGTCTATTGCTTCGTCATACTCTTGCCTTTGCTCCTGCTGTTCTGTGGTGGGTTATACATCACTGCAATTATCACCTTGGGACCTCCAGAGTGAAGCGTTCCGCTATACAATCACTTTCTTCTCGCTGTTCCTCTCTCCAGCTCATAAATTCCATCGGTGTTTGATCAGCAATGCCACTCCTCCCCCCCTTGTTATCCTTCTGTCTTTCTCAGGATCTGGTATCCCGTTGGGAAGATGGCATCTGTTATCATACCTGTAAGTTTTGGTTTCTGTGATTGCTATGATGTCTGGTGATGCCTCTTTGACTCTTTCGTGCCACTCCTCCCACTTGTTTGTTATTCCATCAGGTTTGTGTACCATACCTTCAGTTTTCCTTTCCAACACTGTGGTTTGGGACCCTGTGGGGGTGGGAGACTGGTAGTATACTGTGGGATTCTATGGTTGGGGGTTGGGTGGAAGCTGTGGGTATGGATTGTATTGTGTGTTGGTATGGTGTGATAGGTTGTGGGGTTCTGAGGATAGTTGTGTGTGTGCTTGCTCTTGCTGCTCTGTTCTGCTCTGACTGACCTCTGCTGGTTCCATCCTTGTCTCCTTTCCTAGCTCCTTTCGCTTTTTTGTCCTCTCCCTCAGCTGCTGTCTCTCTTTTTGTGTTCTGTCTCTGTCTAGGAACACCTTCTTGTACTCTTCCGAGCTTCTCAACCGTGGTTTTTCTTGGAGGATCCTGTTCTGCACTGTTTCTGTCCTGAGAATCAGCTTGATCGGTCGGTTTCTCC
>NC_069401.1:92313994-92318994 GCF_026875155.1 Cherax quadricarinatus | reverse complement strand
GTCTTGAACGATTCCTTACTAAGGTATCAGAACGCAATTCTCAGATTTGCCAGGGGCCCCATATGCTGCACCAGTTATCTGGTTGATGTGTGCCTCTGGAGACGTGCTCGGTGTTACACTCACCCAAGAGTGTGTTCTATTTGTATCACCTATTTGTGGTTGCAGGGGGGCGAGCCTAGCTCCCGGCCCGCCTCTTCACCGGTTGTACTGGGCCCCCTCTCTTCCCCCCCCCTTTAGCTTTATCAAACCTGTTTAAAAAAATGGTATGGTTCCTGCCTCCACTAGTCATTTTCTAGGCTATTCCACTGCCTTAAAAACTCTATGACTGAAGAAATATTTCCCCTATATTCTCTGACTCTTTGTGTCTTCAATTCCAATTGTGGCCCCTTTTTTTCGTGTCCCCCCCCCTGGAACATCCCGTCTTTGTCCCCCCTTTTCTATTCCACCAGTATTTTATATGTCGTTTTCTGTCTCCCCTGACCCACCCGTCCTCCAGTTCGTAGGCGATTTCCCCTTAAACTTTTTTATTTGGACATCCCCTTTGCTCTGGAAAATAACCCCTTGTCGCAAACCCCTTTTTTTTCTCTAGTTTCTTGATGTGCTTTATCAAATGCGGGGTTTCCCAAAAAGGGGCTGCATGTCCAGTATGGGGGTGACATTTTACGGTTTTTAAGTGTCTTTAAAAGATTTTCCCTTTTAAGGGTTTGGAATGCTGTTTAGGTTTGCCAGGCGCCCATATGCTGCAGCAGTTATCTGTTGATGTGTGCTTTTCCCGGGGACATGCTCGGTGTTTTAATCACCCCAAGATCTTTCTCCTTGAGTGAGGGTTTCGGCTTTGGCCACTAGCCTTTATCTTCTGTGGGCTTTTTGTGCCCTTCCCTATCTTTATGCTTTGCATTAGGCGGATTAAACGAGAAGCCCTTTGCGGACCCCGGTGTCCAGTCTGTCCCGGTTCTTTGAAAATCCTGCCTGGTCCTCATCAGATTTAATTTTTCCTCATTAACTTACACATCTGCAACGGGACACTTCTGAGTTAACCTTCCCTCATGTCGTTACATATACCAAAAAATGCATGGTCCCCGGGGGCCCCACCCCTGTGGGGGGCCCCCCTCGTCACGGTGCCAAATGTGATAATCTTACGTACCATGACTCGCTGTTGCCTCCCTGTCAGGTATTTTGATCCTTTTGCGTCCCCTTCCTGTTATAGCACCGATGCTCTAGTTTTCTGCCAATCTTTGTGAGGAAAAAACTGTGTCAAGGCCTTCTTGCAGTCCAAGAAGAGCAATCAACCCACTCTCTCTCCATGTCTTGTTTTGTTTTTTTTCATAAAATCCAGAAGGTTTGTGACGCAGGATTTTCCCTTTCCGTGAATCCCCTGCTGGTTGGATTTATACTCTTGTTTCCCTTCCAGGTGCTCCCCCACTCTCCTCCTGATAATCTTCTCCTAAATTTTTCATATATACACGTCAAGACACAGGTCTATAGTTTGGCCCCTTTTCTGTCTCCTTTTTTAAAAATGGGGGGAAATACTTTTTCCAAAATTTCATACCTCAGGGTTTCCCCGTTTCCGGGGGGTGTTGAAAATTGTGGTAAGTGGATGCACAACATATTTTGCTCCCACTTAAGGGGCCCCCGGGGAGTGTTGTCGGCCATTGCCTTTGAGGGATCGATGTCCCCTTGCAGTTTTTCACCCCCTCCTATCTTAGTATGTCGTCCAACACTTGTTGGTGTATTCCTTGCTGGGGGTTTCCCCCTTGGTCTGTCCCCCCCGAGCCTTCCCGTCTTACTGTAAATACTTTCCCTTTAAAACCGTGTTGAGCTCCTCAAAACCTCTTGATCGTTTTTTTGTGAGTTCTCCCTTCTTTCCTCGCCTTATACCTGGTCCTTGACTGTTTTTCTTCCTCCTAAAGTGGCTATACAGCGTTTCGGGTCAGATTTGGACTTTCGATGCTATGTCGTTTTTCATACTGTCGCTGGGCCTCCCTCCTTATCTGTGCATACTCGTTTCTGGCTCTTCTACTAATCTCCTTGTTTTCCTGGGTCCTATGCCTCCTGTACCTTTTCCATTCTCTGTTGCACTTAGTTTTTGCCTCCGCTACACCTTCGGGTAAACCAATGGACTCGTTTTGGTCTTCCTATTATTTCTGTTTCCCTTGGGAACAAAATTTCCTCTGCCTCCTTGCACTTTGTTGCACATATTCCATCATCTCGTTTACTGATTTTCCTACCATTCTCTGTCCACTGAACCTCCTGCAGGAAGTTTCTCATACCTGTGTAGTCCCCCCTTTTATAGTTTGGCCTGTCCCCTTCAGTTCCTGTTACCTTCTCCGCTTGTAACTCTACTATACAGTCAAAACTCAGAACCACGTGATCGCTTAGCTCCAAGGGGCCTTCGTAAGTGATGTCCTCAATGTCTGAACTGCTCAGGGTGAACACAAGATCCAGTCTTGCTGGCTCATCCTCCCCTCTCTCTCTGGTTGTGTCCCTGACATGATGATGCATGAGGTTTTCAAGTACCAACATACATCATCTTGGCTCTCCATGTTTCGGGACCCCCATGTGGCTCCAGGTTTTCCCGTCGATCTCCCTGTGGTTGAAATCGCCCATTACCAGTGACTTTGCTCTGCTCGAGTGAGCTCTTCTTGCCACCTCAGCCAGTGTGTCCACCATCACCCTGTTGTTTTCTTCGTACTCCTCTCTTGGCCTCCTGCAGTTCTGTGGTGGGTTTATACATCACTCCAATGACTACTTTATGTTCTCCGGACTGAATTGTACCTACAATGTAGTCTCTTTCTCCAATCATGTCCATGCCTTCCATTTCCTCAAATCCCCATCGGTGTTTTATGAGCAGTTCAACCCCTCCTCCCCCTCTACTCCTTCTATCTTTCCTCAGGATTGATATCCTGTTGGGAAGATGTGTCTGTTATTGTCTCAGCGAGTTTTTGTTTCTGTGACTGCTATGATGTCTGGGGATTTTTCACTGATTCTTTCTTCCACTCCTCATGTTTATTCGTTATTTCCATCCGCGTTTGTTGTACCAAACCTTCAGTTTCTTTTCTATCATTGTGGTCATGCAAGAATATTGGGGTTGGAGGAGTGAGAGCCTTGGTGGGGGCCTATATGGGGCTGTGGTGTAGGTGGGGTTTGTGTTGATGGGGGTGGGGTCAGAATGCCCATAAGGGACAGCTGTTGGGGTGAGGTTTGTGATATGGGGGTTGGTGGCAGAGGGAACAGTGAGTGGGTTGTAGTATAGGTTGCTCAGTTGCGTTGGGAATGTCGCGGGTTGGAGTCTTTTGGTGGGAGATTCTTGGGGTGTGTTTGCCCTTTCTCCTGTGTCTGGGGTCCTGCTCATTTTCGTTGCTTCTCGTTCCTCCTTGCGTCTCTGTACCCTCTCTTTCAGTGTAGTCCTTTCTTCTTGTGTTCTGTCGCGTCGAGGTATACTCTCTGGTACCCCTCTTTGTCCCTCAGTCTTGCTTTCTTTGCAGAATCCGGTTAAACTGATTTTTCCATGAAAGTTACTCTGCAGGCCATACCCTTCCACTCGAAACCACCCAATTCTCGAAAATTTGTCCCCTGGGTCTATCGCCCTCCCTTTGTTTTCTGATGCCTTCAATCTTTTTTTCTCCCCCTGTTTTTTTCTTAAAAAGTTGCCCCCCTTGGCTTCTTGGACCCCGTCAAAAAAAATTGACCCCCCCCTTTCCTCCTCCCCGATTTCCCCCACCTGTTCCTTGGGGCACTTTTTTCCCTTCTTTGACATGTTTTGCCTTCGTCCTGTCATATCTGAAATTTTCTTTCTCAGTGAATTGTTTTTCCCTGCCAGCTGTCCCTTGCTACTGCAGTTGGCTGTTGAATCTCGCATTGCAACCCTTCATTGTCTTCGGACCTGTCGTTTGTCTTAGTGTGCTCATCGTTTTTTCCCGGGCCCCCAGTGGGTTGATAGGGCCTTGTGTACGGCTGTTCCTTTGTTGCTTACGTCCCCTTGTCTGCCCCTGACTTTGAATTTCCCTGATGCACATTGAATTTCTTTTTGTCTCTCAAATCTTTTTTCAGGCTTTGCGTTTCTTTTAAGCACTGTATCCTAGCTTCTGCTGCTAAGACCGTATTCCCCCTTTCCCGCACTCTTCAGATCCCTCTCCATTTTCTTACAAACTTATATCTTCCTTCCCCCCCTCTTCCCCCTTTTTTTGGGGCTCTAACTCCCAGTCTTTCCTCCCTGGTTCGTTTTACCAGTCTCTGGTTTTTTTCCCCCTTAAGGCCACCCCTTTTTTTTTTTTTTTTTTTTTTTTTTTTTTTTTATCACAGCAGAAGGCTAGGGAGGGAGAGGGGCGGGGGGGGGGGAGGAAAAGGGTGAGAGGGGGAGAGAAGGAGAGGAAGGGAGAAAGAGGGAGGGGAGAGGGAGGGTATGGGGGGGTTTAGGGGTAAACCAAGGGGGGGGGAGAAAAGGAAGGGGGGGGGAGAGAAAGGGTGAGAGAGGGAGAAAGAGGGGATCCTTAACCTTTTCAAACCCTGTGTAAAAAAAAAAAAAAAAAAAGGGAGAGGGGGGGGGAGAGAAAGAGGAGAGGAGGGAAAGGAGGGAGAGGGAAAAAGGGTATGAGAGAGAGAAATGGAAGATGGAAGGGGGAGAACCCATAGAGAGAGAGAAGGGTGGAGATGGGTTATGGGGGAGAGAGGGGAGAGAGAGAGAAGAAAGGAGAGGAGGAGAAAGAAGAGGAAGGGAGAGGGGAGAGTAGAGAGGGGAAAAGAGGAGAGAGGAGAGAGAGAGAGGAGAGAGAGGGAGGGGAGGGGAAAAAAATAGAGAGAGGAAATGGGGAGATGGAGAGAGAAGCCTTAGAGAGGGGAGGGTGAGAGATAGGGTTTTGGGAGTGAGAGGGGAGGGAGAGAGAGAGGAGGGAGAGGAGAGGAAGAGTAGAGGGAAAAAGAGAGAGGGGAAAAAAGAGGAGGGAAAGGGAAAAGGAAGAGAGAGGGAAGAGAGGGGAAAGGGGAGGGGAAAGGGGGGAAGA
>NC_069401.1:92285324-92313494 GCF_026875155.1 Cherax quadricarinatus | reverse complement strand
ACGCAGGTCCTGGGGAACTGTTGCTTCGGAGAGGGTACAAGGGGTGCTCTTACAGTCCCTGGTGCCCCTCCCATGGACCCATTTTGGAAGTGCCCAATATTGTCAAGGCGGAGCGACTCACTGCAACGGTGAACAAGGTGCCCACCCGCCAGGTGCTGATCCACCACAAAGGTCCACTTCCCACGCACCTGGACCTTGGGGTCTGGGGAAGATTCAAGACCCGACCATACCTGTCAGGCCAGTACAATGCTTCAACTGTCCAGGGGTTCAATCATATTGCAGCCACCTGCCAGCGAGAGAAGAAGTGTGGTGTGTGCAGCAAGGCACACGACTCGAAGGACTGCATTGCAATCCTCAAACAGCCAACTGGCGAAGCCCTTCGGCCAGAGCCCAAGTGTGCCAACTGCTCAAAGAGGCACCATGCCTGGAACTGGAGCTGTCCTGTGATGGTGCAGCACTGGTCAGCAGGTTCGTCATCGGAACGACCCGACAGCCCCGAGCCACCCAGCCTTGGAACGCCCAGCAACAGTCAGCATGGGCTCCAATCACGGTTCCCCGGATACCGCAGGAGGGCAATACCAGCGAGTTCCCAGCACTGGCTCCCAGCGGTGGCATCAGGGGGCAGGCACTGGTTTGCAGCAGCGCGTCAACTGCGGGGTCAGATGGCAAGGTGGCCAAGAAGCGAATCATTGGAAAAACAGCACAGGCCAGGGCACACTGCCCAGCAGGTCCCAGCTGGGCACCAACATTCCTTGCCATACCGCCAGCAGGCCTCTTCCCAAGGGCAGGCCCCTACTGTGAGCGGCCAGAGTCAGGCAGGGGTTTTCCCGCCGGGGACCTTGGAAGCCCATGGCCACTCAGGCTGGGCCCAGGGTGCACCCAGCTTATGCTGCTGCAGTGTCGACAGCCACCCAGACATACCCAGTGACCCAGCCCTGACTCGACGGGTCGTCCAGCTCAATGCCTGCAGAGGTAATGGTCGAATCCTTTCCGGATCGACTGAAGAAAACCATCGGGGTCATCTCAGCACTCCTCTGTCGCCTGCTGCCGTCGACAGAGGACAGGGACGCCTGCAGGCAGCTCCTGTCATGGATGCTGGGCGTGGTCCTACTGGACAGGAAAGACTCAATGGAACTTCAAGCCATCATCCAGGAGTCCTTCCAGTCCGTGATGGAGGAGGCCCCGGAGTCGCCAACAACGGACGACGAGTCCCAGGCAGAGATGGAATCAGTGAGCCACCTCTGCGGCCCTTGAAGATCCTCCAGTGGAACATTTGTGGGCTGCAGCGGAAAATTCACTTAGTGATTGAAGCTGCAGTTCAGATGAGGTTGATGTCTTCCTGTTCAGGAGACACTCACCGATTCGTCACGTCAAATGCAGCCACGTATTCCGGGATTCTCTGCCTACCTTCAGCGCCTGGAAGGGACTGGCAGGGGCACGGCGATCTACGTCAGGACCACTATCCCTCATTCAATCTCCACTGACCCCATCAACTGTGGGGAGGGCGTGGGGGTTCAGGCGTCCCCTTACCCCTTTGCCAATGGACCCTCATGGTTTACAACATTTCCCAGAACCTAGGAAGGGCCCTTGACATTTCCAGGTGGCAGCACTCCCCCCAGGGGGAAGGGTCCTTTTGGTTGGGGGCCCTTGGGGATGTAAATTTGCCCACCACCCAATATTTTTCTTCTGTCTCTCATACCAACGAAAACTGGGAGGCCCCTTTCGGCGTGCGGGAGGAGGCCCCAAGATCGCCTCCTAACAATGGTGAGCCAACCCAAAATAAACTACGGTGGCCGTTTGGGAAATTTCAAAACTCATCTCTAGGGGGTTTTGCTCTCGAGTGCAAAAATGGGGGGTTTCCACCCCCGTCCACCAGTGATCACTTTTTGCAGTGGTCCCCAAATCCCGAGGGGTCCAGCTGGGGCCCGCCCCCACACCTAACCCAGATGGAACCCTAAAAAAGGGCCGACTGGCAGTGCTTCCAGGAGGTCATCAGCGCTGGGGGCAGAGCCCTCCTCTTCCGGAAGACCCAGATGAAGTGGCTCAAAGTTTGCAGGGGCCCCTTCAAAAAGGGCAGGGGAAAGGCAGCCAAAACCTAAGTTTATAGGAGGGTCATAAAAAACATGATTTGGGGGTTTTAAAAAGAGGCCCTCGGGGACCAAAACCCCCGAAACAACGTGGTACGCAAATGCACAAGCGTAATCCAACGTTGAGTCCTTTGCTTTCCTCCCCGGGGAAGTGAGCGGCAGGGCAGGGCCATGTCTTACACAGGGCCCGGCAGGCTAAATGGTTCGATGGTGTGCCTCCCTCAGCTACCCCCCCCATTTTAAATTTGAGTTTTGGACCAATTACGTTTTGGCCCCACTGCGCAGGGGGGGGGGTCCCCAAGTGGGCCCTCTTTTGAAAAACCCAAACCCATAATGGAGGCAGAAATGTCTGGGGGGAAACCTTTTCCCAACCCTCCAAGCACCCGGGCCCAAAAACCCTCCCTTCAGGATCTCTGGGGCCCTTTCCAAAACCACCCTCCTTCCAAAAGGGGATTTTGGTGATCCAAGGGCATGCCGGGCAAAGGACGAAAGGATGAAACTTCCCACCGACCGGGGAGCTCCAGGCAGTTTCACTTTTTCATGGGGAATGCTTAAACCGGGGGAAATGAGGGGTATCACCTTTGGCATGTCACTCTTTCTGGCCTTTCTGGACATTCCTGTTTTGGGGGTCTTTAAAACCAAAACTTGGTGAGCGGGCAAACTCCCTTAAAATTTTGGAAAGGTTTTTTTTAAAAAAAAACATCATACCGATTCCTGAGCCGGGGGAAATCCTGTCTTATGAGCCCCCATCTCCCTCCCCAAATTTTGGCACCGAAGTTTTCTGAAAGGATGGGTTGGGGCGCCTGAGGTGGAAATTTGGGCCCCCCCTCAAAAACACCCTTTTAAATTAAACCCGAGGGGGCACTTTCGAAAGCCTTACCACTCTACTGGTTTGGCATTGGGGCGGACGCCCAAGCCCACATTTTTGTCTTTCATGACCCGAGAAACTTTTTAGCTAGCCAGTGCACCCCGCCATCCCCCTCACTCCCTTTGGGCCCGCAGGGGGGTTTTAAAACCCGGCTGCCTTTTATGGGGTTTTGTTCCTATCCCAGGCAGGTGGGGGGCCCCGGGGATGGGTTCCAGGGGCAGCCCCCTTTTCCCAAACCCGGAAAAACGGCACTCCACAGGGCGGGACACTTTGCCCCACCCTGTTCCAAGTACGGGTTTCCCCAGCTGGCGTGCCCGCCTTTTTTCCCCGAGGCACCTTTCCCCTCCCGCTTTTGCCGATACCTGGGGACTTTTTCGGGACCTAAAGGGAAACGGGGGGGCTTTTGCCCGCGTGCCCAAAGGACCTCCCCATCGCTGGGGTTCCACTTGGCCCCCCCCGCCCTTTTTGGGTCAAAATATCTCGGCAAAAAACCAAAGCCATGATCCTTCGCAACCCGGTACCAAGTCAGAAGCTGCGGCCTGGGGATCGACCGGAGTGGGTTTACAGTAAAAACCTTGCATCACATTGACGGCGCCTCACCTTCCAAAAAACATGTGCACCCCATGGGGCAAGGGGCAAATTTATTCCATGGCCCCAAACCCCAGGGTTTTGGGGGCCCGCCTCCAGGGGCAAAGAGGTTTTTTCCCACATCCAGGGAAAACGCTCCCCCTTTGACAAAGGGGGACTTGCTCGGGGTTCATGCAGAAAACCCCCAAAAAATGAAATCCCCTTGTGTCATCCAGAAAAACAGCTGTATGGGGCATGCCCCCGGGGGGTCCTAGGGGCCCAAAAGCTGGGCCCCGAACCTTGAGGTGCAGCTAAACCTCTTGAAGACAGGAACCAAATGGTAGCTGCCAAGAGGACCGGGAAAGTATCTCCGGCTCCCAGGGGGGGTAACCCGATTAGAAGATTTTCGGGTCACCAGGGACAGGGAATTCCACTGCAATTTTCCCCGGGCCCCCATGGATGTGGTCGGGAGCAGATGCCACCGGGAAACCCCCTGCCCAAAACATTGCTCCAGGGGAGAGGCAAAGAAAAGACTGGCAGCGAACTACATGGGGCCACCACCGTCGGGCACCAGAGCTGTTTGCGGTGCCAAATGGACAACCCTACCAGACAGGGAAAAAACATTGGGAAAACCCCGGGGGGCATTATGCCCAAACAACTTTTTCTCGGCTAGCAAAGTGGGTGCAGAAGGGCCCCCGGGGGGGGAAAAAATATTTTCACCGATGGCTCCCCGAGACCCAGTTGGGGGGAGGCCGCACAGCGCGGGGGTATTCCACACAAACTGACAGCAGGTTGGCGCCTCACAGACCATTGCACCCCTCCTCCAAGGCCCAACTCTTTTTGCCATCCAAAAAAGCCTGCAGCATCTTTTTGCAGACCCACAAAAAATCCCCCCATCATCCAGTTGATTCCAAGGCGCGATCCAAGCCCCTTTTTGACAGAGAGCCAAAGGGAAAAACAACACTTTTAAACACAACCCTCCTGGGTGACCCACAGACTCTCATACCCCAGGGTCCAGGGCTAAACCCTCAATGGATCCCGAGCCATGGGGGGTATCCCTGGGGAATGATAAATTCAGATGAGGCTTTCAAAAAATGCCCAACCCCCCGAGCACAGCCAAATTTCTGCAATCCTTTCCCTCAACCTCACCAATTTTGGGTGAGAAATGCGTTGCCCGGCCCCCGGGGCCCCCTTCCCTTTACCCTGGGGGTTCACAGAGCCCTGTTGGTATGTCCCCGGGCGAACCCCCCAGGGCGCCCCCTCCAAGATTCGGGCAAAAGTCCAGAGAACTGAGGGGGCATATCCACTGCCTACGCTTAGGGTTCCCATTTTATTTGCGCCCGGGAAAGTTGAAAGGGCACTAGAGGAGCCCCTGTTTCCCCTTGTGACCCCAATGGGTTCCCCAAAAATCTTGGTGGGAAATACCGTTTGACCGCCCGGCTATGATCCCCTTTAAACCCTAGACACTTTCCAATGACCCCATTGGGGGAGGACCGAGAAAGGGTGAGGCAAACACATCTTGTGTACTTAGCTGTCAGGGACTTTGAAACCTTACTTCCAGTCATTGCACGTCATCCGCCCCCCCCTGCTGAAGTTGCTGCGAGGGCCTGCTTTGGGCCTCCATTGCACTGCAAACCAGCCGCTGTTAGTGCACACTTACGTTTGGTACGTCATCTGGCCATAGAGCCGGTGAGGTAACCCCCCTTCCTGCTGAAGACCTGCCACGCAGGTGCAAGTAAAGATAAACGACACTTCCCTACCCGTGGAGCCAATGTCAGGTCACCAAAATGGAAGTAACCCGGGCCGGGATACCATACCGGCGAATCAAATAGAATAGAATAGAATAGAAGGTCATCCAGGACAGGACGGAGATTGAAAAACATAGTGTGTGTTGTGTTCGCTTAGGAATGTACATCTGTGTTAGTTTAGGCACAGATTTTTTATTTTATATTTTATTGAGAGCATATCTTGTACAGACATAATACATATATATATAGTAGAACACTGTTGAGAACAATAAGTACATACATAAGAGCAAATCTTGTACAGACATAATACATATATAGGCACAGATTGCCGTCGTTTCTAGTGATCCTTGGACTGTGTTCAGTGCTTCAGAGCTGTGTGCCACGTGAGGGTGGCTAAGGGCTCCTACTGGGGCACTGAGCCTCAAAGCTCTGCACCCAGTGTGGGCAGCTGTGAGGTCATGGGCAGCAGCTCCGCTGCTGGTTCTGTCCCCACTCCTACAGTCAAAATGTCAGACCCAGGTGAGCGGCCTAAACGTTCATTGGAGTGAGGAGATGAGTCGGAAGACGACGTGGGGCAGGTGGGAGCCCCCATAAAGAAAGCCAAGGATGCGGTGGAGACTGCTGTATCTGTCGATCAGCCACTAGATCCGTCGGCAGCTGCTACCCAAGGAGACTTTCACCTCCAGATGGCCATAGGAGTCATGGAAGGAAACCAGGAGGCTGTAGCTCCTCAACTGGCAAGGAT
The DNA here is from genome assembly GCF_026875155.1 of Cherax quadricarinatus. Taxonomy (NCBI): domain Eukaryota; kingdom Metazoa; phylum Arthropoda; class Malacostraca; order Decapoda; family Parastacidae; genus Cherax; species Cherax quadricarinatus. The sequence continues at coordinate 92,307,479 of NC_069401.1, read as the reverse complement.
GGAGCCATCCCAGGTCCCCACCCCAGTTGCATCGGCCTCCACAGAGGATGGGGACTGGCTGACTCCACGTGGAAAAATGAATTCCCGCTCTGCTCGGGCACAAGAAACCAGAGCCTTCAACAAATTTAAGGTTCCCAATTACGGGTTTGTGAGGTATCTGGAAGGCATACCCGCCTCAAGTTCCGCTGCGAGTTCACTCTCAGGAAAGGTTCTGGTTCATTATAAGTCCTCGTGATGATGATTCATACAGGGTTGAAGGGCTGGTTGTGACGCATCCCATCATTGGTGGAACTGGTTGGCTTGGGAGAAGGTGCCCCTACTCACTGGGTGGGGAACCCTATTTTGTCAAGGCAGAGTGCGACTCACTGCCGACGGTAAACAAAGTGTCCCACCAGCCAGGTGATGATCCACCCAAAGGTCCACTTCCACTCACAACGCTGACCTTGGGTGTGGGAAAAAAAGATTCAGGACGCCGACCATACCTTGTTGGACCCACTGCCAATGCTCAACGTCAGGGGTTCCAATTATATTGTCAGTCACCTGACCAGCAAGAGAATAAGTGATAGTGTGTGCAGCAAGGCACACGACTCGATAGGACTGCATTGCAATTATCAAGCAAGACTCAACCAGGCGAGTCTGCTAACAGCCAAGTTCCCCAAGTGTTCCAACTGCTCAAAGAGGGCACCATGACCTGGAACGTCGGAGCTGTCCTGTGATGGTGCAAGCACTGGCAGCAGGTTCGTCCAGTGGGCGGTAACGACCCGGCAGCCCGCGACACTACCACAGCTTTGGACCACCCATAACAGTCCAGTATGGGCTCAAACACAGTACCCCCCCCCCCCCCCCCGGATATCGCAGAGGGGCAATACCTGCGAGTTCACCGGCCACTGGGCTCCCAGCAGTGGCATCAGGGGGCAGGCATCTGCTTCAGCAGCGCGTCACTGCGAGGTCCAGAACGCACGGGGCCAGGAAGAAAGTAATCACTGGGAAACAGCAGACCCTCAGGCCAGGAACACTGCCCAGCAGGTCGTCCCAGCTGGGCACCATCATTATTTTGACCACCCTGCCAGCAGGCCTCTTCCCATGGCCAGGCCAGTCCTGCGAGCCAGCCAGAGTCAGGCAGAGGTTCCCCCCGCCACGAGGACCCAGAATCCCCACAGCCACACAGGCCAGAATTAAGGGTGCACCTGGCTTATGTAGCTGCAGTGTTTGACAGCCACCAAGACAACACAGAGAACCCTCAGCCCCGACTCGATGTGTTCGTCGGGTGGGGGGGGGTGGGGGGGGGGGGGGGGGGGGGGGGGGCGGGCTCAATGCCTACAGAGGGTATTGTAGACCTCATTTCCCAACTCGAAACTGAAGAAAACCATGATCGGAGTCATCCTCAGCATTTCTCTGTCGCCTCTGCCGACGGCAGAAGACCAAGTGCCTGCAGACATGCCCTGTCCGTGGATGCTGGGAGTGGTCCCTACAGACAGGAAGGACTCAATGGAAACTTGAAGCCATCATCCAGGAGTCCTTCCATCCGTGATGGAAGAAGCCCAGGAGTCACAAACAACGGACGAGGAGTCCCCAAGCAGAGAATGGAATCAGAGGGCCACCTCTGGTGGCATCTTGAAAAATCCTCCGTGGGAGACCATTAGCGGCGTGCAGGTGGAATTCACTTAGTGTTGAAGCTTCAGTTAAGAATGAGGTTGATGTACTTCCTGCTCCAGAAGATCACTTACCAATTCATCATATCAAATCAGCCCACGATCCCCGGGATTTTTAGCTTGCCTTCCCAGACCTGGAAGGGACTGGCCGAGGGCACAGCAATCTAACGCCATGTACAACTATCCCTCATTCAATCTCCACTGACCCCATCAACTGGCAGAGAGGCGTGGAGGTTCACGCTGTCACCCATACACCTGCCAGATGGACCTCTCGTGGTTTAACAACTTATAACAGGAAGTTCTCAGTACAAACCCTGTGACATTTCAGAGGTGGTACACTCGCCCTTCTGGAGGGTTCTTGTAGTGGCCTGGGGATGTTCAATCCCACCACCCAATACTTACTTCTGTCTCTCCTACCAACGCATCTGGGAGGGCACCTGTGGCTTGTGCTGGAGGAGGCCCTGAGATCGCCCTCCACATACTCTGGTAAGGCCAACGCCATCACTACGGGTGGCTGCACTGGTCGGTCCACACTCATCTCAAGATGTTGCTCCTTCGAGTGCAAGATGGGAGGGTCCCACCCCCAGTTCAACCAGTGATCACTTTCAGTGGTCACTAGACACTGATGGTTCCAGCAGTGCCGCCATCCCCACACGCCCTACCCCAGATGGAATCTCAAGAAGGCTGACTGCAGTGCTTCCAGGAGTTTCATCGAGCACTGGTGGGCAGAGTCTCCTCTTTTATTCGGAAATCCAGATGATGCAGCTCAGGATCTTGTCGGCGGCTTTACATGTGCAAGCTGAGGCACCCATACCTAAGATTACAGGTTGAGGGTCATACAAGCGTGACTGGTGGTTTTACTCCGAGGAAATCAGGAACAGGAACCACCGGATCAACATCATTCGCAAGATGCACCAAGTGTAATCCCATGGGTGAGTCCGTGTGTCCTGCTCAGGGAATGGTCTACTGCACGCCTGTCGTCACAGAACACAGGTCTTCGGCAAGCTAATAGGTTTTTTTTTTTCGAGTGGTGGGTGCCTCTTCTCAGCTACTCCTCCACCTACCTCTAGAGATATGACCAAGTTCCGATTGGCCACTGGGGCAGTGTCTGCAGTGTGTTCGAATTGCATGCACCCAGACTCTGCAATGGAGAAAAACGTCCGGTGGACCTTCTCGGCCTCCAGAAACGGCCATGGCTCAACTGCTCAAGGATCTCCGGGACCTCCAAAGCACCTCTCCTTCCTAGGAGATATGGTGATCCAAGCGGCTTGCCAGCTTCAAGGACGTCACGTGATGACTTCACCGACCAGGACTCTCCAGGCAGCCTTCACATCTCATCGGGGACAACTGCAACGGGGCGTGAGATGGTAATCGAACCTATGGCAGATCACTCGTCTGGCCATTCTGGTCATGCAGCTGTCCTGGTGGGTCGTCAACCAGACTTGCGAGCTGCAAACTCCAGCCGTATGGAAAGGAGCAAATCATAAACCGATTCATAAGTGTGGGAGGATCCTGGCAGTGTGAGAGGCAGGCATCTCCTCCCTCACCAGTTGCAATCTCGAAGGTGTCTTGCGAAGGATGGTGATGATCGCCTGAGGTGAGCTATTGGCCCTCCTCATAAACACCTCTATGGCTTCACCAGAGGGAGTGGTCTACTTTCGAAAACCTTACCACCCCTTCCGCCGGCATTGGTCAGACGCCCAAGCCCACAATTGTTGTCTTCCTCGACCTCGAGAAAAGCTTTTTGAGCAAGCCAGTGAACACTGCCATCCCTCACTCTTAAGCCCACAGGGGGTTAAGGCAGGCTGCTTGCATTGCTTCGTTTCCTATCTCCAGGACAGGCGGGCCCGGGTACGAGCTTCCAGGGGCATGCCTCTTCTTTCAAGAAACCCTGGACAATGGCACTAAAAACCCACCAGGGCGTGGTGCTTAGACCCACCCCTATTCAATGTACTGATGCACCAGCTGGTGTGGTCCTACCTTTCTCCACAGGGCACTTTCCTACTCAGCAACGCCAATGACCTGGCACGTGAGCGTACCTAGGAAGCGCCAGCTTTTGCAGCGTGCCCAGGAGGACCTGAGGATCTGCTTCTTCCCACTTGCCCATCACTTTGTGGGCTCAAGATATCATCGGGTTGAAAATCCAAAGCCATGATCCTTCGCACCAATGGAACCCAGTCAGAGGCTGTGTGGTCATGGCATCGACCTGGACTGGTTCACAGTTATGAGTTAGCTTGCCGATCTACATTGACAGGCGCCATCAACCTTCCAGAAACATGTGCCTCACATCAGAGAGGGTCCCTGCAAGATGTCAGACATTGATTGCCATGGCCAACCCTAGGGTTGGGACCAGCCTCAAGGTCATGAGGTTTGTTCTAGCATCCAGGCCAATATGCTCGGACGTTTCACGAAGGAGCGCCTTGCTCTGGTTCACGCCAGACCCATAATCATCACAGTCTCTCGATGTGATCCAGAACACAGCTGTACGGGCCATGCTGGGAGCTTCCTAGGTGGGCCAATGCGTGGCGCTGAACTTTGAGGGCGTAGCTGCAGCCTCTTGAAAGACAGGAAGCCAACATGTAGCTGCCAATGAGGATTCGCACAGTACCTCCGACGCCCAGGGGCTGACAACAGATGAGTGATTTACGGTCTGCCAGGACAGTCATTTCCAATGCACCCCGGCCGCCGATTTATGTGTTGATATTGGCAGTTGCCACAAGGAAGCTCCTGCCCATGACATTCTCCAGGCGGAGGCAGCGACAGACTGGCAGCGATCTAACATGGTGCCGCCCCCTTGGGCCACCAAAGCCAGTTGGCGTGTGCGCGATTGACAAAACCCTACGAGGCATGCAAGAGCCATTGCCCGAAGCATATTCTGCAACGATTTTGCCTCGCGAGCATTGTGGGTGCGGAGGCCCAGGGTGTGCCATATTACAACCGATGGCTCCAGATACCCAGTGGCAGCTGTCACAGCTGTTGGGATATTCACAGCAATTGACAGCATATTGGCGCCTCCCGGACAATTGCCAGCAAGAACCATCCTCCAGGCAGAAATCTATTCTGCCACCAACAAACTCATCGCAGCATGCTCCTACAACGCATCCATTCCCGATCTCCACGTTGAATCCAAGGCAGGCGATCCAAGCACCAATATGCACAGAGAGCCAAGGGACAACATACACTTAATCACATCTATCCAGGTGACCTGCAACGCTCATGGCCCAGGGTCCAGGGCCACCCATCAAACTTGATCCCGAAGCCATGTGGGTATCGCCCGGCAGATAGGTGCCGGAGATGAGGCATGCAAGGATACCAACCCTCCGAGGCACAGCCCACGTGCTGCAATCTCCATCAGCCTCAACCAGATTGCACTGTTGGGCTGTTTGTTGCGAACCAAGGTGGACCCTCTCCCTGACCCTTGGGATTTCAACGGAGGCCTTCCGCTGATACGCACTGGGTGCGACCCCCAGGCCCCCCTCCAATAATTTCGACGCAGACCAGAGAACTGAGCGGTGCATGTCCACAGGACCTTTTACGCTTAGTACCCACCACTGGCCAATGTTTGAATGGACACGACGGGAGCCTCTGTGCTCATTGTTGCCGAATAGTTCCGAAACCCTTGGTGCACTACCTGTTAGACTGCCCGGCTACGATGCCCCTTCGCCATAGACACTTCCCAATGACCCCAGTGGGGCAAGCCCGGGAGGATGAGGCAGCACATCTTGTGTACATTAGCTGAGTGCAGGGACTGAAAACATTAACTTCCGGATGCTTCATTGCACGTCACCCTCCCCTCCTTGAAGTGGCTGTGAGGCTGCTTTGGGCCTACATTGCACTGCACACCAGCCACCCTTAGTGCACACTAGCTTTTGGTACGTCATAGAGCCAGAGAGGTAACCCCCCCCCTTCCCGTCGAAGTACTGTCATGCATGTACAAGAAAAGATAAACGACCACTTTCCTAGCCGGGGAGCCATTGCCGGGTCACCAAATTGGGCATGAGACCCGGGCCAAGATCAATACCAGGCAAAATAAAATAGAAATAGAATTAATATGTACAGAAAGAACGGTAACTTCTGAATCTTGGCTTTTGTACTGCAAGGCTCACGCAGGGATAGTTTTTGGAGTGGAAACAGAAGCTAGTGACAGCTGTTTTGAGGTCACAGGTGGTTGTCCAGCTTCACAAGGTAACACTGCCTATGAAAGTGCACAGGTAGTAGCTCAATTAACTGAGTTGGCTGCCGGCAGTGGTAGACAATTGGAGATTTGCAACAGAGGTAGCGGGAACATACCAAATTCGTCAAACGTAGAATGTTGTAGAAATAAGAGCTCTGTCCTTGTAGTATAGGAAAAGCAGAATTCTGAATATAAGGGCTTCGAAGAGATCATTGACCCGTACAGAAGTAGCAGAGGTCTCACAATGTAGTAGAAGTGTAGACACAAGCCAAAAGTGAAGGAAAAGCAAAGTTCAAAAAGACGATGAAATCTCAAGTTTCTGACCTATTATCGGATTGTGCTGCTTTTCTCATCTCAGGTGTCAGGTGACGTGAACCATACAGGAAGGCTGAGAAGAAGGAAAAGGAAATTACGAAACGGATAAGAAATCATTCACATGATAGGTAATGAGTAACATTACATTATAAATGTAAATCGAATCAAGTCTGGAAAAACAAATTAAAAATCCTAACAAGAGTAGAACTCTCGTCTATATTAAATTAAGTAAAAATCGACCGTGAAATAACTAACCGAAAGTGGAGCTTCATACTTACAGACTTGATGAGAACAGGATGCCAAATGACGCTCCACCGTCAGCAAGAGTTCCTTGTTGACTCCTACCTGATGGAGAAGGAGGAGGAAAGGTAACTGCTCACATACACATTTCTGAACAGTCATAATACTACCAGTCATACTTCCTCCACCACTCAGTTATCCTCCCATATTTAATGAACTTTTCCTTGACACTAATACCTCATTCTAGCTCACTCAGAACGTGTTTGCTCGGATTTCAACCTCTTTCCTGAAACATTGCAAGTTCTGGATGTGTTTATTGCAACACGACAGTCCTATAACTCTCCCCGTAGTTGTTCTGCATCTTTCATAATATATATATTATATTATATATATAGTATATTATATATATATATATATATATTTATATAATATATATATATATATATATATATATATATAATATATATAATATAAATATATATACCATATATATATATATATATATATTATATGTATATATATTTTATATATATATATATAATATATATATATATTATATAATATATATATATAAAGTATAAATATAAATATATATATATTATATATATATATATATATATATATATATATATATATATGCAAGATGCAGAACACTACGGGGAGGTTATAGGACTGTCGTGTTGCAATAAACACATCCAGAACTTGCATGTTTCAGGAAAGAGGTTGAAATCCGAGCAAACACGTACTACTGATTGAGCTAGAATGAGTATTAGTGTGAAAGAAAAAGGCAAGGAAAAGTTCATTCAAATTATGGGAGGCTAACGAGTGGTGGAGAAGTATGACTGGTAGATTATGACTGTTTCAGAAAAATTGTGTATGTGAGCAGTTTACCTTTCTCCTCCTTCCTCCCATCTTGGTAGAGAGTCAATACAAGGAACTCTTGCTGACGGTGGAGCGTCATTTGCACCTGTTCTCATCAGTCTGTAAGAATGAGCTCCACTTTCGTATAGTTATTTCACGTGGTCGATTTTACTTAATTTAATATAGAACGAGAAGTTCTACTCTATGAGAGAGATTTTTAATTTTTTTTTTCTCCAGACTGGATTCGATTTACATTTATAATGTAATGTTTACACTCCATTACCTTCATGTGAATGTTTTCCCTTATCCTTTTCGTAAATTTCCTTTTCTCCTTCTCAGCCATCCAGTTATGGTTCAACGTCACCTGACACCTGAGACTGAAGAAAAAGCAGCAAAAACCGATAATAGGTCAAGAAAACTTGAGATTGTCATCGTCTGATTGAACTTGTTTTCCTTCACTTTTGGAGTTGTGTCCTAAACTTCTACTACATTGTGAGACCTCTGCTACTTCTGTACGGGTTCAATGAATCTCTTCGAAGGCCCTTATATTCAGAATTCTTGCTTTTCCCTATACTAACAATGGACAGAGCTTCTTTATTTCCTACAACCATTCTACGTTTGACGAATTTGGTATGTGTTTCCCGCACCTCTGTTTGCAAATCTCCAAATTGTCTACCACTGCCGTCAGACCAACTCAGTTAATTGAGCTACTACCTGTGCACTTTCATAGGCCGTGTTACCTTGTGAAGCTGGACAACCACCTGTGACCTCAAAACGCTGTCACTAGCTTCTCGTTCCACTCCAACTATCCCTGTGAGCCTTGCAGTACCAAAAGCAGATTCAGAAGTACGTCTTTCTGTACATATTAATTCTATTCTATTTTATTTGCTGGTATGGATCTTGGCCCGGGTCTCTGCCAATTTGGTGACCCGGCAATGGCTCCCCGGTAGGGAAGTGTCGTTTATCTTTTCTTGTACATGCATGACAGTACTTCGACGGGAAGGGGGGGGGTTACCTCTCTGGCTCTATGACGTACCAAAAGCTAGTGTGCACTAAGGGTGGCTGGTGTGCAGTGCAATGTAGGCCCAAAGCAGGCCCTCACAGCCACTTCAACGGGGGGATGGGTGACGTGCAATGACTGGAAGTAATGTTTTCAAGTCCCTGACAGCTAAGTACACAAGATGTGCTGCCTCATCCTCCCGGGCTTGCCCCACTGGGGTCATTGGGAAGTGTCTATGGCGAAGGGGCATCGTAGCCGGGCAGTCTAACAGGTAGTGCACCAAGGGTTTCGGAACTATTCGGCAACAATGAGCACAGAGCTCCCGTCGTGTCCATTCAACAATCTGCGCAGTGGTGGGATACCCTAAGCGTAGGTGGTGGACATGCACCCTCAGTTCTCTGGTCTGCGTCCGAATACTTGGAGGGGGCGCCTGTGGGTCGCCCAGTCGTATCAGCGGAGGCTCCGTGAATCCCCAGGGTCAGGGAGAGGGCACCTGGTCGCACAAACAGCCCACAGTGCAATCTGGTTGAGGCTGATGGAGATTGCAGCACGTGGCTGTGCCTCGAGGGTTGCGGTCCTTGCAGCCTCATCTCCGGCACCATTGCCGGGGATACCCCATGGCCTTGGGGATCCAGTTGAGGTGGCCCTCGACCCAGGGCCATGAGCGTCTGCAGGTCACCCAGGATAGATGTGATTAAGTGTATGTTGTCCCTTGGCTCTCTGTGCATAGGTGCTTGGATCGCTGCCTTGGATTCAACGTGGATGATCGGGGGATGCTGATGGTCTGTAGGAGCATGCTGCATATTTCTTGTTGGATGCAAAGATTTTTTCTGCCTGAGATTGGTTGCAATGGTCCCGGGAGGCGCAAACTGCTTTGTCAGATTGCCGGGAATAGACGCCCAACAGCTTGGGTCAGCCTGCCCACTGGGTCTCTGGAGCCATCGTGTAATATGGGCACACACCCTGGGCCTTCCGCATCCCACAATGCTCGCCGAGGCAAGATCGTTGGCAGAATATGCTACGGGCAATGGCCTCTTTGCCCTCGTTAGGTTTATACCAGCGCACCGCCAACAGTTTGGTGCCCAAGGGGGCGGCACCATGTAATTCGCTGCCAGTCGTCGCAGCCTCCCGCCTGGAGCATGTCATGTGGCATGAGCTTCCTTGTGGCAACGGCAATCAACCACATCAACGGCGGCCGGTGTGCATTGAATGACCTGTCCCTGCAGACCCGTAAATCCCTCATCATTCGTCAGCCCCTGGCGTCGGAGGTACATTGGCCGATCCTCTTGGCAGCTAGGCAAGTTGGATCCTGTCTTGCAAGAGCTGGCAGCTACGCCTCAAAAGTCATGTGAGCCACTGACATTGGCCCCACCTAGGAGCTCCCAGCATGCCCCTCAGCTGTGTTCTGGATCACACAGAGAGACTTGATGTTTATGGTCTGGCGTGAACCAGAGCAAGCGAGCTCCCATAGTGAACGACCGAGCATATTGCCTGGATGTAGAACAACCTCAATAGACCTTGGAGGACTGGTCCCAACCCTAGGGTTGGCCATGGCACTCATGTCCTGACCCTCTGCAGGGCCGCGTCTCTGATGTGGTGCACATGTCTCGGGGGGGCGGGGGGAAGGTGATGCCGCCTGTACCAATGTAGATGCAAAGCTACCTATCTTAACGAGTGAACGCAGTCCCAGGTCGATGCCCATGACCCACAGCCTCTACTGGGTTCCATTGGTTGGAGCGAAGGATCATGGCTATTGATTTCACCGAGATATCTTGAGCCCCAAGTGGATGGCAAGTGGAAGACAGCAGATCCAGGTCCTCCTGGGCAAGCTGTGCAAAAGCTGGCGCTTCTAGTTACACACGTGCCAGGTACATTGGCTAGCTGAGTAGGAAAAGTGCCTGTGGGAAAGGTAAGGCACATCGCACTGGTGCATCAGTACATTGAATAGGGTGGGACTAAGCACACACGCCCTGTCTGAGTGCCATTGTCAGGGTACTTGAAAGAAGAGGCATGCCCCTGGAAGCGTACCCGGCCCGCCTGTCCCTGGAGATAGGAACGAAGCCATGCAAGCAGCCTGCCCTTAACCCCCTGTGGCATAAGAGTGAGAGATGGCAGGTACACTGGCTATCTCAAAAGCTTTCTCGAGATCGAGGAAGACAAACAATGTGGGCTTGGGCGTCTGACCTCAATGCCGGCCGGGAAGGGTGGTAAGGTTTTCAAAAGTACAGGCCCACTCCTCTGTGAAGCCATGAGGTGTTTAAATGAGGAGGGCCAATCTTCCACCTCAGGCGCTCCATCACCATCCTTCAGACCACCTGTCGAGATGACAACTGTGAGGGAGATGGGCTCTCACACCTGGCCAGATCCCCCACACTTATGAATCGGTATATAGCCTCTTTCCATACGGCAGGTAGTTTGTCCAGCTCGCCAAGTCTGGTTGACGACTCCCCAGACAGCTGCATACCAGAATGGCCAGACGATGATCATGCCATAGGTGATACCATCACGCCCCGGTGGCAGTGTCCCGGATGAGATGTGAAGGCTTGCCCTGGAGCTCCTGGTCGGTGAAGTAACTTCATCCGTGACACGTCCTGAGCTTGGCAAGCCGCTTGGATCACCATCAACTTCCTAGGAAGGGAGGGTGGCTTGAGTGTCCCGCGAGAGTTGTGGGCGGGAGGATCCTGAAGCAGTTTTGAGCCATGCCGTTCTGGAGGCGAGAGTCCACCAGACGTTCTTCCTCCATTGCAGAGTCTGGTGCAATCGAACCACACTGCGACACTGCCCATGGCCAATCGTAACTTGTCCCAAGTGCTCAGATAAGTGGGAGGAGTAGTCTGAAGAGAGGCACACCACTCGAACAAATTTAGCTTTGCCGGACCCTGTGTGAGACATGGCGTGCATGTTCCCGCACCACTCCCTGAGCAGACACCACGACTCATCCCATGGGATTACACTTGTGCATCTCGAATGATGTTGATCCGTGGTTCTGTGTCCCTGATATCCTCGTGTAAAACCACCAGTCCACTCTTGTATGACCTCTCCACCTGTAATCTTAGGTAATGGGTGCCTCACTGCAACATGTAAAGGCCGCCTGCAAGCTCTGAGCTGCCTCATCTGGATTTTCCGAAAGAGGAGACTCTGCCCACCAGTGCTCTCGATGACTCCTGGAAGCACTGCCAGTCGCCTTCTTGAGATACCATATGGGGGGTAAGGTGTGGGGTCGGGCACTGCTGGAACATCAGTGTTGTGACCACGTGCAAAGTGATCCTGGTGAAATGGGGGTTGGACCCTCCGCATCTCTGCACTCGAGAGCAACCATCTAGAATGAGTGGTGACGACCAGGCGACCAACCGCGTGTGGTTGGATTACCATTGTTGAGGAGGGCGATCTACCAGACACTCCTCCAATAACACAGCCACAAGGTGCCTCCAGCTGCGGTTGGTAGGAGAGACAGAGTAAGTATTGGGTGGTGGGCCATTGACATCCCCGAGACCCAACTAAGACCCTCCAGAAGGGCGAGTGCTACCACCTCTGAAATGTCAAGGGTGTACTGAGAAACTATCTGTATAAATGTAAACCACGAGAGGTCCATCTGCAGGTTGTAGGGTGACACCCTGAACCTCCCACGCCCTCTCTGCAGTTGATGGTGTCTGTGAGTATTGAATGAGGATAGTAGCCTGCGTGATGCTGTGCCCCCTGCCATCCCTTCCAGGTACTGAAGGCAGCTAAAAATCCCGGATCGTGGCTGCATTGAATATGATGAATAGTAAGTGTCACCTGGAGCAGGGAAGACATCAACCTCTTCTGAACTGAGCTTCACACACTAAAGTGGAATTTTCCACTGCAGCCCTGGCAACAGTGTTCCACCGGAGGATTTCAAGGGCCACAGAGTGGCCCTCTGATACCATCTCATGCTTTGGACTCCTCGACGTTGTTTTGTGACTCCTGGCTTCTTCCATCACGGACTGGAAGGACTCCCTGGATGATGGCTTCAAGTTCCATTGAGTCCTTCCTGTCCAGTAGGACCACGCCCAGCAATCACGACAGGAGCTGTCAGCAAGGCACCCTCTTCATCTGCCCCCCCCCCGTCGGCAAGCAGCGACAGAGAAAATGCTGAGATGACTCCGATGTTTTCTGTCATCGAGTGGGAAATGAAGTCTACCAATACCTCTGTAGGCATGAGAGCCAGGACGACACATCGAGTCGGGGCTGAGTCTCTGGGTATGTCTTGGTGGCTGTCAACACTGCAGCTACATAAGCCAGGTGCACCCTTGATCTGGCCTGAGTGGCTGTGGGGTTCTGGGTCCTCCTGGCGGGGAACCTCTGCCTGACTCTGGCTGCTCGCAGGACTGGCCTGCCCATGGGAAGAGGCCTGCTGGCAGGATGGCAAATAATGATGGTGCCCAGCTGGGACCTGCTGGGCAGTGTTCCTGGCCTGTGGCTGCTTTTCCCAGTGATTCTTTCTTCCTGGCCACCGTGCCGTCTGACCTCGCAGTTGACCGCGCTGCTGCAAGCCAGTGCCTGCCCCCTGATGCCACTGCTGGGAGCCCAGTGCCGGGAACTCGCTGGTATTGCCCTCCTGCGATATCCGGGGTACTGTGGTTTGAGCCCATACTGACTGTTACTGGGTGGTTCCAAAGCTGGGTAGTGTCGGGGCTGCCGGGTCGTTCCGATGACGAACCTGCTGCCAGTGCTGCACCATCACAGGACAGCTCCGGTTCCAGGCATGGTGCCTCTTTGAGCAGTTGGCACACTTGGACTCTGGCTGAAGAACCTCGCTGGTTGGCTGCTTGATAATTGCAATGCAGTCCTTCGAGTCGTGTGCCTTGCTGCACACACCACACTTCTTCTCTTGCTGGCAGGTGACTGCAATATAATTGAACCCCTGACAGTTGAAGCATTGCAGTGGGTCCAACAGGTATGGTCGGGTCCTGAATCTTTCCCACACCCCAAGGTCCAGTTGAGTGGGAAGTGGACCTTTGTGGTGGATCATCACCTGGCTGGTGGGCACCTTGTTTACCGTGGCAGTGAGTCGCTCTGCCTTGACAAAATAGGGTCCAGTGGTAGGGGCACCTTCTCCCAAGCAACCAGTTCCACCATGATGGGATGCGTCACAACCAGCCCCTTCAACCCCTCGTAAGAATCATCATCCCGAGGAATGACCAGAACCTCGTTCCTGAGAGTGAACTCGCAGCGGAACTTGAGGCGGGGTAGACCTTCCAGATACCTCACAAACCCGTAATTGGGAACCTTAAATTTGTTGAAGGCTCTGGTTTCTTGTGCCCGAGCAGAGCGGGAATTCATTTTTCCACGTGGAGTCAGCCAGTCCCCATCCTCTGTGGAGGCCGATGCAACTGGGGTGGGGACCTGGGATGGCTCCATCCTTGCCAGTTGAGGAGCTACAGCCTCCTGGTTTCCTTCCATGACTCCTATGGCCATCTGGAGGTGAAAGTCTCCTTGGGTAGCAGCTGCCGACGGATCTAGTGGCTGATCGACAGATACAGCAGTCTCCACCGCATCCTTGGCTTTCTTTATGGGGGCTCCCCCTCCCCCACGTCGTTTTCCCAAATCTCTCCTCACTCCAATGAACTTTTGGGCCCGCTCCCCGGGGGTCTGCACCCCTTTGATGTATGGGGGGGACAGAACCACCCGCGGCTGCGGCCCCAGCCCTCACGGGGCCCCCCACACGGGGTGCAGACCCTTTGAGGCTCAGTGCCCCAGTGGGAGCCCTTGCCCCCCCTTTTTTCAAAGCTCTAACATGAAACATCCAAACCCACAAAAACCCTTTTCCAATATAACTTAAAATTTTTCCCCAAAAATTAAAAAAAATCCTTTTTTTCCCTTAAACACAACAAAATAAAATTTTTCCCTTACATAAACCCCAAAAAAATATAAAATAAAAATTTTCCCCCCCAAACTAAAAATTCTTCCCTAACCGAACACCCCCCAAATACCCTAGTTTTTAATCTCCCCTAACCCCCTTTTTCCCCTTCCCTTTCAACCCTTATCTCTATTTATTTCCTTTTAAAAAACCCCCCTTTATTAAAATTTTTTCCTTTTTTCCACCTTAAATTCCCCTTTATCTTTACCCCCCTCTTAAAATTTCTTCACAAATTTTTACCCCCCACCCTTTTTTTTCCAATCTACCTCAAAATTTTAAAAACCTTAAACCCCTAACCCTTTTCATCCCATTACCCCCGGCCCCCCCCCAAAACCCCCCCCTTTTTCCCAAATCCGAATTGGTTTTAATTCCCTTCACTCCTGCCCCCCCCCCCCCCCGGGGTTTAAACACTTAATTTCACCCACATCTCATTTCCCAAAATTTTTTAACCCCCCCATTTCAAAATAACGGCCCCCTTGGCCCAAAAAACAACCCCCAAAATATTTACCCTAACTTAGGGATAAATCACCCCCCATTCTTGACGTTCCCCAAACCCCTAGGGGGCCCCTTTTTTCCCCTCCAACCAAAAAGACCTTTTTAATCCCCATTTCGGGGAAATGGGCGTTTTCCGCAACACCTTTCCTCCCCCCCAAAATCTGGTGATTTTGAGGAAATTTGAAAGCACGTGGCGGGCCCCTCAGGGTTGCAGTCTTAGCAGCCTCATCGCAGTATAAATTCCCCAAAGGGAATCCCACATGGTCGGGACCCCGGTTGTTTGGTAGCCCTGCGACCTGGGCTATGAGAGTTGTGGGCCCCCGGGATGCATGTGATTAAGTGTATTTTTGTCCTTTGGCTCTCTGTGCATAAGGTTTTGGATGGGCTCCCTTGGAACACGTGGGATGGGGGGGATGTAAAGGTCGGCAAGAGCATCCTGCAGAGTTGTTGGATGGCAAAGATTTCGGCCTGGAGGATGGGAAATGGTCGTGAGGGGGCCCAACCCTGCTGTAAATTTTGGCTGGGGGAATATCCCAGCAGCTGTGCGGCCTGCCCGGGCCCGGGAAAGCCATGGGGTTGGAAATAGGGTACACCCCGGGGCCCTTCTGCACCCACAATGCTAGCCGAGTAAGTCGTTGCATAATGTCCTGGGTGCAATGCCTCTTGCTGTCTGGTAGGGTTGTCCAGTGCACCGCAAACAGCTCTGGTGCCCGACGGGGTGGCACCATGTAGTTCGCTGCCAGTCTGTCGTAGCCTCTCACCTGGAGCAATGTCATGGGCAGGAGCTTCCGTGTGGCATCTGCTACCGACCACATCCATCGGCGGCCGGGATGCAGTGGAATTACCTGTCCCTGGCTGACCCGTAAATCTCTCATCAGTCTGACAGCCCCTGGGAGCCGGAGATACTTTGCGATCCTCTTGGCAGCTACCATTTGGATCCTGTCTTCAAGAGGCTGTAGCTGCACCTCAAGGTTCAGAGCCACTGCATTGGCCCACCTAGGAGCCCCCAGCATGTCCCATACAGCTGTGTTCTGGATGACACAGAGGGATTTCATGTTTGTGGGTCTGGCATGAACCAGAGCAAGTGCCCCATAGTCAAAGAGGGAGCGTATTGCCTGGATGTAGAATAACCTCATGACCTGGAGGCTGGCCCCAACCCTAGGGTTGGCCATGGCACTCAATGTCCTGACCCATGTGGTGCACATGTTTCTGGAAGGTGAGGCGCCTGTCAATGTAGATGCCAAGGTACCTATAAAATTAAACCCCACTCCGGTCGATGCCCAGGACCCGCAGCATCTGATTGGTCCCCCTGTGCGAAGGATCATGGCTTTGGATTTTTGCCGCAGATATTTTGGGCCCCCAATGACGGAAAGGGGAACCCCAGAGATCGGGTCCTCCTGGGCACGCGGCAAAAGCCGCGCTTCCGGGTACGACAAGTGCCAGGTTGGGCATGGAGGGGAAAGGGCCTCTGGAGAAAGGGGGGCACCCCAGCGGGTTTTGCATAAAAAATACATTGAACGGGGTGGGGACAAGTGTCCCCCCTGTGGAGTGCCTTTTGTCCAGGGTCTTGAGGAAGAGGCTCCCCCTGGAAGATCCCCGGGCCCCCCCTGCCTGGGATAGGAACAAAAGCCATAAAAGCAGCCTGCTTTAAAACCCCCCTGGGGCCAAGAGTGAGGGGGAGGGCAGGTGCACTGGCTAGCTCAAAAGTTTTTCCCCCGGGTAAAGAAAGACAACAAGTGGGCTTGGGCGTCCGACCCAATGCCGACCAGTAGAGTTAAGGCTTTCGAAAGGCCCACTCTCGGGGGAAGTCAAAGGGGTTTTTTTGAGGAGGGCCACCTTCCCCTCGGGTCCAACCCATCCTTTCAGACCCCTTCGGTGAACGGGTGGGGAGAGGGGTCTCATACTGACGGGACCCCCGGGCTCGGGGAATCGGTATGATTCACCTCCTTACATAAAAGGGGTTTCCCCAGCTCCCAAGTTGGTTACGACCCCCAAGACAGCTGAATGTCCAGAATGGCCAGCCCGATGATATGCCAAGGTGATCCCATCATCCCCCTGAAGCATCCCCGATGAAAATTTTAGGTGCCTGGAGCCCTGGTCGGTGAAGTCTTCATCCATCGTCCTTAGCCTGGCATGCCCTTGGATCCCCAAATTCACCTTCTAGGAAGGGGGGGTGGTTGGAGGCCCTAAGACCCTGAGGCAGTTGGCCAGGGTGCTTGGAGGTGAAAAAGGGCCCGACATACTGCCTCCATTATGGGTTGGGTGCAACCAGCCAAGTGACGTGCGCAGGGGCCCAAATGAAATTGGCCCAAAATCTCAAAAAAAGGGGGGGAGAGTGAGGGGGGGCAACCACCCAACCTTTTACCTGCCGCCCCTGTGAAAGACATGGCGTGCTCCCGCATCATTTCCCCTGAGAACGCATGGACTAAACCCGTTGGATTCGCTTGTGCTTTTGCGTACCACGTTGATGCGGGGGTTCCCTCCCTGATGTCCTCTTGAAAACCCCCTCATGTTTAATGCCCTCCTATTCTTAGGTATGGCTCCTCCACCCCTTTTGTGGGGGCCCCTGCAAGCTTGAGCCACTTCATCGGGGTTTTCCCGGAAGAGGAGACTCTGCCCACCAGCGCTGATGCCCTCCTGGAAGCACTGCCAGTCGGCCTTTTTTAGATTCCATCGGGTTAGGGTGGGGAGGGGGCACAGCTGGACCATCAGCATGGTGACCAGCAAAGTGATCACGGGTGAACGGGGGTGGACCTCCCATCTTACTCGAGAGAAAACCGCCTAGGTGAGTGTGAGTCCAAGCGGCCACCGTAGTGATGGGTTGGGCTCACCATTGTTAGGGGACGATCTTGGGCCTCCCCCAGCACGCCGAGGTGCCCCCCAGTTGCGGGTATGAGAGACAGAAGAAAGTTTGGGGGGTGGGCATTGACACCCCCAGCCACAACAAACCCCCCCCCAGGGGGGCGGTGCTGCCACCCTGAAATGTAAAGGGCCGTACCTAGGTTCGTAAATGTTTAAACCATGAGGGCCCCTTTGGCAGGTGAAAGGTGACCCCGAACTCCACGCCCTCCCCAAAATTGAGGGGTCCTTGGGAGATTGAATGGGTAGGGGTCCTGACATAGATCCCCGTGCCCTGTCGTCCCTTCCTACGCTGAAGGTAGGCCGAGAATCCCGAATACGGGGCTGCTTTTGAGTAGAATTGGAAAGGGTTCTCCGGGAACGGGAAGACATAACCTCACCCTGAACTGCAGCTTAAAACACTAAGTGAATTTCCGCTGCACCCCAAATTTTCCCACTGGGGATCTTAAGGGCCCGCAGACGGGGCCCCATGTTTCCTCTTACCTGGGACTCGTCGTCCTTTGTTGGCGATCCGGGGCCCCCTCCATCACGGACTAAAGGGACCCCTGGATGAGGGTTTTGAAGTTCCTTTGGTTTTTCCCTTTTCCAGTAGGACCACGCCCAGCATCCTTGCGGGAGCTGCCTCAGGCGTCCCTGTCCTCTGTCGACGGCGCAGGCGACGAGGATGCTGAAGCCCCCATGTTTTTTTTTCAGCGATCTGGAAATGATTGACCATTCCCCTGCAGGCTTGAGCTGGGCAACCCTGGGGCAGGGGGGGACACTGGGTAGTCTGGGTGGCTGTCGACACTGCAGGGGCATTAGCGGGTGACCCTGGGCCCCCCGATGGCCCCTGGGGGGTTTCCGGGCCCCCGGGAGGGAACCCCTGCCCGACTCTGGCCCCTCACATTTTGGGGGCCCGCCTTTGGGGGAAGGGCCTGCGGGGGATGGCAAGGAAGTTGGTCCCAGCGGGACCTGAGGGAGTGTGCTGGGCCCGTGGCCCCCTTGCCATTGACCCCGAAATTGACCGCCTGCGAAAAAAAGTCCTGCCCCCCTTTGCCACCGCTGGGAGCCAGTGCTTGGAAAATCGCTGGGATTGCCCCCCTGCGGTATCTGGGGAACCGTGGTTGGAGCCATACCGATTTGTGGGGGGGTTCGAAGGCTGGGTGGCTTCGGGGCTTGGGTCGTTCCGATGACGAACCCGCTACCACTGCTGCACCATCACAGAACAGCTCCATTCCAGGCATGGTCCCCTTTTTATCATTGGCACCTTTTGGGGTCTGGCCCAAGGGCTTTTAAGTTGGTGTTTTGGGGTTGCAATGAGTCCCTTTGAGTCTTTGTGCCCTTTCTGCACACCAACCCTTTTTTCTCTCGCTGGCAGGGGGCTGAAAAATTTTTTGAACCCCCGACAGTTGAAGCATTGTCGGGGCCCGCGGTATGGGCGGGCTTTAATCTTTCCCCCACCCCAAGGGCCAGGGGCGTAGGAATGGACCCTTTTTGGTGGACAGCACCTGGTGGGTGGGCCCTTGTTCACCGTTGCAGTGAGTCGTTCCCCCTTGACAAATTGGGGACTTCCAAAATAGGGTCCCGGGTAGGGGGCCCCCGGGCCTGTAAGAGCCCCCCTTGTACACCTCTCCGAAGCAACCGTTCCACCATGCTGGGGTGCGTCACAACCAGCCCCTTCAATCCTTTAAGAGTCTTGCCTGAAATGACCAAACCTCGTTCCGAGAGTGAATCGCAGCAGAACTTAGGGGGGGTACCCCTTTCCCGGGGCCTTACAAACCGTAATCGGGAACCTTGAATTTTTTGAAGGGCCCCGGTTGTTGTGCCTAGCTGAGCGGGAATTCCTCCTTCCCCTGGGGTCAGCCATCCCCGTCCATGGGGACCAGGGAAATGGGGGGAAGGGGCCCGGGATGGCTCCACCCTTTCCAGTTGAGGGGCTACAGCCCCGTGGTTCCTTTCCCCGACCCCTAGGTACCTGAGGGCAAGTCTCCTTGGGTAGGGGCTGCCACGGAATATGACAGATTGGGGGTACAGTAGTCCCCGCATCCTGGCCTTCTTGATGGGGGTCCCCCCTGCCCCCCCGTCGTCCCTAACTCGTCCCCGTATTCCAATGAAGTTAGGCCGCTCTCCCGGGTTGTCATGGTGCTGTAGGTGTGGGGACAGAGCCAGCGCAGAGCTGTGCCCTGTGACCTCCACCGCCCACATGGGGCAGACTGTGAGATCAGACCCCCCGGGGGGCCCTAGCCCCCCTCGTGGCTCTGCTTGAAAAAAACCCAACACAGTCCAAAGGTCACCGAAGACGCCAATTTCGTAAACTAACACAGAATTGCGAACAACGCACAGTTTTCCAATCCGCCAGTGAAAAATCTTATGAAATTCCTTTCCCAGTTTTTTCTGAAACCCGCCTGGGCGAGTAATTTAAGCTTTCTTCATTTTATTTATTTAATTGTTCCATTATTTGCTTCAATTAAGATGAGTTTATATTTAATTGTTTTATGTTATGAGAGATTTGCTTATATTTAATAAAAAGTTGTTTATCTTATTGTGTTATAATTTATTTTTCATATTTTGTTTTCATAAAGAGGAGGGGGTTCCTTCAAATGCTCTTTGATGGTATGAAGGGGCCCATACACCTTCACAGGAAAGCAGCCGAGAATGAGAGCCCAGGCATGCCACTTATGCCAGTGCGTGGAATGTTAACTATTTCTTAATGCATTAAAGACCACCATTCGACAAGCACTGATACTATCTACTATCGTGGCAGCCAGACGAGCTAACAATTAGTGGCATGACAGTCATCAAGAATGAAGCAAATATCTTAATATTCTTAAATATTGATATCTGCCAACTGTCTGCCTATTTTTCATACCTTAGAAAACGGCTTACGCCGACTCATATAAAGGGGAACTATTTCATTCCATAAGGTTCTTAGGGAGTCTCCCTAATATTCTTGTGTGATAAAATATGACTTCTGTAACAGTTCATGATGTCATACCAATGCTGCTCTTTGGTTTATTAGATAGTTTTAGCTTTTTCAGATCCTCCTCTAAGTTTTGTAACCTAAACTCTCTTCTGTGCACTGTAGTTTCCGTTTCCTGCTCTCTGCAGGCATCCTCTCCTCCATTTTGTTGCTATGATCTTCTAGCTTCGTTTCCCACTCATGTTCACGTCTCATAAGCTCTGCTACCCAGACTTCCTTCCCAGACTCCTCCTCCAGTCCCCAGATTTTCCGCCCTGCTCTATGGTAACCAATGTCTTTTAGTTACCATTGAACGTATTTTTTTGCCATTGTTTATGGTGTGTGTGTGTGTGTGTGTGTGTGTGTGTGTGTACTCACCTAACTGTAGTTGCAGGGGTCAAGACTCAGCTCCTGGCCCCGCCTCTTCACACACACACACTGTGTGTGTGTACTCACCTAGTTGTACTCACCTACTTGTACTCACCTAGTTGAGGTTGCAGGGGTCGAGCCCAAGCTCCTAGCCCAGCCTCTTCACTGGTCGATACTTGGTCACTCTCCCTGAACCGTGAGCTTCATCATACCTCTGCTTAAAGCTATGTATGGATCCTGCCTCCACTTCATCGCTTCCCAAACTATTCCACTTTCTGACTACTCTGTGGCTGAAGAAATACTTCCTAACATCCCTGTGATTCATCTGTGTCTTCAACTTCCAACCGTGTCCCCTTGTTGCTGTGTCCAATCTCTGGAACATCCTGTCTTTGTCCACCTTGTCAATTCCTCTCAGTATTTTGTATGTCGTTATCAATTCCCCCCTATCTCTCCTGTCCTCCAGTGTCGTCAGGTTGATTTCCCTTAACCTCTCCTTCGTAGGACATAACTCTTAGCTCTGGAACTAGTCTTGTTGAAAAACCTTTGCACTTTCTCTAGTTTCTTTACATGCTTGACTAGGTGTGGGTTCCAAACTGGTGCCGCATACTCCAATATGGGCCTAACGTACACGGTGTACAGGGTCCTGACTGATTCTTTATTAAGAAGTCAGAATGCTGTTCTGAGGTTTCCTAGGCGCCCATATGTTTGCAGCAGTATTTGGTTGATGTGCACTTCAGGAGATATTCCTGGTTTTTATACTCACCCCAAGATCTTTTTCCTTGAGTGAGGTTTGTAGTCTCTTGCCCCTAGACTGTACTCCATCTTGCGGTCTTCTTTGCCTTTCCCCAATCTTCATGGCTTTGCACTTGCTGAGGTTGAACTCCAGGAGCCAATTGCTGGACCAGGTCTGCAGCCTGTCCAGATCCCTTTGTAGTGTGTGTGTGTTTGTGGCATGTGCATGTTGTGTGTGTATACATATATTCATGTAAATTATATATATATATATATTTTTTATATAATATATATATATATAAAATTTATATATTTATAATATATAATATTTATATATATATATATAAAAATATATATATATATATATATAATATATATATATTATATTATATATAAAATATATATATATATATATATATATATATTTTATATATATATATAAAATATATAAAATATATATATATATATATATATTATTATATATTATTATATATATATATTTATTTTAAAAATATTATTTATATATATATATATTATATATATATTATTATTTATTATATATATATATTATATATTATATATTATATATATTAATATATAATATATATATAATATTTTAAAAATATATATATATATATT
>NC_069401.1:92245324-92277824 GCF_026875155.1 Cherax quadricarinatus | reverse complement strand
GTAAGAATGATCATCGTCAATAAAATCATAAGTTAGATTACCTCAGTCGAGATTAGACAGGCGTTCTCTGAGTTCGTTATTTTCGGTTGAACGAAAATCAGGGACTTTTACCGTATTATCCGTATTCTTGTACTCGCAGGTTATATTAAAAGTAATGGATTTGTGATCACTTGCGCCAAGCTCTTCAGTGATCTCCAGATAATTATTTACGAGTGTTTCTTTATTTGGCAAGAATAGGTCGAGCAAATTATTACCCCTGGTAGGCTCTGTTTCACACTGCTTCAGAAAACAGTCATGAACTATTTCCATAAAGTCACTGGACTCCAGATTACCAGTCAAAGAAGTCCAGTCAGTTTGACTAAAGTTAAAATCCCCTACTATCACTACGTTATTGTGTCTAGAAGCCGTAACAATTTCGTCCAAAGAAGTCTCCCTCTATCGTGATTCAAGCCTGGAGGTCGGTATATTACACTTAGAAGAATTAGTTTTCTTGACCTTCTAGAAACTCTACACAAACAGATTAAGTTACTAATCCATCCATATTTATACCTGTTCTTGTGGAACACTTTACATTTTCTCGTACATACAATGCAACTCTTCCCCCTTCCCCGTTATATCTATTTACATGGAACAACTTTAAAGCCTTGAATATGACTCTCAGCAGTCATATCTCGACTCTTCAATTTATACCATGTTTCATTTTTTTGCAATGTCATCAAAGTTCCCACCACATGCTACCAAACTTAATTCATTAATTTTATTTCTTGCACATCGATTGTTAGCATAAAATACATTAATATGTTTTTTCTGCACCTTTTTCCTGTTCAGTTTTGCTTTTACACAATTTCTGTAATTATCATTACCCAGTGTTACTCGATGACTGTTATTGTTAAAATTCATATTGTCAAAGCCAAACTCATTATTTTTCATTCCTCAACCCATACCTCTAATCCTCGCAAGGAATTTCGAAACACGCCTCAGTGAACACAGTGCCTGTAGGAACGATAACTTGAACAACGCCTGTGTACGATACTGGAATTCCGCCAGTCACCTCATGAAATTCAGCGGCGCCCAACTAGAGATCAAAGAACCTAATTTCCACAGACGTAAATGCCTTGAATCATCGTTAATCGCCGTTTCTAACACAATTAAGCAAAATAAAGGCAGCTTCATCATCTCTGAAGTATTAACAAGAATCCTCCTCAAAATAGTAACTCCCACCCCCATCACATAGAAGGAACACTGAAACTTGTCTTCTCAAATACAACCACTAACAGAAATATTTGCCTAACCTGTTTTCATGTTAACCAAACAATAAACTTTAATAACCTTTTTACTCATATACAAATCGACTTTTTATATCACAAGTATTACTACTACTACTACCACTAGTATTACAACTACTGAGTGAATACTAAAATGGTTTATGTACCGACAGGTTGGTATATAAGACACATATGCAACAGTTCGACATCTTTATTATGAAACGTTTCGCCTACACAGTAGGCTTCTTAAGTACAGAAAAGTTGGTAGAAAGAGGAAAAATGTGAAGATCATGTAATCAGTTAATCACCCTTGAAAATGTAGTTTTGAGGTGGTCAGTCCCTCGAATACTCTTCTCCAGGCTGAGGGATTGACCACTTCTGAAGGTTAATAGACTGATTACATCGTCTTCACATCTCACCTGCTTCTACCAACTTTTCTGTACTCGACTGAAGAAGCCTTCTGTGTAGGCGAAACTTAGTTTTCACCATAATAACTCCATTTTCATTAATCTAGTTCATACTTCTCTCTCCTCCTGCTATTGATGCCTCTGGAGTCAACTCTATATCCTGCTCTTCTTGTCCTTTTCAGTAATTTGGAGAAACTGCCCACTCTTTTTTCTGACAGACTTATAAAACACAAAAGAAGTGTTAAATTTGCCCACACCAGTAATGCTGTTTTCTGTCACGTTAGAGATCACAGTCATCCTCTTGACTGGTCCTCTGTTAAAACTATCAACTCTTCTTTTTCTGGCCTCCAGAGACGCCTTCCTTTCGCATTACATTGTCAAATGCTCCCAAACATCAGAACACTCATGACTTGACCTGATCTTTTCTTCTCCTCTTCCTACCTCTTCTCCTTTCCTATATTTTCTATGCCTTCCTTTCTTGTGCCTAGGTGTGTTCAGTCCTTCACTATCCCCCTTCCCTGTGTTTTTGGTCCCACTCTCGTGGACCATTAGCTCCCCCGTAGTGTTCCATTTTTCTTGTCCTTATGCTTACTTTACTTCTCCTTCTACTACTACTACTACTATTCCTGTACTACTACTACTGTTGCCTCTTTTCACTCCCCTTTCTGTCTATGGTGCCACTACTACTACTGCTTCTTTCTACTGCCACCACTAGTACTTCTGCTACTACTTCCAGCGTCACCTCTACTGATACGTCTCCAGTTCTTTCTTACTCTGTCTGATCCCTGTCCTCCTCGGCTATATATACTGGCTCCTTTACCCTCGTGTGTTAGTACAACTTGTGTGACGTCAATTTTCCAAGTCAAACCTGAACGTCATCATAAGCTTCTGTCTCCTATGTGCGGGTTATTTGTGTATAGAAAAACTAATTATATTTAAACCATAAGGGGTATAACTACAGTATTTATGAAAATGTGTGTTAATATTTACCCCAAATGTATAATGAATACAAACTATTAAATTTTGTCATAAAATTATTGACTAAGGCTTTTGGAATGATTTGACTGTTATATATACAATTAAGAATTAAAATCAGATCCCCTATATAAAATCACTTTCTGGAACTATATACTTGATAAACGTATTAAAACGATTTGAAAATATATAATACGGATTTTCTAGATAGTTTACGCATTTTAAGATAAACAAATTATGTATTGTATAGAGGGAAAGCCTTTAGTAATGAAATAAATATTTAATTATTTATCTAAAAAATGTGTTAATATGCGAAGGCTAAGTTATGAACTTTTAATGAAGAAAAATGTTCATTAATAATTCCCAAACAAATCTTTGTGCTGAAGTATGGAACAAGAACAGTGAATTAGGAAGTATGGAACATGAGAGAGAAATAGATGAATGAACGTGTGGTGAATGGTAGGCTGGGAAGTGCTATGGCCTCATTATGTGATTATATTTATAACCTTAATTTTAATGTGATGGGGAGGGGGGGAGGGTAACCGGTAAGCCAGGGGAAGGCCAAATTCTAATGACCAAAATCTTCATTGGCAGAACATCGTATGACTAAGAACCTCGTCAAGAAACTCTTGTCTTGTTACCTGACGAAACTTACTTAACCTCACTTAAGTAGGGCAGTATGGACTACATCAAGAAAGACTGAATAACCTAGAATCCCTCCGGGTAGGTGGGGGCACTGAAGGCGGGAGATGAAGGCAACTGAGGAGGTGGGGGAACCGTTTGAGGAGCGGGAAGACGAATACGAAACTGTTCAGCGGTATATAGCTGGGCAGGGGCCCCTCGGGAGGACAACCTATAGCGGGCAATCCTTTGCCTAACTCCATAATACTCAGCAGTAGTCGTAGTAGAAATAGTAATAGTGTTACTAGTAGTAGTGACAGTAGTAGTGGTAGTAGTATTAATAGTGGTAAAAGAGGTAGTGGTAATGCGACGTTGCTAGAGGTAGAAAATATTCTACATATTATTATTGATATTAATATTTTTATTATTATTATTGCTGTTGTTGTTGTTGTTGTTAATGTTGTTATTGCAAAAAGTAGAAAATTTAATTTCTTCGTATGGTGGCATGAACCTGTTAATTAACTCTGAAGAATAAATTCCAGAAATTAGTTTTGTATTCAACTTTCAATATAAATAGAACTTTTTAAAACTAATTTAACGCCCCGTCGACTGTGTATAATTTTGGAAAATAAAATGATTGAAGTATTTTCATCATTTTCTAAAATGTAGTTCTATCCCCAAAAAATATATATTTTTAAATATTTTCTGAAAAATCATATACACACACAGTCAATACACGTACGTATCCCTGCGATCCCCGTTGAGGAAGGGAGCTTATATTTCTCCAATCGGCGGCATCTTCCACGATGCACTTCTCAAACCGAGTGAAGATCAAATCAGCAAGCGGGACTGTCAATGGCTCGTCCAAACTAGCGCTTGCAGCTGCCGTCAGTGGCATTCTGCAAGTTATGTGTAATGCGATGCTGTCGCTCAAAATTGCTTTCGTTGTCGTCTGTACTGACGACACCGAGGCTGAGAAACTCATCACCACCACTGCTACTACAGTTCTTCACCAACAAGGATTTCAAGTCATGGCTTCCCCAGCTTTGACGGCCAAGAGAACTGTGTTCCTTTAGTGACTGGGTAAGCTCATCACTACCCAGGCTAATGAAGAAATCAAATCATACATTGAAGTCCAGAACCCTTGGGCCACGGTGGAATATAATACAAAAATACCCAATGCTTCCTCCATGTCACATTCTCTGAAGTTAATATGGAAGCTAGAGCTCTTGCTGAGGGACTGGCTATTCGCTATTTTCACGTCAATCCAGCCTACATTGAACCAGAGAGATTCAAGTACATTCAACAGTATTATAATTGTTACTCATATTTGCGCACTACTAAGGACTGCCCTACCAAGGACATGAAGTTCCGCTCAACCTGCGGCAACGAAGGACATGATTTGAAGACTTGCACCATCACCACTCCACCTAAATGCGTGAACTGCAAGAATGAGCATGATACCCTTGCTGCCAAATGTCTACCTAGGCGAGAAGTACTAAAGAAACAATTTGAACAGCAGAAGAAAACGACTGCTCAATCCACAACATATGCTGTTATTACAAAGCTCCAAGCAGATAGCACGATTATCAAAGCCACTCAAATTGCGTCCTCCACCAGTAATATATCTCCACTAATTCCTGCTGGCGACTCCACCAAAATTCTTTACTGTATTATGTACGTCCATATACACAATGTAGCTGTACTTGGCTCATTCAGTGCCACCATCAACGAACTCTTCAGGCTGAACAACATACCCAGCTTTACATTCCCTGATTCTCCACCCTTGTCTGGCATCATGAAATCAACTGAAAATATCGTCAATGTCTCCATAGCTCCCACCACCACCACTGCCTCCTTCCAAAACTGAGATGGACCAGTCAGAGACCTACGAGATGCTGATAAATCCCACCAATAAAAGACCACCAACACCGCCCTCCACCACCATCGCAACGAACCAATCAGCTGCCCCGTCTGACCAACCACAGCTATCACCGGCCTAGCCACTTCACCAACTTTCCCACCAGCTAAGAGAGCTAAAATTCTACTAAACCTTAATATTAACAAATTCCTGGACACCCTCACATACACTCATACCACTGCTACTACTGCCAACCCTCCTGGGGCTGCCTCAGCCCTGATAATGAGTCTATTCATCAATACGCCTGGTGTCTGGTTCTACACCACTGAGCAATACAGGGGCACAATGCTAGCCCAAGAACTCCACCATCGACTCCAGGATGGAACTGTTAGGTTCACCTGCGACTCCCAACATATCTACACCCTTGAACAAGCACTCCAAAGCATCTCCCATCACTTGCCAGACTCCACAACCCAATTTGTTGAATACCTCTCAAAGAAGAAATTCAGATCTCTTCAAAACTGTTCAATCGAACAGCAAGCTTCCCACCGACCAATCACTGTGAAGCTGAGTTCCCCAGCACTTTGCCTTTGGGCTAAAGCTAGGGTGTGGCTCCAATCGACCCTGTAATGGCTGCTTTCTCGGCCCTTCCTGATGGTCTGCTGCTGCGTAGTGCCGTCAGTCGTCCTTGCATCGTCAGCTGCTCACCGCTGGCATGCCCCTCAAGACACTCCTATTCCTGGGAGCCAAGACTGGGTGGCCATCTGGAGAAGACCTGGGCCGGCAGAACCGGCGAACTCATGCAGTACAACACAATACACACACACACACACACACACACACACACACACACACACACACACACACACACACACACACACACACACACACACACACACACACACGTGAAGCAGTATCGCTGAACAGTGCTCCCAGGATTTAGCGTTCTAGTGGCTGTCCTAAGATATTATTAGCGGTCATCGTACGTGAGTGAATCAGTGAACATACCTACAAGAGTGTAATAGCTTTCAAGAGTGTGAATAATGCGATAAGATCAAGAATTTTACAATTTAAATATGAATGAATTGTGAGTGAGGGAGGGTAGCAGTCAGCTGATCAGGCTGCTGGCTGCAGTGTTGACACAAAATATCCAAAACAGTTAATTGGTTAACGGTTGTGGATCTGAAATATTAACAAATACATATGTTAGTTGGTTATAACAGCAGTGTAGTGATAAGGTCATAAAAGAGTGATTAAGTAAATACTGAAAGTAAGAAAAAATTAGTCAATCCCCAGCTGTTGGTGTTGTGAAGGTAGCTAACATCATCAGACTTGTTATGACCATAATACTGTACTAAAGAAAAAAGAGGGAATACCAAGTCTTAAAAGAAAAAGAAAAGAAAAACTTGAATGCATGATAAAGTTCCTGAAGGAGTTACAAAATTGAAAGAGTTGATATCAGCCGACCAGCAGGAACCTCCATTGTTGTGCAGACGACATCACTTGCCTATTTTGTGGTTAATTTTGGTTAGTGTCTAAAGTCTCAGTGTCTCGCCCTGCTGGTTGTATGCTATACCATCTCTCTCCCTATTTCAGTACCAGGAGATAGATAGTGGTAACCCTGATAATGTTTAGTAAATTATCTAAAAATCTCCAGGTAAACTCCATTATTATTATTACAATCAAGGGGGAAGCTCTAAACCCGGAGGATTTTACAGCGCCTGGGGGGGGGGGATGTGGAAGGCATTCAGGCTTAATTTGGGGAACTGGAGCACAGATCCAATTCCCTAAATCAAGAGCCCCTCACCAACATCAAGGAACCTTCCTTGAGGGGAGGTAAACTCCAGAAGAGTTGTGTAGCCTAGTGACCCCCCCCCCTCTGACAGCGACAAGCTAGTAAACAAGTACGCACATACAAACACACGTGTGCACCCGTATTTATTATAATAAACATTAGTATATATTAATAAGGAATTGAGTGAGAAAAATAATCCTATAATCTTCAAAAAGTAAAGTAGGGTAGTGTGCGAAGATCTGGGCCGGGAGAGTACCGGTGAACCAAGAATAATAACAAATAGTGTTAACGTGACCCCCCCCCCCTCTCTTTTTCAAAGAACAAGAAGCTAGTAAACACACACACACACAAACACAAGTGTGCACACAAACACAAGTGTACACAATTAATATTATATAGTATATATTAGTGCATATTAATAAGGAATTGATTGTGAAATTTTTTTTTATAATCTTCAAAAGAGTAGCGTAGCCTAGTGTGCGTGCACACACCCACACACCCACACACACCCTCACACCCACACACCCACACACACCCACACACACCCACCACACCCACACCCACCCACACACCCACACACCCACACACCCACACACCCCACCCACACACACCCCACACACACCCACACACCCACACACCCACACACACCCACACACACCCACACACACCCCACACACCCACACACACCCCCACACACCCACACCACCCACACACCACACACCACACACACACCCACACCACACACACACCCACCCACACACACACACCCACACACACACCCACCCACACACACACACCACCCACACACACACACACACACACACCACACACACACACACACACACACCACACACCACACACACACACACACACACCCACACACACCCACACACCCACACACCCACACACCCACACACACCCACCACACACACACCCACCCACACACACACCCACACACCACACACCCACCCACACCACACACCCACCCACACACACACACACCCACACACACCACCCACACACACCCAACACACACCCACCCACACACCCACACACACCCACACACCCACACACCACACACACCCACACACACACACACACCACACACACAACACACCACACACCACACACCCACCCACACACACCCACCAACACACACACCCACACACACACACACACACACACACACACACACATCCATCACACACACACCACACACACACACACACACACACACACACACACACACACACAACACACACATATAACACACACACACGAAACACACACACACACGAAACACACACACACACACACACACACACACACACCACACACACACACACACACACACACATTGCCAGACTCACACATACACTCCCCCCCCCTCCCCCACCGACATCTCACTCCTTCACCTGATCCCTCCCCTCCCTCTTTCACCCTCCCCGCCCCACCTCTCCCTCCTTCCCCCTCTCCCTCTCCCACTCACCCACTTGCTTCACTCTCCTTCCCACTCCCCCTCCCCACTCCTCTCCCACATAGCCACAGTTCCTCCTCTACCTCCCCCCCCACACTCTGACATACACAATACTAACCTAACATACAGAATTACATAGGTTTCCCACTTTGAGGCAATCAGGATAAAACAAAAATGGGTTGCCAGAGAGCAACAAGAAAAACCAAGGGGCAGGAGGAGGAAACTGCAAAGGAAGATTGGGCAGCAGAGCTCACAAAAAGGGAACATGAATGGGAAAAGAAACTAGAAGATCAGTGGAGAATGTAGTAAATGAAAGAGCTAAGCTATATGTGGAGGCCCTAACAGACCACAGCAGAGCCCAGGGAAAGCCGAGAAGGGAAAATGACAGACCACTGAGCCCAAGTACATTAGCTAGTGAAACTGAAGTAAGGAAAGCTGCAATGTAGGAAATCAAATTTAATGAGGGGATACACAGGGATATGCAGTGGGAGCATGAAAGGGTGAGGTCAGTCTTTGTGTATGGGCTCCAGGAAGTTGAAGGGGAAACATATGAAGCAAGAAAACAAGGGGAAAAAAAGCAATTGAAAGCATGAAAACAATAGGAGAAGATGACATGACCCAGCTGGAAAATTTTCGGAGAATAGGGGGGTTTGTAAAAAAAAGAACCCGGCCAGTGAAAGTGACCTTCAAGGAGGAATCGACTCGGAACAGGATCCTGCAGGAGAAAGCACGATTAAGGGACATGCCAGCATACAGGAAGGTGTATCTCGACCGCGACAGAACACAAGCAGAAAGGAAGAAACAGAGAGAGATGGTACAAAGGCGAAAGGAGGAAAGAGAGGGGATGGAGAAGACAGACAGGAGATCACAGACACAGGAAGATCAAATACAGCCTCCCTCACAACTTCCTATAGAAGCCTCTCAACCAGGTCAACCCCAGAGCAACCAAACACTCTAAACTAAAACACCCATGCTACATCCAATGCCCCCACCCACTGAATTACAAACTCCACCCCCACAGCAACCACCCATAGTTCCTTATCAGGTCTCCCACTTCCCCAACCCCAATACACCTCCCAGACCACAATCTTATAAAAGAAGTTGAAGGTGTGGTATACAAATGCAGATGGAATAACAAATAAGTATGAGGAGTGGAACGAAAGAATCAAGGAGACATCCCCAGACATAATAGCACTCACAGAAACAAAACTCACCAGAATAATAACAGATTCAATCTTTCCATCCGGATATCAAATCCTCAGGAAAGACAGAGGAGGAGGGGGGGAGGAGGAGTTGCACTGCTCATTAAAAACCAGTGGGGGTTTGAGAAAATGGAAGGAGTGGATGGCACGGGCGAAAGGGACTACTTAGTAGGAACAATCCAGTCTGAGGGACATAAGGTGATAATTGCAGTAATGTACAACCCACCACAGAACTGCAGGAGGCCAAGAGAAGAATACGATGAGAGCAACAGAGCAATGGTCGACACACTAGCCGAGGTGACCAGGAGAGCACACATGGGGGGAGCAAAGTTACTAATTATGGGTGATTTCAATCACAAGGAGATTGACTGGGAAAACCTGGAGCCCCATGGGGGTCCCGAAACATGGAGAGCCAAGATGATGGATGTGGTACTGGAAAACCTCATGCATCAACATGTTAGAGACACTACCAGAGAGAGAGGAGAGGATGAACCAGCAAGACTGGACCTTGTATTCACCTTGAGTAGTTCTGACATAGAGGATATCATGTTCGAAAGGCCCCTGGGAGCTAGTGATCATGTGGTTCTGTGTTTCGACTACATAGTTGAGCTCCAAGTGGAGAGAGCAGCAGGAATAGGGTGGGAAAAACCAAACTACAAAAGGGGGAACTACTCAGGCTTGAGGAACTTCTTTCAAGACATTCAGTACAAGAAATGACGGACTATGTGGCAACAAAATGCTAGGAGGCAGAGGAGAGGTTTGTTCGCAAGGGAAACAGAAATAATGGGAAGAACAGAATGAGTCCTTGGTTCACCCAAAGGTGTAGGGAGGCAAAAACTAGGTGTACTAGAGAATGGAAAAGGTACAGAAGACAGAGAACTCAGGAAAATAAAGAGATTAGCCGAGGAGCCAGAAACGAATATGCACAGATAAGAAGGGACGCTCAGCGGCAATACGAAAATGACATAGCATCGAAAGTCAAGACTGACCCGAAGCTGTTGTACAGCCACATCAGGAGGAAAACAACAGTCAAGGACCAGGTAATCAGACTGAGGAAGGGTGATGGGGAATTCACAAGAAACGACCGGGAGGTATGTCAGGAGCTCAACACAAGATTTAAAGAAGTATTTACAGTGGAAACCAGTAGGACTCCAGGAAATCAGAGCAGGGGGGTGCACCAGCAAGTGCTGGATGAGGTACATATAACCAAGGAGGAGGTGAAGAAGCTGCTATGCGAACTTGACGCCTCAAAGGCGGTGGGACCAGACAACATCTCTCCGTGGGTCCTTAAAGAGGGAGCAGAGACATTGTGTGTACCATTAACGAAGATCTTCAACACATCATTTGAAACTGGGCAACTCCCTGAGGTATGGAAGATGAAAAATGTAGTCCCAATTTTTTAAAAGGGAGACAGACATAAGGCACTAAACTACAGACCTGTATCACTAACGTGTATAGTATGCAAGGTCATGGAGAAGACCATCAGGAGGAGAGTGGTGGAGAACCTGGAAAGAAACAAGTGTATAATTGACAACCAGCATGGTTTCAGGGAGGGAAAATCCTGTGTCACAAACCTATTAGAGTTTTATGACAAGGTGACAGAAGTAAGACAAGAGAGAGAGGGGTGGATCGACTGCATTTTTTTGGACTGCAAGAAGGCCTTCGACACAGTTCCTCACAAGAGGTTACTGCAAAAGCTAGAGGATCAGGCACACATAACAGGAAAGGCACTTCAATGGATAAGAGAATACCTTACAGGGAGGCAACAACGAGTCATGGTACGTGATGAGGTGTCAAAGTGGGCGCCTGTGACAAGCGGGGTTCCTCAGGGGTCAGTCCTAGGACCTGTGCTGTTCTTGGTATATGTGAATGACATAACGGAAGGGATAGACACAGAAGTGTCCTTGTTTGCACACGATGTGAAGTTAATGAGAAGAATCAAATCGTATGAGGATCAGGCAGGACTACAAAGAGACCTGGACAGGCTACAAGCCTGGTCCAGCAACTGGCTCCTTGAGTTTAACCCCGCCAAATGCAAAGTCATGATGATTGGGGAAGGGCAAAGAAGACTGCAGACACAATATAGTTTAGATGGCCAAAGTCTGCAAACCTCACTCAAGGAAAAAGATCTGGGGGTGAGTATAACACCGAGCATATCTCCTGAGGCGCACATCAATCAGATAACTGCTGCAGCATACGGGCGCCTGGCAAATCTACGGATAGCGTTCCGATACCTCAGTAAGGAGTCGTTCAAGACTCTGTATACCATTTACGTCAGGCCCATACTGGAGTATGCAGCACCAGTTTGGAATCCACACCTAGTCAAGCACGTCAAGAAATTAGAGAAAGTGCAAATGTTTGCAACAAGACTAGTCCCAGAGCTACGGGGATTGTCCTACGAAGACCGGTTGAGGGAAATCGGCCTGACGACACTGGAGGCCAGGAGGGTCAGGGGAGACATGATAACGACATATAAAATACTGCACGGAATAGACGAGGTGGACAAAGACGGGATGTTCCAGAGATGGGACACAGACACAAGAGGTCACAATTGGAAGTTGAAGACTCAGATGAATCAAAGGGATGTTAGGAAGTATTTCTTCAGTCATAGAGTAGTCAAGCCGTGGAATAGCCTAGAAAGTGAAGTAGGGGAGGCGGGAACCATACATAGTTTTAAGGCAAGGTATGATAAAGCTCATGGAGCAGGTAGAGAGAGGACCTAGTAGCAATCAGTGAAGAGGCGGGGCCAGGAGCTATGAATCGACCCCTGCAACCACAAATAGGTGAGTACAAATAGGTGAGTACACACACACACACACACACACACACACACACACACAGTCACACAGTCACGCAGACGTGGGGGCACAAGGCTCCTAGAACATTAGTGTTTTTAAGGTGTACAGTAACTGCTAGCAGTAATCAATGGTAGTGACAATGTTAGTGAACAATCCTACGAGTGATAACCAAAGCTATTAGTTAAAAAAAGTCGAGAGGAAGCCTGAAATCATTAGTATTTCAAAGTGCCAAACCATTAGGGGCCTAGTAGGCACCTGTTGCCACACAGATTCAAATATACAAAGATCAAAGTGAGTGTGGAGGCGGGTGTCCAAGAATTATGAGAGATTGGTTAACAAGTGAAATGTGGGGCACCATACAGTGAGAGTGAAAAAGTTAATAAGCAAAAGGAGAAAGGAAAAATAAAATATATAACAAGGGAAGGCAGCAGGAGTAGACCTGCTGAAGCAGTGACGTCACGACAGTTGTATGTCATTATGCATATAAAGTGTAACCACCGAATGTGAAGTGTATTCTATCAAAAGTGAGGAACACGGATGTATGAGCATATATGGTTATAAACATCACAGGTGAAGGATTTTCAAAATAGTGATAGAATGCCTATGTACGACGACTACGTCATCAGCATCGGGCAGCTTGTTATCGCGCCGCTGCCAGAGCAAGTATTACTCACCTATTGAGGTTGCATGTTGTCAGATTCTGGTCTCTGATCACTGTTAGATACTGGTCACTCACTCCTGCAAGCTATTACCAGAATTAGAGTAGAAATAGCATAGATAAGGGAAGATAGGGCTGACGAGAGTGTGAGGAGTAAAGCGGTCTAGCGAGGGATAACATCAGACACTTGTTGAAGTTGAGACAAGCTAAATTTTACAACCTAGTTACTTTCTGCATTTTATAAGTAGAATTGATAAGTGTTAGAATTACTATTGGTAAGTTTTAGAATTACTGGTATTACTACTGGTATTTATTAGCTGTATGAATACTTAGAAGTGGGAGCACTCACACACATACACACACACACACACATACATACACACACACACACACACACACACACACACACACACACACACACACACACACACACACACACACACAGGAACAAGTGGTCAGGCACTTGTAAAAGCTGTAGTACACAAGCACACACACACACATACACAGGATTTCACACCTTCTGTAAACTGACCTGATAACCCTCCCTCTAACATTCCACTATCCACTAATCCCCCCTCTCTTTTCTCTTCTCTCTCTCAATATTTATCTCTCTCTCTCTACCTATCTCTCACTCTACCTATCTCTTTACCTATCTCTCTACCTATCTCTCCTCTACCTCTCTCTCTCTTTACCTATCTCTCTCTCTCCCTCCCCTCCCCATCTCTCCCTCTCCCTTTTTATCTCTCCCCTCTAACATCCCCCCTCTAATATCTCTCCTCCTCTAACATCTCTCTCCTTCTCATTATCTCTCCCCACTCCCATTTCCCATCTCTCTCTCCCTCTCTCTCCCTCCCTCTCTCCCCTCTCTCTCCCCTCCTCCCCCTCTCCCCCCTCCTCTCTCTCCCCTCCTCCCCCTCCTCCCCCCCTTCTCCTCTCCCCTCTCTCTCTTCCATCTCCCCTCTCTCTCCCTCTTCTCCCCTGTCTCTCCCCTGTCTCTCCCCTCTCTTTGCCCCCTCTCTCCCCTCTCTCTTCTCTCTCTCTCTCCTCTCTCTCTCTCTCTCTCTCTCTCCTCTCTCCTCTCTCTCTCCTCCTCTCTCTCTTCTCTCTCTCTCTCTCTCTCTCACTCTCACCACTCTCCCCCCTTTTCCCTTCTCACTCTCCCCCTCTCTCTTTCTACATTTCCCTTCTCTCTCTTTCCCTCTCTCTCTCTCTCTCTCTCTCTCTCTCTCTCTCTCTCACTCTCCCCCTCCCCCCTTTTCCTTTCTCATTCTCCCCCCTCTCTCTCTCTTTCTTTCTTTCCCCTCTCTCTCTTTCTCTCTCACTCTTTTCTCTTTCAAAAAAAAGAAAAAATGAAAAAGAAAAGGAAGAAAAGGGAATAAGAAGAAAAAATGGTGGGGAGTGGAAGGAACCAGGGATCAGATGAGAAGGGTTCTGATAGGGAGGAGTGGATGGAGGAGTAGTGGAAAAGGATGGAGCAAGAGTGAGAAAGAAAATTAGGAGAGCTTTCTGAAAAAATGGAGACAGAGCTTTCTGTGAGATTAGAAATGAGGTTGGAAAAGGAGAAGAAGAATTGGGAGGCACAAGTCGAAACTGCAGTAGCCAGGATAAGGGTCCTAGAAGATGAAGTAAACAGGCTGAAGCTAGTTACAGGGGCACTGACCAGAGAAGACACAGCATATGAAGCTGAGAGGCCGAACAGGAAGGAAGGAAGGAAATAAGAATTATGCTAAGGTCATATCAGCCTGCCAAGAAGGGCCAAGGAGTGAAAGGGAGAGCATCTGGGTGCAGATGGAGAGGGTGACAGGTCAAATGCAGAGGCAAAACCATGCTACCAAGAGCCACTGGAAAAAGCAAGGGAGAAAATGACCATATACAGACAGGAACCAGAGTCACAGAGGGAGAGGCAATGGGAGGAGGAAAGAGCAAAATCAGTATTTTTCCATGGGCTTCAAGAGAGAGAGGAAAGGACACACACTGAAAGACGGGAGGCAGAAAGAACGGAGATTGAGAACATCATCACAGAAATAGGTAAGGAAGACATGGATGAGATTGCAAATTTTCAGAGAATAGAGGGGTACTTGAAGGGGAGAAAGTGACCGATCAAGCTGATTCTCGGGACAGAAACAGTGTGGAACAGGATCCTCCAAGAGAAACCACAGTTGAAATACTCGGAAGAGTACAAGAGGGTGTTCCTAGACAGAGACAGAGCACAAACAGAACGACAGCAGCTGAGGGAGAGGACAAAAAAGAGAAAGGAGCTAGGAAAGGAGACAAGGATGGAACCAGCAGAGGTCGGTCAGAGCAGAACAGAGCAGCAAGAGCAAGTACACACACAACTATCCTCAGAACCCCACAACCTATCACACCATCCCAACACACACTACAATTCATACCCACAGCTTCCACCCAACACCCAGCTATAGAATACCACAGTATGCTGCCAGGTCTCCCACCCTCACAGGCCCCCCAAACCACAGTGTTGGAAAGGAAGCTGAAGGTATGGTAGACAAACGCTCACGGAATACCAAATAAGTGGGAGGAGTGGCACGAAAGAGTCAAAGAGGCATCACAGGACATCATAGCTCTCACAGAAACTAAGCATACAGGTATGATAACAGATGCCATCTTTCCAACAGGATACCAGATCCTGAGAAAAGACAGAGGGAACAGGGGGGCGGAGGAGTGGCACTGCTGATCAAAAACCGATGGAATTTTGATGAGCTGGAGAGAGGAGGCAGGGGAGAAGCAAGCGATTACATAGCAGGAATGCTTCACTCTGGAGGTCCCAAAGTGGTAATTGCAGTGATGTATAGCTCACCACAGAACAGCAGGAGGCCAAGGCAAGAGTATGATGAGAGCAATAGAGAGATGGTTGACACACTGGCTGCAGTGGCCAGAAGAGCTCATGCATGCAGGACAAAGCTCCTGACCATGGATGACTTTAACCACAAGGAAATCGATTGCAAGAACTTGGAGCCACATGGGAGCCAAGATACATTGTGATGCAGTCCAGCTGGGCTTGTGAGGTCTCTGGAGGGCTAAGATGATGGAGGTGGTATTGGAAAACTGCATGTACCAACACATAAGGGACACTACAAGAGAGAGAGGAGAGGATGAACCAGCAAGACTGGACTTAGTATTCACCTTGAGCTACAAGTGGAGGGGGAAAGCAGGAAGGCCAGGGCGAATGAAGCCAAACTACAAGAAAGGGGACTACACGGGAATGAGGAACTTCCTGAACGGGGTTCAGTGGGACTGAGAACTGGCAGGGAAGCCAGTTAAAGAGATGATGGAATATGTAACAACGATGTGCAAGGAGGCTGAGGAGAGGTTTGTACCCAAGGGTAACAAGAATAATGAAAAAGTCAGGATGAGCCCATGGTTCACCCAAAGGTGCAGGTAGGCAAAACCAAGTGTGCTAGGGAATGAAAGAAATATAGAAGGCAAAGGACCCAGGAGAATAAGGAGAACAGTCATAGAGCCAGAAATGAATATGCACATAAGAAGGGAGGCCCAACAACAATATGAAAACGACATAGCAGCGAAAGCCAAATCTGACACGAAGCTGTTACACAGCCACATCAAGAGGAAAACAACAGTCAAGGACCAGGTAATCAGGCTAAGGAAGGAAGGAGGAGAGACAACAAGAAATGACCGTGAAGTATGTGAGGAACTCAACAAGAGATCCAAAGAAGTGTTCACAGATGAGACAGAAGGGGATCCAGAAAGACGGAGAGGTGGGGTGCATCACCAAGTGCTGGACACAGTACACACAACCGAGGAAGAAGTGAAGAGGCTTCTGAGTGAGCTAGATACCTCAAAGGCAATGTGGCTGGATAACATCTCTCCATGGGTCCTGAGAGAGGGAGCAAAGGCATTATGAGTACCCCTAACAACAATATTCAATACATCTATCGAGACAGGGAGATTGCCTGAGGCATGGAAGACAGCAAATGTAGTCCCAATCTTTAAAAAAGGAGACAGACATGAATCACTAAACTACAGACCAGTGTCACTGACATGTATAGTATGCAAAGTCATGGAGAAGATTATCAGGAGAAGAGTGGTGGAACACCTAGAAAGAAATGATCTCATCAACAGCAGCCAACATGGTTTCAGGGATGGGAAATCCTATGTCACAAACCTGCTGGAGTTCTATGACATGGTGACAGCAGTAAGACAAGAGAGAGAGAGGTGGGTGGATTGCATTTTCTTGGACTGCAAGAAGACGTTTGACACAGTTCCACACAAGAGATTAGCGCAAAAACTGAAGGACCAAGCATGGATAACAGGGAAGGCACTACAATGGATCAGGGAATACTTGTCAGGAAGACAGCAGCGAGCAATGGTACGTGGCGAGGTGTGAGAGTGGGCACATGTGACCAGCGGGGTCCCACAGGGGTCAGTCCTAGGAAAAGTGCTGTTTCTGGTATTTGTGAATGACATGGAGGAAGGAATAGACTCCGAAGTGTCCCTGTTTGCAGATGACGTAAAGCTGATGAGAAGAATTCATTCTATCGATGACATGGCAGAACTACAAAGGAATCTGGACAGGCTGCAGACCTGGTCCAGCAATTGGCTCCTGGAGTTCAACCCCACCAAGTGCAAAGATTGGGGAAGGGAAAAGAAGACCGCAGACAGAATACAGTCTAGGGGGCCAGAGACTACAAACCTCACTCAAGGAAAAAGATTTTGGGGTGAGTATAACACCAGGCACATCTCCTGAAGAGCACATCAACCTAATTACTGCTGCAGTATATGGGCGCCTAGCAAACCTCAGAACAGCATTCCGACATCTTAGTAAGGAATCGTTCAGGACACTGTACACCGTGTGCGTTAGGCCCATATTAGAGTATGCGGCACCAGTTTGGAACCCACACCTAGCAAAGCACCTAAAGAAACTAGAAAAAGTCAAAAGGTTTGCAACAAGACTAGTCCCAGAGCTAAAAGGTATGTCCTACGAAGAGAGGTTAAGGGAAATCAACCTGACGACACTGGAGGACAGAAGAGATAGGGGGAACATGATAACGACATACAAAATACTGAGAGGAACTTACAAGATGGACAAAGACAGGATGTTCCAGAGATGAGACACAGCAACAAGGGGACACAGTTGGAAGTTGAAGATACAGATGAATCACAGGGATGTTAGGAAGTATTTCTTCTGCCACAGAGTAGTCAGGAAGTGGAATAGTTTGGGAAGCGATGAAGTGGAGGCAAGATCCATACATAGCTTTAAGCAGAGGTATGATGAAGCTCACGGTTCAGGGAGAGTGGCCAAGTATCGACCAGTGAAGAGGCGGGGCTAGGAGCATTGTTCTCTCGGCACCAAGTGTCCAAACAACCTTAAGTAGTCCCATATAGGAATAAATTGCCCCCCAAGGGCATTTTCAGTAAATCAGTCCTTTTTCAGTCTTTTCTCAGTTGTTGTTTGAGGTATATTTTTGACAAAAGAGCTACAATTTTTTGACCGGCGGCCCCTTAACCTACCAACCAGTGTCACTGGCATGTATAGTATGTATAGCATGTATAGTATAGTGGCCCGGTGGCCTGGTGGTTAAAGCTCCCGCTTCACACACGGAGGGCCCGGGTTCGATTCCCGGCGGGTGGAAACATTTCGACACGTTTCCTTACACCTGTTGTCCTGTTCACCTAGCAGCAAATAGGTACCTGGGTGTTAGTCGACTGGTGTGGGTCGCATCCTGGGGGACAAGATTAAGGACCCCAATGGAAATAAGTTAGACAGTCCTCGATGACGCACTGACTTTCTTGGGTTATCCTGGGTGGCTAACCCCCCGGGGTTAAAAATCCGAACGAAATCTTATCTTATCTTATCTTAAAGTCCTGGAGAAGGTTATCAGGAAAAGAGTGGTGGAGCACCATGAAAGAAATCAGCTTATTCGCGACAACAGCATGGTTTCAGAAAAGGTAAATCCTCTGTCACAAACCTACCGGAGTTCTATGACAAGGTGACAGCAATAAGGCAAAAGAGAGAGGGGTGGAAAGATAGTATTTTCTTGAGCTGTAAGAAGGCTTTTGACATAGTTCCACACAAGAACTGGAGGACCAGGCAGGTATATTAGGGAAGGAACTGCATGGGATCTGACAATATTTGACAGAGAGGCATCAGCGAATCATGGCATGCGATGAGGTGTCAGAGTGCGCACCGCTGATGAGCGGGGTTCCATAGGGGTGAGTCCTAGGATGGGTGCTGTTTCTGGTATGTGTGTATAACAAAACAGAAGGAATACACTAAGCAGTGCCCCTATTTACAGACGATGTTAAGCTAATGAGGAGAATGCAGTTGGATTAGGATCAGACAGGACCACAAAGGGACTTGAACAGGCTACAAGCCTGTGATGTAGTGGAGACATGATCCATACACACCTTTAAAAAGATGTATGATAAGGCTCATGGAGCAGGGAGAGAGCGGATCTAGTAGCGACCAATGAAGAGGTGGTAGCAGCAACTATGATTCGACCTCTGCAACCATAGTTAGGTGAGTACATTTAGGTAAATACACACACACACACACACACACACACACACACACACACACTGAGAAGAATTAACAGGGTGGATAGGGACCGAATGTTTCACAGATGTGACTCAGCAACAGGGAGTCACAACTGGAAGTTGAAAGCTCAGATGAGTCACAGGGATGTTAGGAAGTATTTCTTCAGGCAAAGAGTTTTGTTAGAAGGTTGAACAGTCTCGTGAGTGGTGTAGTGGAGGCATGATCCATACATAGCTTTAAGAATAGGTACGGTAAATCTCATTGAGCAGGGAGAGAGTGGACCTGGTAGTGACCAGTTAAGAGGCATGCCCAGGTGCTATGACTCGACCCTACAACAACAGTTAGGTGAATTAGGTGTGTACATACACAAGAAAAAATGGGACCCAAAAGGGTTGTATGAAGAGCCAGGGAAACAGAGGAGGATTGGATGGGAGAGCTCAGGAGAAGAATGGAACAAGTGTGGGAAGGGAAGCTACATGAGTTTATCACTTAAATACAAGAGGATAGATACAGAGAGCAAGAAGTGGGAGGTGTGAGCCTAAGCTACAAAAGCGAGGATATGGATCCCAGAAGATGAACTGAAAATGCTGAAGCAGGATATAGAACCAAAGAACAGAAGAGGCACAGGATCAGGACCAAAGAAAAGAGAGGAGTTAAGTCCTATGTGGATGCCCTGTCCAGTCACTGGGAAATGATAAGGAATGATACTGGCATGCTGTTGGGCACAGGGACAACAGTAAGTGAGAGGACTGTAGGAAGAAAAGGAAAAAGACACTTTCAGAGATGCTAACAGGCTACTGGGAGATCCAGAACATGATAAAGGAAGCAGCAATGGCTATGTTTAAATGGTATCCAGAGATGCAGAGGGAAAAGGCAATGAAAAAAGGATAGGGGAAATGATAAAGGAAGCAGCAATGGCTATGTTTAAATGGTATCCAGAGATGCAGATGGAAAAAGCAATGAAAAAAGGATAGGGAGAAATCTGTTTTTATATATGGGCTTCAGGAGATCGAAGGGAGGACATATGAAGAAAGACAACTGTGAGAGATAAAAGAGATTGAGAATATCAACAAAGAAACAAGAGATGAGGACATGACAGAGCTGATAAATTTTCAAAGAATATATGAATAATTGTGGGGAAAAAATCCACTAGTCATTCTGACTTTCAAGACAGGAATGGTGCAAAACAGAATCCAGAAGCAGAAACCACAGCTAAAGGAAACAACAAAATACCAGTGGGTGTATCCAGACAGTGACAGAATGAGAATACAATGACAGAAACTGAGAGGATACAAAGACAAAAAGAGCAAGAGGGATAAGGCAAGAGTCAGGTGGGGACACCTAGTGTTGGGAGGAGCAACAAGGACAACCACATGCAGACTCATCCGTAGAACCCTGCAATCAATCTAACCCAAAACATATGACACTCCCCACACACAGCCCCAACCCCTCCCAGCATAAACCCCACCTACACATATGCCTCCCATAGTACCCTGCCAGTTCTCCCACTCCCCAGTCCCCACAAATGCAGACGAATAATGAATAAGTGTGAGGAGTGGCACGAATGAATCATGGAGAATCCTCAGTCATCATAACACTCACAAAAACCAAGTGCAATCTTTCCAACTGGATATCAGGTTCGGAGAAAAGATAGAGGGAATAGAGGGGGCTGGAGGAGTTTAACTGCTCATCAAAAACTAATGAAGATCTGAGGAGTTGGAAGTAGGGGATGTAGGGGAAGCATAATAGAAACAATTCAGACTGTGGGTTCCAAGGTAGTGATTGCAATGATGTACAACCCACCACAGCATAACAGGAAGCCAAGAAGAGAATATGATGAGAGCAATAGAGCAATGGCTGATACACAAGCTGAGGTGGCCAGAAAAACCCACATGGGCAGGGCAAAGTTACTAGTTGTGGGTGATTTCAGTCATAAGAAGATTGATAGGAAAAATCTGGAGCCACATAGGGGAACAGAAACGTAGAGGGGCCAAGGTGATGGAGGTGGTACTAGGAAAAACTTTATGCACTAACGTATTAGGGATGCTACCAGAGAGAGAGGAGAGGATGAATCAGTAAGACTTGACCTCATTTTCACTTTGAGTAGTTCAAACATTGAGGAAATCACATATGAAAAACTTCTCTGAGCAAGTGATCACAAGGTCCTGAGCTTCCAATATATAGGGTACAAAAGAAGGGACTACACAGGCATGAGAATTTCCTGTAGGAGGCACAGTGGGAAAGAGGAACTGGTGAGAAATTCATTAATTGAAATGATGAAACATGCGACAACAAGATGAGGTCAAGGAGATGAGAGCCTTGTACCCAAGAGCAACAGGAAAAATAGGAAGACCAGAATGAGTCCTTGGTTCACCCCAAGGTGAAGAGATGCCAACAGTAAGTGCATTAGAGAATGGAAAATATATTGAAAAAAAGGACAGGGGAATATAAAGAGATCAGTCGAAAATGCGCATATAAGGAGGGAGGCACAGCGGCAATACGAAAATGACATAGTATCGAAAGTAAAATCTGACTCGAAGCTGCTGTAGAGCCAAATCAGAAGGAAGACAACCGTCAATGACCAGGTAATTAGGCTGAGGAAGGGAGGAGGGGGGAATCACAAGAAACGACAG
This sequence comes from Cherax quadricarinatus, assembly GCF_026875155.1. Taxonomy (NCBI): domain Eukaryota; kingdom Metazoa; phylum Arthropoda; class Malacostraca; order Decapoda; family Parastacidae; genus Cherax; species Cherax quadricarinatus. The sequence continues at coordinate 92,255,615 of NC_069401.1, read as the reverse complement.
AAAAATATGTGAAGAGTTCAATACAAGGATAAAGGAAGTATTTTCAGTGGACACAGAAAGGACTCCAGAAAGGCAGAATGGTGGGGTACACCACAATATACACAACAGAAGAGGGAATGAAGAGGCTGTTATGTGAACTAGATACCTGGAAGTTGATGGGACCGAACAACATCTCTCCATGGGTCCTGAGAGAGGGAAATGACACGCTGTGTGTGTCACTAACAATCTTCAACACATGTATGGAAACAGGGAAACTACCCGAGGTGTGGAAGCCAGCAAATGTAGTGCAAGTATTTAAGAAAGGAGACAGAGAGGTAACATGAAACTACAGACCAGTTCACTGACATGTATAATATGCAAAGGCATGGAGAAAATTACAAGTGGAGCAGTGGAGCGCCTAGAAAAGAATGAGCTTACACACAGCATCCAGCACGGTTTCAGGGAAGGGAGATCCTCTATCAGAAATTAATTAGAGTGTTATGGCAAGGTGAGAAAAGTAAGGCAGGAGAGAGAGAAAGAGGGGTGGGTAGCTTGCATGTTCTTGGACTTTAAGAAGACTTTCTACAAGGTTTCTTACAAGAGATTAGTGTGAAAGCTAGAGCAAGTAGGAGCAACAGGAAAGGAACTGCAACGGATCTTTGAGTACCTGGCAGGAAGGCAACAACAAGTCTTGGTACATGATGAGGTGTCAGAATGGGCAACTGTGACAAGCAAGGTTCTTCGGGGCCCGTGCTATTTCTGGTATATGTGAATAATATGACGGAAGGGCTATGTAGATTCAGAGGTGTCCCTGTTTGCAGACGACGTGAAACTAATGCGAGGAATTAAGTAAGTAAGTTTATTCAGGTATACACAAATACAGTTACATAGAATTATCATACATAGCAGCATATGTGTAGAGAACCTGGGATAACCCAAAAAAGTCAGACAGAGTGACTTATTTCCATTAGGGTCCTTTTACATTATTATTATTATAATATAAATGTTATAATATTTTCTTATTATTCTATAATGAAGATAACATCTTATTATCATACTAAAAAGACTATCTACTACACGAGGGTCATTAAGACTATCCACAATACGAGGGTCATTACGAGGAATAAGGTAAAATTTACACGTATGTTAGCTAAAAAATAGAAAATCATTCCCCTCCCTTTCTGTAGCTACATTCATCAGACACCTTTTGGCACTCTTCTTGAACTGGTTCATGCTATGACTGGCTTTGACATGTGCGGGCAGTCTGTTCCATTCCTTTATTGCTGTACAATAAAAGGTGTTTGAAGCCTGGCCAATGACTGTGGGTACTACAAAGTTGTGCTCTCTCCCCCTAGTACTATGATTGCTTTGGTTCCCAACCTTGACAAAATTGACAGCAAGATATTCTGGACATTGTTTGCGAGCAATTTTATAAACATGATTTAGCTTCAGTTGTTTTACTCTGTCTTCAACATTCAGCATATCCAACTGCTGTAATTCATCCTGGCCTACATGTTCTCTTGGTCCCAGCCCCAGGATGAATCTTACGATTTTGTTCTGGGTGATTTGCAGTCTATCTTTCAGTTTTTTTTTTTGTCAAGGCAGAGTACCATGAAGAGCAACCTTTACCGGGCACTCCTAGGAAAATGAGAAATTCGAAATGTCTTTCCTATGATTCGATAGAGTAACTCAACGTCAGAGAAATGAGCCTATATAAATTGATTTCCAAAAAACAATTTTTTGTTCAATTGCGAATATTCGATGCCAACAAATATACTGGCCCACCGGGTAAAGGGTGCCAAATTTTGAATTTTGCAAAGTTGCAATTGTTAATAAAACACCAAATAAGTATTTTTCTAATTTATTATGGAAATAGACAATATCAAACATATAAATGGAACTTATTTCCAAACATTTTTTAAGTCTACATAAAATATAAAGATGAAACAAAGATATATTTATATATATATATATATATATATATATATATATATATATATATATATATAATATATATATATATATATATATATATATATTATATATATATATCTGGCTTTATATTGTTATTTGACTTTTTGTGAAAGGATATGAATGTAGATAGGATATAATGACCACACCTTTCATTGTGCTCACTGCCGGAGAATTCTAATTCACTGCCAGTACTTGTTAGCTACCTGCCCGCTTGTTTCAACTGGTGTCAGGCGCAGCCTGGTACCCACCGGCGGTGTTGCAGATGCGGCTGTTACAAGTTACATGATCACACGTGATGTTGGGGCTGCTGGGCTTGACTTTCTCTCTGGCTGTTGTTCGTGGTGGTAACATGCTTAGTCTGCTACTGTAATTTAGACTGTTTTTGGTAGAATATGTCTCCGTGGGTGAGCTCTATTTTGAGAACATTATTTAGACTTAGTGATATTTTACGTTTTTCATAGGTTGCGGCTCACAAAGACACGCTTTTGTTTTCTCTGGTCCCAATTCAAACTTTGGACTTACATTTGTTGTAGCATCTCCTCGCTGCCGTAGTCGGGGTTTTCACAATGCTAAACTCAGTTTCAGTATTAAGGAACTTTTATGCCTTATATGCAGGATCTGTTGAAGGTCCACAAGTTATGGTCGTTTTTGGTCTCCTTGTTCCTTGCCTGATGCTGTTTGGCTAAGGGTTCGTCATATTGTTCAAGCATGGTGTTTGATTTCCTAGTTGGTTGAAATGTCAGAATATTTAGGGACTTGACACTCTATGACCCTAGTAGGTTTAGTGCTTTGTTTTGATTATAATAATAATTAGGGATTTGTGGTCTATCACTGCTTAAATCTAAGTCGAGTCGAGTCTTGCTCAGACATAAGAACATAAGAAAGAAGGAACACTGCAACAGGCCTACTGACCCATGCAGAGCAGGTCCATGTCCCTCCCCCCCGGATTAGACCAATGACCCACCCCCCGGATTATCCCAATGACCCACCCAGTCTGATCATCTCCACTCAAGGATGGAGCACTGCACCAGACACAGCAGCACAAGCTAGTCAGGTCCAACTCACACCCACCCACACCCACTCATGTATTTATCTAACCTATTTTTAAAACTACACAACGTTTTAGCCTGAATAACTGTACTCGGGAGTTTGTTCCACTCATCCACAACTCTATTACCAAACCAGTGCTTTCCTATATCCTTCCTAGATCCGAATTTTTCCAACTTGAAACCATTGCTGCGAGTCCTGTCTTGGCTGGAAATTTTCAGCACGCTATTTACATCCCCTTTATTTATTCCTGTTTTCCATTTATACACCTCGATCATATCCCCCCTAATTCTACGCCTTTCGAGAGAGTGCAGATTCAGGGCCCTCAGTCTATCCTCATAGGGAAGATTTCTGATACATGGGATCATCTTTGTCATCCTCCTTTGTACGTTTTCCAGAGCATTTATATCCATTCTGTAATACGGTAACCAGAACTGAGCAGCATAGTCTAAATGAGGCCTAACCAAGGTTATATAGAGTTGAAGAACAACCTGAGGACTTCTATTATTTATACGTCTAGATATGAAGCCAAGAATTCTGTTAGCTTTATTGCGAACACTAATGCACTGTTGTCTTGGTTTTAGGTTACTGCTAACCAGAGCTCCTAAATCCTTTTTGCAATCAGTAGTATTAAGATCTACTTTATTTAGTTTATATGTGGCATGGTTATTTAACTGTCCAACATTTAAAACTTTGTATTTGTCAATATTAAACTGCATCTGCCACTTCTCTGACAATTGTGTCAGTCTATTCAAATCATCCTGGAGTGCTCTAATGTCCTCATTAGAATGAATTGGACGGCCTATTTTAGTGTCATCAGCAAATTTGCTTATGTCGCTATTTATTCCCTCATCTATGTCGTTTATGTAAATTGTGAACAACAACGGGCCCAACACTGACCCCTGAGGAACACCTCTTGTGACGTGCCCCCATTCTGATTTCTCCCCATTTATGCAAACTCTCTGCTGTCTATTTGTCAGCCATGCCTCTATCCAGGAAAAAATTTCTCCTCCTATTCCGTGTGCCATAAGTTTCCTCAATAGCCTCTGGTGTGGAACTCTATCGAAAGCCGTACTGAAGTCCATATACACAGTATCATATTCATTACCATGATCTACCTCCTCAAACACCTTAGTGAAAAATGTTAGTAAATTCGTAAGACAGGAACGCCCCTTTGTAAAATCTTGTTGATTATCATTAATGAATCTGTGCCTGTCAAGATGGCTACGAATTGCTTCGGCAATTATTGATTCCATAAATTTTCCCACTATGGAGGTAAGGCTTATTGGTCAATAGTTCGAAGCCAAGGACCTGTCACCTGCCTTGTAAATAGGTACTACATTTGCCATTTTCCACTTATCAGGCATTATGCCAGTTTGTAGTGATATGTTAAAAAGATTAGCCAAAGGTATGCTAAGTTCTTCTTTACATTCCTTTAACACCCTTGCAAACAGTTCATCAGGACCTGGGGATTTGTTAGGTTTTAGTTTCTCTATTTGTCTGAGAACCATGTCACTAGTTATCGCAATCGTACATAGTTTATTATCATCCTGTTCTATATAATCTATTATCGCTAGTATTTTCCTGGGTGAAAACTGAGAGGAAGTAGGTATTTTGAATTTCACACATATCCTTATCACTGTCAGTGATCTGACCAGAGTTACTCTTAAGTGGGCCAATCTTGTCCCTAATCTTACTTCTGTATACCTGAAAGAACCCTTTTGGGCAGTGGTTCCCAAACTTTTTCAACTTGTTACCCAATTTAACATGCCACATAAAGCATGTTACCCCTTTCACAAAATGTTGTTATTATTGATATATATGGCTAAACGTGAACGTATACAGCCTCGCATACTCTGCTAATCCTAGCAAAACCATTGAAAACGTAAGAACCACACATACATTATATATAAAATTAATAATAGCTACAAATTCACAGTAACAGTGGGTAAATACTAACTATATACTGCACAGGGCAGTACACATACATACCAGCTTATATCTACCTCGGCTGATGCTCACAGATAAACTGACAGTGTGAAATAGAGGCAGCCTCAGGAAGTGAGTGACGCGAACTGGACAGGTCGATCTGGGCTACTGAGTGACTTTTGTCCTGAAGCATACTTGTCAAAATACTTTTGGGTTTCCACACACTTAGCTATATATTTCTTATTTTCTAATACTGTATATTAGTTTTTGATGTTTATTGTTATTTGGTTTAACTTTATTACTTACTTATAATAGGTTTACTTTACAACTTTATATACTAAGACAAAGTTAACAATAATCCTCATACCGGGTACCGCATTGTTTTCTTGATTTTCAGAATTCATAACTTTTTTTCTGTCACCCCTCCATTACCCCCCAAAAATGGTTAAATTACCCCCAGGGGGTAATTTACCCCCAGTTTGGGAACCACTGCTTTTGGGTTAGTCTTTGAATCCCTTGCGACCTTAGCCTTATAATCCCTTTTTACTTTTCTTATTCTTTTTTTTATTTCTCTCTTTAATTGAATACATTGATTTCTTAACTGCCCATCCCCTCTTTTGATACGCCTATGTATGCCTCTTTTTTGACCAATGAGATGTTTTAATCTATTGTTCATCTATTTGGGATCATTTTTGTTAGATCTAATTTCCCTACTCGGAACAAAAGTTGTCTGGGCAGCTAGAACTATGCTCTGAGAAACGTCATATTGGCAACCAAGATCACTTACCTGACCCATAATCAGGGCATCCCAATTTAACCCACCCAAGTAATTTTTCAGTCCCATGAAGTCGGCCAATATCTCTTATTTGTAATGGATAACAGAACTAGAATATTCTCTGACAAATTGTTACAAAACCTGAAATATGCTAGATGCTAGAGGGGGAATCAATAAGCTGACCTTCTAGTATTCTAGTATGTCTGTATTTTATGGATGTCGCATTTTGTTACAGCGCAAAGTCATGATGATTGGAGAAAGTCAAAGAAGACCGCAGATAGAGTACAGGCTAAGGGGCGAATCTCACTCATGGAAAAGGAGCAAATAAACAAAATAACTGCTGCAGCACATGGGCGCCTGGCAAACCTATGAAATGCGTTTCGACACCTTTGTAAGGAATCGTTCAAGACTATATTCGTCAGGCTCATGTTGGATTATGCAGCACCAGTATGAAACCCACACCTGGTCAAGCACGTTAAGAAATTAGAGAAGATGCATAAATTTGCAGCAAGACTAGTCTCGGAGCTAAGATGTATGTCCTACGAGGAGAGGTTGAGTGAAATCGACCTGACGACACTGGAGGACAGCAGGGGTAGGGGAGACATGTTAACGACATATAAAAATACTGAGAGGAATTGACAAGGTGGATAGGGACAGGATGTTCCAGAGAAGTGACACAGCAATAGGGGTTACAGCTGGAAGGTGAAGACTCAGATGAGCCACAGGGATGTTAGGAAGTATTACATTAGTCATAATGTTGTCAGGTACTGTGACGCGACCCTTACAACCACAAATAGGTGCGTACCCGAACACACACACACACACACACACACACACACACACACACACACACACACACACACACACACACACACACACACACAGCCCAAAACTTTGAAAACATGACTAGTCCATGGCTAAGGAGTATGTCCTGTGAGGAGAGGTTAAGGGAACTAAACTTAATGACATTGGTTGGTTGGCTGGAGGGATATAGGAGGCACTTGAAAACTACGTAAAAAATTACTGAGAGGAATTCAAAACGTGAACAAGGCCAGAATGTTTCAGAGATAAGATACAGAAACAAGAGGACACAACTGGAAGTTGAATACTCAGCTGTGTCATAGTGATGTTAGGAAGTATTTCTTCAACCTTAGCGTTGTCGGGAAGTGGAACAATCTGTAGAGTGAAGTGGTAGAGGCAGAATCCAAAAATGGCTTTAAGAAGTTACGATAAGGCTCATTAAGGTGGAAGAGACTGGACCTAGTAGCGACCAGCAGGACCAGGAACTGTGTCTAGACGTCTGCAATCACATATAGGTGCGTAAACACATATACACAACACAAGTTTTGAAAAAAATGAAATCAGTGGCAATGATGAATAGGAAATATAGAAAAAAAAGTTATATATAAATAACCAAACAAAATACAAACAAAACGGATGTAGTATTAGTTCAAGAAATTACACCTATTGCAAACAATTACAAGCTACTGAAGGAGACCACTAACCAAATTATAATGGTTATTTTTTTTTTTGCTGCGATGGAACAAGTCAAATGAAGAACAGAAATGTGCAAAACGAAGTGGTTAGGTTAGTTGAAGTTGTGTTAATTTATGTTAGAGAAGTCATTGTTGGTTTAGTTAATAAATATTAGATTAGGGTAACTGCTTTACAGAGTCGTATGAAAATGAATATTTAACCCTATTTTCACGAAACACTAGAGGGTTGCCTGATGACTGAGACATTGCCTAGCCTGGCATCATAGGTGGTAGAATTAAATGTTGACTGAGATAATGTTTGTGTAAATTGAGACACTGGTCAAGTTGGTCTCACAAACAATAGGGGCAAATACAAAAATAACCAGCACACAGAATAAAACATAAGAAGACATTTCAGTCCGACATGGACCATTAAGCAGTGATGTGACTAATTCATGGCCCAAGTCGAACAGAAACGTCGCCAAAAGGTTAATACTCCTATGTGCGGGTTATTTGTGTATTGTTTCAGTCACGGGATTTTTGCCATTTAATTCTTTCTAGAAGGAATGGAGGTTAATTAAAATATTAACAATTAACAATTAACAATTAACAATTTTACTGACTATTGTCAGTAAAATGAGACACTGCCCTAGGCTTTAAATTACTAACGGGAGCCAGAAAGTGTCACAGTCCTTACTACGACAGGGGAGTTATTTTACCGTTATTGATAGCTTGCATCTGCAACTATTGAGCTGTGATAGCAAGCTAGTGAACGCCTCAGAGTTATATTGGCGTTTCCCGCGCCAGTATTGCTGCAGGGCAAGCTAGTGAATGCCTCAGAGCTATATTGGCGTTCCACGTGCCAACATTGCTGCCGGGCACAAGGATTTTTATGGCTTGTCGAACCCAGTTAGTATTTTCCGATACTGGATAACTCAGTGCTCGCCTCGCACTTTGTCTTCACATTCTACTACACTTCACTTCACTCAAAAAATACTTTACCATTTTTATACTTCAGATTTTTTATGCAGAAACCAAATAATATGAACCAATTATTATTACTATCTTGATTCATTTTTTTATTCTTTTTAATAATTTGTTTACTAATGTCTTCATCTTCTTCTTCTTCTTCTTCTTCTTCTTCTTTCTTCTTCTTCTTTATTATTATTATTATTATTATTATTATTATTATTATTATTATTATTATTATTATTGTTGTTGTTGTTTTATTATTATTTTTATATATTTTATTATCGTTTACTCTGAATATTATGAAGTGTTATTCGAATATTTCAATCAATACTTTTATCTGATCTATCCCTGGGTGACTTTTAATGAGTAGTTCAATACCGTTTTAAGTTACACTGTTCTTACTATTTAAGCTCTGGTAGCAACTGAACACAGAGTTGAATACATGACGATATCTTCAATACCACAGACAGACAGACAGACAGACAGACAACACACACACACACACACACACACACACACACACACACACACACACACACACACACACACACATACACACACACACACACACACACACAGGCTGGACACGTGGTCCACCACCTGGCTTCTCGAATTCAACCCTGCCAGATGCAAAGTCATGAAGATTGAGGAAGTACAAAGAAGACCGCAGAGTATGGGCTAGGTGGACAAAGACTGCAAACCTCACTCAAGGAGAAAGATCATGGAGTGACCATAACACCGAACACGTCTCCGGAGGCACACATCAACCAGATAACTGCTGCAGCATATGGTCGCCTGGCAAACCTGAGAATAGCGTTCCTATACCTTATTAAGGAATCGTTCAAGACACTGTACACTGTGTACGTCAGGCCCATACTGGAGTATGCAGCACCAGTTTGGAACTCACACCCGGTCAAGCACATCAAGAAGTTACAGAATGTACAAAGGTTTGCAACAAGGCTAATTCCGGAGCTCAGGGGAATGTCCTACGATGAAAGGTTGAGGGAAATCAGACTGACGACACTGGAGGACTGAAGGGTCAGGGGAGACATGATAGCGACATACCAAATACTGCGTAGAATAGATAAGGTGGACAGAGACAAGATGTTCCAGAGATGGAACACAGAAACAATGGGTCACGAGTCACAGGGATGTTAGGAAGTATATCTTTAGTCATAGAGTCGTCAGGAAGTGGAATAGCCTAGCAAGTAATGTAGTGGAGGCATGAGCCATATATAACTTTAAGACGAGGTATGACAAAGCCCAGGAAGCAGAGAGAGAGAGGACCTAATGGCGATCAGTGAAGAGGCGGGGCCAGGAGCTGAGTCTCGACCCCTGCAACCACAATTAGGTGAGTATAATTAGGTGAGTACACAGAAACACACACACACACACACACACACACACACACACACACACACACACACACACATGTATGAAAGGACCCTAGGGGCTAGTGATCATGTGGTTCTGTGCTTTGACTACATAGTTGAGCTTCAAGTGGAGAGAGTAGCAGGAAAAGGATGGGAAAACCAAATTACAAAAGGGGAACTACTCAGGCATGAGGAACTTCCTGCAAGACATTCAGTGGGAGAGGGAACTGACAGGAAAACCAGTACAAGAAATGATGGACTATGTGACAACAAAATGCAAGGAGGCAGAGGAGAGGTTTGTTCCCAAGGGAAACAGAAATAATGGGAAGAACAGAACGAGTCCTTGGTTCACCCAAAGGTGTAGGGAGGCAAAAACTAGATGTACTAAAGAATGGAAAAGGTACAAAAGACAGAGAACTCAGGAAAATAAAGAGATTAGCCGAAGAGCCAGAAACGAATAAGCACAGATAAGAAGGGAGGCTCAGCGACAATATGAAAATGACATAGCATCGAAAGTCAAGTCTGATCCGAAGCTGTTGTATAGCCACATCAGGAGAAAAACAACAGTCAAGGACCAGGTAATCAGACTGAGGAAGGGTGATGGGGAGTTCACAAGAAACGACCATGAGGTATGTCAGGAGCTCAACACGAGATTTAAAGAAGTATTTACAGTGGAAACCAGTAGGAATCCAGGAAATCAGAACAGGGGGGTACACCAACAAGCGCTGGATGAGGCACAAATAACCAAGGAGGAGGTGAGAAGGTGC
>NC_069401.1:92227824-92240324 GCF_026875155.1 Cherax quadricarinatus | reverse complement strand
ACAAGACAAGAAAAAAGATCTAATAATTTCATCCATCAAAGCAAAAAAAGATATATACATAAACGAGTCTCACAAGAAAACGACAGAACCTCCTGTACAGAGTGAGAAAACTAAAACGTGACAATAATGATAAAATTCACCAAATGTAGGCCGTGTGTACTATATTACTAATGGAAATGATCTAGCAATCTTCCTTCATGATGCAAACATTACAGAGTCTGACTGATATTAGTGACCAATTTCTTACTACGTTAGTGTATGTTACTATGTAATTATTGAACTAATCCCTGTACTATCACCTCCAAGATAGTATTTTACTACCTCATTATCCTATGTGTCCCTCACAGTTCTTTATGTGACCCTTTTTGATTATTTTCCCAGATTCCCTATTCTCAAATTATTATTTGTTAATAGGATACCTACTCTTTATTAATATCTGTATTACCTTTGTCTTTCCTACTTAAGCCCTGTTTAAATTCTCTAATAATTCTACCAAATTTTCCCCTTTTCTCCCTAACTACAAATAACTAACTAGTGTATGTTCCTACTACACTACTGTGCAATTCCTTTACCCTCCCTCACTAGCTAGTATCAACTACCTCAAAAAATACTCGTATAGTGATATTAACTGCTCAAACTTTATGCTATATGGCAAATCCTACTCTAAGATTATTTTCATATCTTAGTGACTATATTGTGTGTGCAATTAGTGTATATTTCAATTATATCATTGTTATAGGTCCTTAACTATCTTTTGCTAACTAGTACCAACTACCTCATATTATTTTTTTTTTACTTTTTATAGTACAATATATTGCTCAACTTATTATATATAACAAATCAGATCTTACTCCCAAATCAATATTATATCATAGTGACTATCTGTCATTTTAACTTTGTTTACCATTACTTAATTTAGTCCCTTATATTTTTTTCTCTTTTATTTTAGCTTTATACAACAACTTTAGTTCATATATTCACAATTGTTAAAATAATCAAGGTGCTATTCTCAGGTGCTAAAGTGTAATAAGCTCATTATTTTGGCATTATATTCATTTATTTGATTACCACTTTTTTGTTCACCACAAACTTTTTAATCCTTTTTATATTGCCTCATTTATTTTAGCTTTAAAGAGCTACCTTAGCTCATATTTTTTACATTTGTTAAAATAATTCAGGTTCTATTTTATAGCTTTAGAATATTTATTTTGTCTTATACTTAATTCTAACTATAGATTCACTACAAATCTTATGATTACAAGCATTGATCCTGATACCAACCTCTTATCTAATGATTTAAATGAATCAAACAGTAACTGTAATTACTAAACAGCAGAGCAATCAAAGGCACTTCTCAGAGCCGACAACAACATAACTGTCTTTAACTACAATATCAGAACTTTAAGCAAACATTACGATGACCTCATAGCATTATTAAATTCCCTGCATGCCAGTATATCCATCATTACTCTCACCGAAACCTGGCTAAAGCCTGATACTACAGATGTCTATGCCATTCCTGGTTACACAGCCATACACAGCTGTAGGCCAGATCAACAAGTGGGTGGCACAGCTATAAACTACTCAGACCAACTAGAATGTATCACTAATACTTGCACAAGGGATGAACATGGGGAATATATAATAGCTAAATTCAAATCCAAATACCTACAAAAACCTCTCACAGTGATAAACATCTACAGAGTACCACAGTCAAGCATTAGCCGTTTTAGTGAAAACCTAGGAAGTATGATAACTGATGCACGCATGAACAAAGATCACTTACTACTCTCAGGTGACTTCAATATAAATCTCCTGCAAGACCAGGACCCACATGTTACTGAATTCACAAACACTATGAGTAACTGCATGTTGCTACCAACAGTAACAAAACCTACAAGAGTTACAGAGACTAGTGTTTCCCTACTAGACCACATCTGGACCAACACCATATCCCTCTTAAGATCAGGCATAATCACAGATAATACCACTTCTCACTTGAAAAGCTTGTCCAAGGTGTTTTCTGTACCAAGATGCCACGTGTTGCAGTGTCTGACAAGATGAACATGGGATGAGCATGGGACCCTACCTTCCTCATAACAAACCTTGGCAAATTACTCCTAGACACTACTAAAGTCACTTTCAGACTTCACAGTGAGGCAGCTATCAATAACTTCACTGCAGCAGTGACAAACATTGACTGGCACACTGAGCTAGAAATCTATACAGATATTGACGAATGTATTAATAATTTTCTAAAAAAGACCCAATACCTCTATAACAAGCACTGCCCTAAAAAAACTAAACAGATGACTGCAAGGAGACTGAACAGTCCCTGGCTAACACCCAGTATCCTCAAATCCATAAATACAAAGCACCTATACGAAAAACAGTACAGAATGGGTCACATAACCAGAGACCAAACAAAGCGTTACTCGTCAGTCCTAACCAGCCTAATAAGAAGGGCTAAAAAATTGTATTATGAGAACAGATTATCCAACTTACGAGGTGACATAAAAAAGACCTGGAAAACCCTATCAGAAATACTAGGAACAAAAAAGATAATACGAAATAGCGAAACTGAATTAACAAAACCAGATGAACCCCAATTCCCACCCACTGAAACAGCAAACAGACTCAATGATTTCTTCTCCACTATAGGAAAAAACCTTGCCAATAAAATCCCAAGCTCAGATACCCCACCCAATGACTACCTCATTGGCAACTACCCGAACACACTGTTCTTAGCTCCGACTAACCCAACTGAAGTCTCCCTTATTATCCACTAACTAAAAAATAAGACAGGAGATTTAAATACCTTACCACCCATTATATACAAAAAAGTGTCAAAGGTGCTATCACCAATCATTGCAACACTTTTTAACAAATCCATTGAATCCTCTACCTTTCCTACAGTTCTCAAAATAGCAAGGGCCACCCCGATCCATAAAGGAGGAGACCACACAGACTTGAATAACTATTGGCCAATATCCAACTTACACCCTCTCTCTAAAATCTTTGAAAAATTAATCCATAAGCGTATCTATTCCTACCTCATCTCCCACAACATACTCAACCCCTGTCAGTTTGGGTTCAGGCCTAATAAAAATACTAATGATGGTATTATCTACATGCTAGAACATATTTATACAGCAATAGAGAAAAAAGAAGTCCCACTGGGGATCTTCATTGACTTAAGTAAAGCTTTCGATACAGTTGACCACGACTTGCTCCACATAGAATTGTCGCACTGTGGTATAAGAGGGCACTCTCTCAACTACCTAAAGTCATACCTCAGCAACAGAAGCCAATATGTGTACACAAATGGAGCAAACTCTACCGCACAGCCAATTACAGTTGGTGTCCCACAGGGAAGTGTCCTATGCCCTCTTCTCTTTCTCATATACATAAATGGCCTACCCAATGCATCGCAACTACTCAAACCCACACTATTTGCAGATGACACTACATACGTTTACTCTCACCCGAGCCCAGTCATGTTTGCCGATACTGTAAATACCGAATTACAGAAAATATCAACCTGGATGAGGACCAACAAACTTACTCTAAACATTGACAAAGCCTACTACATTCAGTTCGGTAACAGAGCTACAGATGTGTCTCTTAACATAATGATAAATGGATCACCTATCACAAAACTCACAGAGGGAAAATTCTTAGGAATCCACCTTTACAATAGACTCAAATTTCAAACACATATACAACAAATTTCCAAAAAAAATTCCAAGACCATAGGCATACTATCGAAGATACGGTACTATGTTCCACAGTCAGCCCTCCTGGCCCTATATCACTCACTTATTTACCCCTATCTCACCTGTGGAATTTGTGCATGGGACTCAACAACAATAAACTATCTCAGACCACTAATCACCCAACAAAAGGCTGCAGTCAGAATGATAACAAATTCCCACTACAGGCAGCACACTCCACCAATATTCAAAACTCTAAACCTACTCACAATACAAAACATCCATACTTTTTACTGCACCTACTACATAATAGAACACTTAACTCCTGACATAAACCCTCCCCTCAAACATCTCCTTACCAACCTCAACAGAACACATGACCATAACACAAGACACAGATCACTCTTTGATGTTCCTCGTCTCCATCTCACGCCATGCAAAAACTCAATGCACACAAAAGGCACTAAAATCTGGAATTCATTACCTGTGAATATAAAAGAAACACTGTCTGTTTATAAATTCAAGTCTCTTAAATACTGAAGAATTGTATCTCATAAATTGTATCTCATATATGTATCTCATTATTGTATCTAATAAATGTCAACCTGTGACCCAATCAAACTTTGTTACTATTTAACTTCATTACCTAACAGAATACTCCATTTTACTGATTACACAGCAACACAATAAATGACCATATGACCTGTCTTTGTAATACTCATTTGTACTAAATTACTCTCTGTTTTACACTGAATATATCATTGCTTAGTAAATCTTAAGTTAATTAAGCCTGCCCATAATGCTCTGCTTTGGCATGCTGCACTTTAAAAATTGTATTCTTGTACTTCTCTGTATCATGTTCAAATTAATAAATAAATAAATAAATAAATAAATAAATAAATAAATAAATAAATAGTTTTAAGACGAGGTATGATAAAGCTCATGGAGCAGGGGGAGAGAGGACCTAGTAGCGGTCGGTGAAGAGGCGGGGCCAGGAGCTGAGTCTCGACCCCTCCAACCACAATTAGGTGAGTACAAATTGTTGAGTACACTCACAACACCACACACACACACAACACACACACAAAAACACACACACACACACACACCCCACACACACCCCACAAACTCACACACACAAACTCACACACACACACACACACACACACACACACACACACACACACACACACACACCACACACACACACACACACACACACAAGCTTTTTAAAGTGAGAAAGTGAGTGGAAGAAGAGTTTTCTCACAGATAATTTGAAAGTGTGAATTTTGCTATAATCAGAGAGGGGAAGGCAGGCCTAGAGTTGCAGTGCTGTCACTAGTTGTAGAAGAAGTAAGTGGAACGTAGGCCTACAAGGGCAGTGCTGCCATTACTGCTGGTAGCGGTGAGGGGAAGGCAGGCCTAGAGTTGCAGTGCTGTCACTAGTTGTGACGGAAGGAATAGACTCTGAGGTGTCCCTGTTTGCAGATGACGTGAAGTTGATGAGAAGAATTCACTCGATCGAAGACCAGGCAGAACTACAAAGGGATCTGGACAGGCTGCAGACCTGGTCCAGCAATTGGCTCCTGGAGTTCAATCCCACCAAGTGCAAAGTCATGAAGATTGGAGAAGGGAAAAGAAGACCGCAGACGGAGTACAGTCTAGGGGGCCAGAGACTACAAATCTCACTCAAGGAAAAAGATCTTGGGGTGAGTATAACACCAGGTACATCTCCTGAAACGCACATCAATCAAAAAATGCTGCAGCATATGGGGCCCTAGCAAACCTCAGAACAGCATTCCGACATCTTAATAAGGAATCGTTCAGGGGCCTGTACACCGTGTACGTTAGGCCCATATTGGAGTATGCGGCACCAGTTTGGAACCCACACCTAGCCAAGCACGTAAAGAAACTAGAGAAAGTGCAAAGGTTTGCAACAAGACTAGTCCCAGAGCTAAGAGGTATGTCCTACGAGGAGAGGTTAAGGGAAATCAAAACCCGCGACACTGGAGGACAGGAGAGATAGGGGGGACATGATAACGACATACAAAATACTGAGAGGAAGTGACAAGGTGGACAAAGACAGGATGTTCCAGAGATTGGACACAGTAACAAGGGGACACAGTTGGAAGTTGAAGACACAGATGAATCACAGGGATATTTGGAAGTATTTCTTCAGCCACAGAGTAGTCAGTAAGTGGAATAGTTTGGGAAGCGATGTAGTGGAGGCAGGATCCATACATAGCTTTAAGCAGAGGTATGATAAAGCTCACGGTTCAGAGAGAGTGACCTACTAGCGATCAGTGAAGAGGCGGGGCCAGGAGCTCGGATTCGACCCCCGCAACCTCAACTAGGTGAGTACAACTAGGTGAGTACACACACACACACAAACTTTTTAAAGTGAGAAAGTGAGTGGAAGAAGAGTTTTCTCACAGATAATTTGAAAGTGTGAATTTTGCTATAATCAGAGAGGGGAAGGCAGGCCTAGAGTTGCAGTGCTGTCACTAGTTGTAGAAGAAGTAAATGGAACGTAGGCCTACAAGGGCAGTGCTGCCATTACTGTTGGTAGCGGTGAGGGGAAGGCAGGCCTAGAGGGGCAGTGCTGCCACTACTGCTAGAAGCAGTGAGGGGAAGGCAGGTTTAGAAGGGCAGTGCTACCTCTACTGCTAGAAGCAGTGAGGGGAAGGCAGGCCTTGGAGGGCAGCATGCCACTAATGCCAGGAGCAGTGATGGGAAGGCAGGCCTAGTAGGGCAGTGCTGCATCTACTGCTGGAAGCAGTGAGGTTAATTAAGGCAGGCCTTTAAGGGCAGTGTTATCACTACTGCTAGAAGCAGTCAGCGAAAGGCAGGCCTGGAAGGGCAGTGCTGCCACTACTGCTAGAAGCAGTGAGGGGAAGGCAGTCCTAGAGAGGCACTTCTGCCACTACTGCTAGAATCAGTGAAGGAAAAGCAGGTTTAAAAGGGCAGTACTGCCTTTACTGCTAGAAGCTGAGAGGGAAAGGCAGGCCTAGAAGTGCAGTGCTGCCACTACTGCTAGAAGCAGCGAGGGGAAGGCAGGCTTAGAAGGGCAGTGCTGCCACTACTTTCAGAAGCAGTGAAAGAAAGGCAGGCCTAGAAGGGCAGTGCTACCACTACTGCTAGAAGTAGTGAGAGAAAGGCAGGTGTAGAATGGCTGTGCTGCCACTAGTGTACCTAACTATGCAATTAACAGTAGGATAAATGACGCCACCATAGTTAGAGAGAAAAGTTCAGTGCCATGTCAGGTTATGAGTGAGGAGAGAGTCAGCATGCAGCGAGTGTTGACGTGTACTTGGCTCTGTGAAGACCTGTTTGCGGGCTCTCTAGAATTGAAGCAAGATGCCCTCCATCGAGCAACTTTACCAACAGCTTAAGGAAGAATTGAGGTTGGCGAATATGGAAATTCGGCGACTGACCGAGGAAAACAAGAAGATTCGTAGTAGTCCTCCTGTTTTGAGTCCTCAGGTCAAGAAGGGAAACTGGTCAGTGGCTGGACAGCAGGGAAAGAAGTTGACGATCAAGAAGACGAATGGAAAGGTAGAAACGATGAAGAAGAAGAGACTGCCGTGGAAACTGTTGTGGAAACATCCAATACATTCTCAAATGCTACCGACGAATGTGAGTCGACTACTGGGAACGACACGACGAAAGACATTAAGAAAGGTAAGAATATTGTGTTGTTGGGGGATAGCCAAGTTAGGTATATGGATAGGGCGTTCTGCTTGAAGGACAGGAGTAGGAGACAGAGAGTTTGCTTTCCTGGGGCTGGGATGGAGGATATTTTTTAGCCTTGGGATGACATCATGAGAGGTAATGGGAGCAAAACCTATTATCTGTCTCAGTGCTGGAGGCAACGATGTTGGCAGACGTAGGAGTGAGGACCCGATTAGCAGGTATAGGTCAGCAATAGAAATATTTTGAAGTAAGGGTGGAACCCCCTCATTGTGGTATTTTGCCAAGGAGGGGGGTTGGGTATGAATGGTTGTCCAGGGCATTGGTGTCAATTGCTGGCTGGACAAATACTGTAAGGAAAATGCGGTAAAATTCATTGACAAACTGGGACCTCTTCTATGGCAGAAATGACATGTATGCTAGGGATTTGGGGGTTTACTTATCTAGGTGTGGGGTGGGAGCACTGGCAATGCAGTGGATGGGAGCAGTTTTGGACTTTAAATAGAATAGTTAGTGGTATGGGTTTTGGCAGGGAAAAAAGTGAAGTCCCAGTTTTAGTAATATTACGAGTTCTAGGGGAACTAGTAAAAATAAGAACGAGATTGATATTGAAAAGCCAGGGACCTTGGGTGATAAGGACAGTAATAGGTTTAGTAGAAAAATAGAAATGAGCAGGAAGGGTAAAGAGGAAGGAGAGTCTTTCAATGTTTATTATGCTAATTGCCGTAGTGCTAGGAATAAGATGGACGAGTTGAGATTAGTTGCTAGTGTAGGTAACATTGATGTATTTGCCTTAACTGAGACGTGGTTTAATTCAAAAAGTCGGGACATGCCTGCGGAATGTCATATTCAGGGTTTTAAATTGTTCCAAGAAGATTAGAAGTATGGGGAGGGGGGGGGGGGGTGGCATTGTATGTCCGAGATCGCTTGAACTGTTGCATAAAAACGGGTATTAAGTCTGAAGTAACACATACAGAGTCTGTTTGGATAGAATTTTCAGAGGGGCATGAAAAACTGATTTTAGGAGTGATATACCGTCCCCCAAACTTAGATAGGGACCAAGGAAAACTACTATGGGAGGAAATTGTTAAGGCCACAAGGCACGATAATGTAGTAATTCTAGGAGACTTAACTTTAGTCATGTTGATTGGAATTTCTTGACTGGGAATTTAGAATCATACGACTTCTTAGAAGTATTTCAGGATTGCTTTTTGAAGCAGTTTGTGACAGAACCGACAAGGGGAAATAACCTGTTTGACTTAGTTATGGCAAACAATGAATCCCTTGTTAATAATTTAGAAATTTCAGAGGAACTGGGTGCTAGCGACCACAAATCAATTACATTTAGCATTGAATGGAAGTACGATAGTAGCGATAACTCAGTAACAGTCCCAGATTTTCGCTTAGCAGATTACGATGGGCTTAGAGAACACTTACCATCTGTTGACTGGGGTAACGAAGAGAGCTATCAATATGACAGTTTTCTGAACACTATACATGCTGCTCAAAGAGCGTTTATCCCATATAAAGAAATTAGATCAAATAGAAATTACCAAAATGGATGAATAATAGGCTCAAATATCTACTAGGGCATAAGAAAGGAATTTATAGGCGTATCAAAAGAGGTGAGGGTCATCTTATGAATCAGTATATTGACATTAAGAGGGACATTAAAATGGGGATAAGAAAAGCTAAAGGGACTATGAAATTAAAGTTGCTAGGGATTCTAAAAACTAACCCAAAATTTTTTCCAGGTCTATAGAACAAAAGTTAGAGATAAGATAGGTCCCTTAAAAATAACTATGGGCACCTTACTGACAAGATAATGAAAATGTGCTTGATTTTAAATAATTATTTTCTCTCAGTTTTTACACAGGAAGACACTAACAATATTCCAGTAATTAATTTTTACAGTGGGCTAGAAGAAGATAAATTATGTAACATCACAGTCACTAGTGAAATGGTTGTGAAGCAGATAGACAGACTGAAGCAAAAAAGTCGCTGGGTCCTGATGAGGTTTTTTCAAGGGTTCTTAAGGAATGCAAAATGGAACTCTGTGAACCATTAACTAATATTTTTAATTTATCTCTTCAAACAGGTGTAGTGTCTGATATGTGGAAGATGGCTAATGTAACTCCTATTTTTAAACAGGGGACAAGTCGTTACCGTCAAAATTACGCCCAATAAGCCTGACCTCAATTGTAGGCAAAATTACTAGAGTCAATTATAGCTGAGATTATAAGAAGCCATCTCGATAAGCATAGCTTGATTAATGATACTCAGCATGGATTCACAAGAGGCCGGTCTTGTCTAACTAATTTATTAACTTTCTTCAGTAAAGCTTTTGAGGCTGTTGACCACAATAAAGAATTTGATATTATTTACTTAGATTTTAGTAAGGCTTTTGATAGAGTTCCGCACCATAGACTGTTAAAGAAAGTGGCAGCTCATGGCATTGGGGGAAAAGTGCTCTCGTGGATCGAGTCATGGCTCACTGACAGGAAGCAGAGAGTGTCCATAAATGGGGTTAAATCCGAGTTGGGATCTGTAACAAGTGGCGTTCCACTGGGATCAGTCTTGGGCCCGTTGTTGTTTATAATATATATCAATGATCTTGATGAGGGAATTACTAGTGATATGAGCAAATACGCCGATGACACAAAGATAGGTAGGATAATGATTCAAACGTAGATGTTAGGGAACTTCAGGAGGATTTAAACAAAACTCTATTCTTGGTCAGAAAAGTGGCAGATGCAGTTCAATGTAGATAAATGCAAGGTTCTGAAGCTTGGGAGTGCCCATAACCCTAGTACTTAAATTAAATGATGTAGAACTTAGCCATACAGATTCCGAAAAGGACTTGGGTTGTTATGGTGAGCAGCAACCTTAAACCAAGACAGCAATGCCTAAGCGTACGTAATAAGGCAATAGATTACTGGGATTTATATCAAGAAGTGTAAGCAACAGAAGTCCAGAGGTCATACTGCAGCTTTATACATCATTAGTAAGGCCTCACCTAGATATGCAGCTCAGTTGGTCTCCGTATTACAAAATGGACATAAATTCGTTAGAAAAACATTCAGCGTAGGATGACTAAATTAATACATAGCATTAGAAATCTTCCTTATGAAGAAAGATTGAAGACTCTTAAGTTACATTCGCTTGTTAGACGAAGAATGAGGGGAGACCTGATCGAAGTGTATAAGTGGAAGATAGGTATTAATAAAGGGGATATTAATAAGGTCTTGAGGATGTCCCTCCAAGAGAGAACCCGCAGTAATAGATTTAAATTAGATAAGTTTAGATTTAGAAAGGACATAGGAAAGTATTGGTTTGGAAATAGGGTAGTTGATGAGTGGAACAGTCTACCTAGTTGGGTTATTGAGGCTGGGACTTTGGGTAGTTTCAAATCTAGGTTGGATAAGTACATGAGTGGGAGGGGTTGGATTTGAGTGGGACTTTCACATCAGAGCTTATTTCTTGGGTGGCATTGAAAATTGGGTTGGGCAAATGTTTTGTTAGTGGGATGAATTGTAAAGGACCTGCCTAGTATGGGCCAGCAGGCCTGCTGCAGTGTTCCTCCTTTCTTATGTTCTTATGTTGATATCTAACAAAAATTACAGTGACTTAAAATATTAGTAGATGAATGGCAGTAGGTTTTCCCGGGCGTCTATGGTTCTGCCTATAGATAATTTGTGGGTCACAATATAAGGAAAGAAGGGTTATTACAGAAATAGGAAAATAATGACGAAATACCTAGTTATTATAAGAAAGAAAAGCCTGAAAATGAGAATTCACACAAGCATATTAATTCACAAAGGGAGTATTTCCTGAATATTCTGTAATGTTCTGCAACAGCAGGTGTTACTGGTTGACAAAATGAAGTATTTCTTATTTCCTTTTCATTAGTTAGAAAGTTGTTCACATAGCTGCATCATGTACATAAATGATCCGCTATTGTAATGTAACTTCTTATGCCACTTAACCTTTTCCTAGCGGCTATTAACTATCACCTACTTATTTTACCTCATGCTGTTTGCAAAGTGTGGAGCCTACTCCACCCGTCCCCATATGGGGTCTGGTGGAGTAGGCTCCACTGCTGGTAGAAGCAGTGTGGGGAAGGCAGGCCTAGAAGGGCCACACCCGACCCGACATCCAGCCAAGCTACATGTTGTACCCACCATCGAAGGACATACAGTGGTGTAGACGCCTCTGAGCTAATTTCATTCTACTCCCTGTTTGTGTACTAGCTCAACAAGCACTATATTATGTTACTGTACCCGTGGGTACAATAGTATGGCTAGTGGCAGTGTTGCTATTGTATATTATATATTATATATATATATATATATATATATATATATATATTATATATATATATATATATATATATATATATATATTATATAGCCTCGGAGAGAAGTGGCTAAAAAGGCTTCAAGGAAGAGTATTTGGATTTCTTCCTGAAGCCATTTGATTATTCCACTTCCATTAAAACCTCATCTTTTCCTTTTTTACCAATAAGTATATTTTATTACTTAATATGGTACAAAAGATTTATTAGATACATTGTTTATATAAAGATAGCATATACAATACATAAGGTGTGAGATATACATGTCAAGTACGACATGTATGGTGACGTGTACTTAGCTCAGCAATGAGTGTACTTAGCTCAGTGCAGACGTGTACTTAGCCCAGTGGTGACGTGTACTTAGCTCAGTGGTGACGTGTACTTAGCTCAGTGGTGCGTGTACTTAGCTCAGTGGTGACGTGTACTTAGCTCAGTGGTGACGTGTACTTAGCTAATGGTGACGTGTACTTAGCTCTGTTTGTGTGCTCTCTGTGAATCTGAACCAGGATGCCCTATCTTGAGCAACTTTACCAGCAGCTGAGAGAAGAGCTCAGAGTGGCTAAGATGGAGATACGGCGATTAATGGAGGAGAACAAGAGGATTCGTAGTAATCCTCCTGTTGTGAGTCCCCAGGTTAAGAGGGGAGCTTGGTCAGTGGCTGGGCAACATGGAACCAAGCTGAGGATCAAGAAGACTATTGGAGAGGCAGAAACATCGAGGACCGAAGATACTGTGGAAACTTT
>NC_069401.1:92062770-92227324 GCF_026875155.1 Cherax quadricarinatus | reverse complement strand
ATCTAAATTAAGGTATATAAAAATATTAAATACCACAATAATACAGGATCTGGACAAAAAGATTACGAAAAAATTTATCACAAGTACAAGAGAAAAAATTTGGAAAAAGGAAAATACATACACACCATTCACTGACACACATTATACAAAATGATAATATATAAGAACATAAGAATATAAGAAAGGAGGAACACTGACACATACACACAGAACTGTTGGAGGGGGACCCCCCCCCCCATGAAAACTCATCTATAAATACACACACATCATTCGCACACGTATTGATCACAGCAGTGATCAAACATAAATTTTTGTAACTTTACATATACATGCAACTGATTATGAGATTTAACTTAAGAACAAGGTCTGGTAATTATCCGTCAACATTACTCTATAACAAAAATAAGATTACACAAAATTGCATAAGCGTATAAAGACAACAAACTGCAAGATTTTTACAGCATACGTTGCATCAGCAACGAAACTTAATAACATCACAAAAGTGATGGAAAACAAATTATGTAAAAACAAATATAAACCTCATCTAAGAGGAAAGAAATTCCCTACAAAATTACAATAAAAAAAACTGCGAAAATACATACCAGAAAAATTATCTTTGCAAAAATTGGTAGACTAACATGGACAGTGACTTCTATAACTCCCTTTTAATCACAAGGACCTATTTTATACAAATCTTGGGCTTATCAAAATCTTGCACACAAAACTTATATGTCAACACAGCACCACGCAGTACATACCTTCCGACCCTCACATTCCTTCGCAAGTCCTTTACCTCATACACTCTCTCCCCGAAAACTAATGTCAACCCGCTTATAAAGGAAACCAATCCTTTACGTATAATTAGCTCGCCAACTGCATGAGGCCATTGACCGTAATTTTGCAGTAGGTCTCCGGAAAACGTGCCCTCCACTGTCCCCCGTAAATAAGTTTGTTTCTGCAAACCGTTCTATATATGCCCGCCGCAATTGCCCTAATCCTAATTCTCCCCCCTCCCGTGTCCCTCATCACCCAGAAATATACAGAAAATCCACCACTACGTACATAATCGCCCTTTTTACTTCTCTGGAGACCCGCATACTTCTAATGTTAAGGCTCGCAGGGTCCCTACATTACCCCCACCCATCAACCTAAAAACCTTCACTAACCACACCCTTACCTCCCTCAACTCTTCACAGAAATAAACCGCATGAAAAAGTGTTTCCTGTTCTCCACAGTGATCGCAGGTCTGTTCCCTCACCAATCCCATTGAAACACAAAACAGCTTTCGATGCAAATATCCCATTATAAATCTATATACAAACTCCCGTACTCTCGGCATTAACTTAAGCTTTCGAAAGTCATTCCATATCATACCCCAATCATACAAGGAATAAACCGATACCCCCTTTATGATTTCCAGCCTTCTGCTCATCGTCAACCAAACGCCCCACCCTAAGTTTTTCCACCTCCCTAATCAATAACAATAACCTCAGCATATCCTCACATTCAATTAATTCTTTTCTGCTCCACCATCTCCACACATCCTCCATCTCTTTCCCACTCTAACCCCTCTTTCCCCCCTCTCCCTAACGAACCTCTGTTTCACATATAAGGCCTTTACTCTCGGCCCCAACGCTAAAAGGCCTACTCCTCCACTGCGTATTTCCGACATCACCACCTCCTTGCTTAGCCACGCCCTTCCGAAACCCCAAACATAACGTAATGCCCTCCTCTGAATCTCATGTACGTCTGGAGTCCGCAGTGTATACACAACAGCCATACTCCATACTTTACTATAAACTAATGAATTTACGATAATCGCCCGCTGTTGTAAGGTGACGTCCCCCGCCCGTTGTTACAAAAAACGCGATTATAAAAGCTTAGATATCTCCAGTGAATACTAGAAAGGACTGCTCTTCTAGCATCCAGCCTGTTACTGGGTTTTCGTAACAATTAGTCAGTATCCTTGTCCAATTATCCATTAGAATTCAATATGATTCAATAGTGCTTCAGGATTACAACTGGTAGGCTACTAACTAAAGAAATTAAAATTTAATAATTTTATTAGTCATTAAGTTGTCTAGGCGAATATCAAATTAAATTAAATTAATCACAGCAATTAAATAATAAAACACTTTTCTCGTGTGCAATATTATTGTGCTGAAACCACATATCACATTTATAATTCTTAAGTACTGTCTGGTACATTAACATTTAATAAGATATTATAAATATGTACAAATAATTTTGTGTGTATGTGTGTAAGTGCTCTAAGTAGTTCACTATGCCTCACGACTCAACTAGACTTAAACAAATGATTGACAAAGTCCTCAAATAAACTAACTTCTTGACCAACTGGCAATCAGAACAGTCTGCTTGAACAATAAAAAGAATGCTAAGCCCAATAGCAATATAACAAGCAACTGCGACACAGAATCAGGAACAAGGAGATAATATAACGACACTAAGTAGGGACCATCAGCAGATCCTCCACAAAAGTCGCAAAACTCCATACTACTGAATCTAGTTCAGCATAAGAAAATACCAGACTGTGACAATGCACAGATACCAGTACAAATTAGGTCAGAAGCTACAGCTCAGGACCTGAGTTACTCAGAGTGTCTTTGAGACACACAACCTCAGTACAACGTCGAAAATCACTAAGTCTATACAATGTTCTGTGACCAGAGTCTCCAGAACTAACAAGAATAATGAGACAAGAGACGGTCTTCCAACAAGGGTCAATAAGGAAGGGTTAGGCAAGCCTTGTCAAGAATACATCCAATCACCAAGCGAGTATAGACCAGACTGAATACTTCAGGCGAGGTGAGGACACCCTCCCTCGATCACGTGATAGCTCCGTGGGACACTGCCCAGCAAGAAGCCGGCAGGGAAATGAGCAAAGAGCGATAATTACAGTAGTTAGACAATCAAGACTTGAACTGAGCACATAATATTTTACATCCTACCTAACAACATAACTAAGTCAAATAATAATATAAGGGAATACATTTACGATTTAGCTATTATCGCAATATAAGCAATATAAAATTATATTAAAAGATAATAATTACATATATACATAATAATCATTGCAACCCATTCAGGGGTTGCAACAACCCCCCAACTCGACAAACGGTTCGCCTAGGAGTTGCGTTAATGTCTTTCACATTATTATTGATTACTCATGTCACTAAATAACAGTTTAATAAAAAAAAATAAGAGTCAATCTTGTGCCAAGCACTTCTATAATTTCACAGCATCTATTTCACTAAGATATACCCCTAGTACTAGGGCAGTACACAGTATCGTATCTCTGCATACTCGTGGTTATGTACATCAGTGTAGAGACAGGATAGCGTAGACAAGCATTGCACGTTGAGACTCGATCATAGTAGAGGAGACTGCATTCCACTCTTAAGTAGCGGTTGTGGAATGCTATGCAGTATGGACATCTGAGTATGAAACAGCTTAAGGTGTGTAGTGAGGGGGGGTCTGCAGCAGGACAGTGTTCCGCCACATGCAGTAACATCGCCCACACAACACTACCCACTCATCACTCAGCTTCTGTCTCCTTACACACATATCATCAATACTGTGAATATAAAAATATAATAATTAGACATGAGTATATATAGTTAATATGGGCTGGAGGGATTAAGTTACTCTACTGAATTTGACATAGCAAGTAACAAAAGGCATTTGGGCATAAAATTACGTTAAATTAATGTAACTGATAATTATTAAGGACGTGACAGAGCGTCAGCAATTACATTACAATGACCACTTATGTGTTTTAAACTAAAAGAATAAGGTTGGATTCTGAGGGCCCACCTCATGATCCTAGCATTTTTACTTTTCATAGTGTTAATGTAAGTGAGTGGATTGTGGTCTGAAAAAACGTTAATTTTAAATGGGGAAGTGCCCAAATACACGTCAAAATGTTCCAAGGACACCACAAGAGCTAGAGCCTCTTTCTCAATAGTGGCATAATTTTTCTGGTGTCGTTTAAGCTTAGATGAATAGTAACATATAGGATGGAGAATGTCAGTGGATGTTGACTGTTGGAGCAGCACAGCGCCCACTGCATAACCACTCGCATCTATATGTAAAAAGAAGGGAAGATTGAAATTAGGACTCTTCAACACAGGGGCAGAGGAAAGCAAACGTTTCAATCTTTTGAACGAGTCTGAACAATCTCTAGTCCAGATGAACTGAACTTTGCTACTAGTAAGCTCAGTAAGAGGAGCTGCAATCTGAGAAAAGTTTGGACAGAACCTGCGATAATATCCTGCCATACCCAGGAATCTCTGTACTCCGTTCCTATCCTGTTGCACTGGAAATTCAGAAATTGCACGAACCTTAGCCTCAATAGGAGCAACCTCACCTTGGCCGATACAAAAGCCTAGATAGGTAATGTTGGCTTGACCAAAACTACATTTAGCTAAGTTAACAGTGAAGTTGTAGTGCGCCAGTCTCTCAGACAATGTTCTGAGACGCGTCAAGTGCTGTTCCCACTCGTCACTATACACCACTAAGTCGTCAAGGTAGGCTTCTACTCCTTCTAAGTTGTGGGTCAACTCGTTCATTATACGTTGGAATGAAGAAGCCGCGTTACATAGGCCGAAGGGGGTGACGAGGTAGTTAAACAATCCATCTTGAACAGTAAAAGCAGATATTTCTTGAGCATGTTCAGTAAGCGGGACTTGATAATAGCCTAGTAAGAGATCTAAACGGCTGACAAATTGGGCTCCTGACACACGGTCAATAAGGTCGTCAATGCGAGGTAGAGGACAAGGTGACAGTTCACTTTCCTGTAATCAGTGCACATCCTGAAACTACCGTCAGGTTTAGGCACTAAAATACAGGGAGATGCCAATGGACTTTTACTGCGCTCAATAAGTCCGTGAGATAACAGAAAATCAACCTCTTCTCTCAATGCTTTATGCTTTGTTGGACTCATCCTATATGGTGATTGCTTAATGGGTGATGCTCCCTGTACATCAACGTCATGTACACTGTTTAGGAACATCACTGAACAATTCAGGGAAATGCAAAATCATGTTTTTAATATCACCAGCTTTTTCAATCCCAAGGTTACTAAGAAAATCGTCTAGTGACTGTAGAGTCACTGAATTTTCTAAACGCACCTCTATACCTCTAGAGACGTCAGGTAGACTGACGTTTTCTTCCTCTGTCCTAGGAAGAATAGATGTAGTAGGTAGAGGACTAGCGTAGTATGTCTTAAGCTGGTTAACATGGTACACACGATTAGATTTCTTTTTCCAGCGACGTACAAAATTTACTCGCTAAGCTTTTCACTCTTCCAGTGACATCAACTGGCTTGTAGCATGACCTGGTACAAATTTTCCGAGCCATCACCTTATCCTGCTTTAAAAGAACGGAGTCAGCAGCTTGTCACAATGTTGCTTCTTCTAGTTGGCGAACTAGGTTTTCGAAGCTATCTCTAGCGGCTGTCAAATGTTTCTGCATAATGAAGGTGATGTGTTCATAAGGATTTGATTTCTGTCTCCGTCTTTAACACTGCGAGAGGACCACGCATTGGGTCCGATATTAATTAATGGACTAAATCGAGACTTCTTGCTCACTTTCTCTATAGGCGAACAGAAGAAAAGTATCCTCTCCCAGTCTTCTAGAAAAATGTTCACAATAACTTCTCATCATGGACTTCAGTGTCTGATTAATCTCTCTAAGACCTTGTGACTGTGGTTGAAACTTTGAAGTACAGACTTTATTTCCTAGAGTGGATAATGCTTCTCGAAAATCTTAGAATGAAGTTAGATCCTGATCTATTGTATCTCTCGTGCAATCAACCTGGGAGAAACAATTTTATCAGCGCCTCACAATAGCCGAGCATATTTTTCTCATATGAATAGCTCCGGATAGCGTGTTGCACGTCCATAATGTAATAAGTATGTTTCCCTAGTTTGTTCTAGGAAAGGACCAACACAATCATAATAAGACTTGAGATATGGTTCCCATCCACGGTGATAGGCAGGCCGAAGAAAGTCTCCGGGCCTAGGCTATAGATTGGCGGGCCCTTTGAGTTACGGTAAGGAAGCGACCCTGTCCAGCTTGGGGGTGGAGGGGGGGGTCGTGATGACCTCTTAAGGTCAATTAAATACATTGCTATTAGATAAATTTAATACGAAGTACTCAAGACAACCAAAACCATTTACCAACAGCCATTATAACTATCTTGTTAAATCATGCATTTTAAAGAGAATAAACTCAAGACAGCATAGTATTACTAGATTAGGCTATTAAAGTAGTGACATCATGTACCTATTATACTCAGCATAACCACTACAGCACTATTATTCCCTTTATAAATCACTGACCATTATTGTTATCATTGCATCATGCATAAGACTATCAAATCATATAAACTCAAGAAAGTAAAGAATTGTTTATATTCACAGGCACTTCTTAAATAAACTTTTTTCTGGATTTCATATTGGCAAAATCATCAATTATATTCTGAAAATCAATATTTCTTGTTAGATCAGACTCAATGGTCAACAAGGCTAGGTTACACAATTTGTCTTGGCTCATTGTTGAACGGAGCTGGTTTTTCACTCTTTTCAAAACAGAAAATTAACGTTCTCCTTCACAGTTAGTAGCTGGAACTGTTAGGTACCAGGATGCCCTCTCTTGAGCAACTTTACCAGCAGCTGAGAGAAGAGCTCAGAGTTGCTAAGATGGAGATACGGCGATTAACGGAGGAGAACAAGAGGATTCGTAGTAATCCTTCTGTTGTGAGTCCCCAGGTTAAGAGGGGAGCTTGGTCAGTGGCCGGGCAACATGGAACCAAGATGAAGATCAAGAAAACGGTTGGAGAGGCAGAAACAACGAGAAACCAGAAGACTACCCGTGGAAACTTCCAACTCATTCTCGGTGCTACCTGACGAATGTGAGTGTTCTACTGGGAATGCCACAACGAGCACCAAAGAAGCATTGGCAGACGTGAGTAAGACATCCCTAGAAACCCCAACGAAGACCATCGAAAACGTCTTGACGAATTCTACAAGTGGTGTAATGCTACCTGGCGAATGTGAGTCGACTAGTCGGAGCATCACGACGGACGACGCCAAGGAAGGTAAAAACATTGTTGTTGTTGGGGATAGCCAGATTAGGTACATGGATAGGGCATTCTGCTTGAAGGATATGAGTAGGAGGCAGAGAGTGTGTTTTCCTGGGGCTGGGATGAAGGATATTGTTAGCCATCTGGATGACATCATGAGAGGTAATGGGAGCAATCCTATTATCTGTCTCAGTGCTGGAGGCAACGATGTTGGCAGACGTAGGAGTGAGGACCTGATTAGCAGGTATAGGTCAGTAATAGAGAAATTAGGAGGAAGGGTGGAAACCTGTCAATATGTGGCATTTTGCCAAGGAGAGGAGTTGGAAATGAATGGTTGTCCAGAGCAATTTGTGTCAATTGCTGGCTGGACAAATACTGTAAGGAAAATGCGGTAACATTCATTGACAACTGGGACCTCTTCTATAGCAGAAATGACATGTATGCCAGGGATGGGGTTCACTTATCTAGGTGTGGGGTGGGAGCACTGGCCAACGCAGTGGAGGGAGCTGTTAGGTCTTTAAACTAGGAATAGTTAGTGGTATGGGTTTTGGCGGGAAAACTGTGAAGTCACAGTGTAGTAACATGAGTACTAGGAGAACTAGTAATAGACAAAATGAGGTGGATATTGGAAAGCCAGTGGCACTATTTGATAAGGACAGTAATAGGTTTAATGGAATAACAGAAAGGAGCAGGAAGGGTAAAGAGAGAGGGGGTCTTTAAATATTTATTACACAAATACTCACAGTGCTAGGTATAAGATGGACGAGTTGAGACTAGTTGCTAGTGCAGGTAACATAGATATATTTGCCATTACTGAGACGTGGTTTAAATTCAAAAGTCGGGACATGCCGAGAATGTCACATCAGGGTTTTAAATTGTTCCAAGTAGATGAAGTATCGGGAAGGGGGGTGGAGTGGCATTATCCCGAGATCGCTTGAACTGTTGCATAAAAACGGGTATTAAGTCTGAAGAACACATACAGAGTTGTTTGGATAAAATTTTTTCAGAGGGCTGAAAAATTAATTTTATGTGTGATATACGTCCCCAAATTTGATAGGGACAAGGAGACTACTAGGGGAGGAAATTGTTAGGGCCACAAGGCACGATAATGTGTAATTCCGGGAGACTTTAACTTAGTCATATTGATTGCAATTTCTTGACTGGGAATTTAGAATCATACGATTTCTTGAAAGTAGTTCAGATTGTTTTTTGAAGCATTTTGTGACAAAAACCTACAAGGGGAAATAACCTGCTTGAAATTAGTTCTGGGAAACAATGAATCCCCTTTTTAATAATTTAGAAGTTTCAGAGGAACTGGGTGCTAAACGACCCAAATCAATTACATTTAGAATTGAATGGAAGTATGATAGTAGGGATAACTCAGTAACAGTCCCAGATTTTCGCTTAGCAGATTACGATGGGCTTAGAGAACACTTATCATCTGTTGACGGGGTAACGAAGAGAGCTATCAATATGACAGTTTTCTGAACATATACATGCTGCTCAAAGAACATTTATCCCTTATAAGGAAATTAGATCAAATAGAAATGACCCAAAATGGGTGAATAATAGGCTGAAATATCTACTAGGGCATACGAAAAGGAATTTATAGGCCCTATCAAAAAGGGCGAGGGTCACTTATGAATCAGTATATTGACATTAAGAGGGACATTAAAAAGGGGATAAGAAAAGCTAAAAGGGACTATGAAATTAAAGTTGCTAGGGATTCCAAAAATAACCTAAAAAAGTTTTTTTTCCAGGGGTATAGAACAAAAGTCAGAGATAAATAGGTCCCCTTAAAAATAACTATGGGCATCTTACTGACAAAGAGAATGAAATGTGCTCGATTTTTTAAAAAATTATTTTCTCTCGTTTTTACACAGGAAGGGACACTAATAATTTCGGTTTAATTAATTTTTATAGTGGATCAGAAGAAGATAAATTATGACATCCAGTCACTAGTGAAATGGTTTTTTTGAAGCAATAGACCGACTGAAGCAAAATAATTCACCGGGCTGATGAGGTTTTTTTCAAGGGTTCTAAAGGAATGAAAATGGAAGTCTGTGGAACCATTAACTAAATAATTTTAATTTATCTTTCAAAAAGGTGTAAAAGGGCTGATATGTGGAAGATGGCCTAAGTAATTCCTATTTTTAAAACAGGGACAAGTCGTTTACCGTCAAATTACGCCCAAAAAGTGACCTCAATTGTAGGCAAATTACTAGAGTAAATTATAGCGAGATTAAAAAGTCATCTCGATTTTTAGGTAGTAGGTTTGGTAGACAGAAAACCACCAGGAAGTATTCCCGTCCTCCAGATGCGGAAAAAAAAAAACCTTAATGTTTTGCATATGGAATTGCGGGTTTCTTTTTCTGCTCATAAACACGCTAGAAAACGGGGATATCTTGTACCCCCCTACATTTTGGTCCACTCACGACACCACATGCATAATATATATACAACATCGGGTTTTTTTCTCCTTTTTCAAATCCCTTTTTTGTTCTTTTTTATTTCTCTATTGTCCAGGGAAGGGAAAAAAGAATCTTTCCCCCGTAACCATGGTTCGTATAGGCGACTAAAACCCGGGGAGCAAGGGGCAGAACCCCTTCCCTGTATAATTTAAAAAAAAAGAGAAGAAAAAAATTTATAAAAGGGGGATGCTTAAATGTGCGTGGAGTAGTCGGATGACAAGAAACAGATGATTGTGATGTTTTTTAATGAAAAAAAGTTGGATGTCCGGCTCAAAGCAAAACAAAGGAAGGGGGGGGAGAGTTTCAGGGGGGGGAAAAAAAAGGGGGTTTAAATCGGGAGTACTGAGAAGTTAGAGCAAGAAGGGGTCAGTAATTTTTAAATGTCATTTTAGGGAAGGAGAAAAGAGAATAAAAATGTGTAAATTCAAAAATTTATGTGGTTAAAAAAGTAAAGGGTTGGATGCAGAAGGGGGTCATAATAAGCGTGTATGCACCCCGAGAAGAAGGAAGCAGAGGGGAGAGAGAGATTTTGGGGGGGGTTAAGTGAATGTATGGAGCCCTTTGAACCAAGTGAGAGAGAATTGTGGTAGGGACCTTAATGCTAAGTAGAGAAAATTTTAGAGGGGTGGGTAGGGAAGTTTTTTTTGGGTTAGGGTAAATGATAATGGAGCCCTTTGATTGAACTTTGTATAGAAGGGTTTAGTTAAGGGAAACAAAATTTTTAAGAAAAGGATAAATAAGTAAAACGATATTGTAGGGCGAAAGACAAATAGTTTGTTGGATTATGTATTGGAGATAAAAGACTGTTGATAGACTTCATGATGTACATTTTATAGAGGGGCCACAGATAATCAGATCACTTTCTAGTTGTAGCTCACGAGAAAAAAAGGTAATGGGATACAAGGAGAATAGAAGCACGGGGAAAGAGAAGGTGAAGGTTTATAAAAAAAAAAGGGGGGCTTAGGGAAATATAAACAGCTATTGGGGGAAGATGGGCTAATGAGAGCTGGGCATGGGGTCAAAGAGGTATGGGGGGTTTAAAAAAATGTAGTGTTAGAGTGTTCGAGAGTTTGGGGGGGGGGTTACGGGGAAAAGTGGTGGGGAGGGAAAGGACGTTTGGGTGGAATGAATGAAAAGAGTAGTAAGGGAGAAAAATTTAGCTTTGGGAAAAAGTTTTAAAAAGTAAAGTGATGCAAGGAGTGAAGAGTTATGGAAAAAAGAGAGAGGTTAAGAGAGGGGTAAAAGCAATGTAAAAAGAGAGCAAATGAAGATTGAGATTTACAAAATTTTTTAAAAAATAAAAAAAGTTTGGAGTGAATTAACAATTAAAAAGCCTAGAGAACAAATGGTTTTTCATTAAAAAAGGGGGAGAGGTTATTTAAAAGGAGGTTAGAGGGATTGGGAAAAGGAGGGAATATTTTGAGGAATTGTTTAAAAGTTGATAGAAGGGAAGCTTGATTTCCCTGTTTAAGGGCAAGGAGGGGAAAAACATGTTTTTAGGAGTGGGAAAGCCCTTGTGAGTTGGGGGGGAAATTCGTGAGGCAGTAGGGAAAAAAGAAAGGGGGTAAAGGGAGCCGGGGTTGAGGGGTAAAGATGAAATTTAAAAGCAGGTGGGGATTTTGTTTTGGGGTGGTTTGGGCAATTTTTTTAATAAATGTGGGGAAAAGGGTAAGGACCTAGGGGTTGGCAGAGAGCGCTAGTTCCTTTGTAAAAAGGCAAAAGGGGGTAAAAGGAGTGCAAAAATTTTTAGGGGGGAAAAATCTGTTTTATGACCCGGTAAAGTGTATGGTGATTATAAGAAAGAATTTAAAAGTAAGCGGGAATGGATAGAGAGAAAAAGGAGCTTTAGGGAAAGGTAGGGGGGGTGTGGACCCGTGTTTACAGTGAAAAAAATAAGTGAACAGTATTTAAAAGGGTAAAGAAGGTCTTTGTGGCATTTTTGGATTTTGGGGGAAAGGGCTTGACGGGTGGATAGGGGGGCAATGTGGCAGAGTTCAAGTGTATGGTGTGGGGTGGGTTACTGAAAGCAGTGAAGAGTTTTTACGAGGATAGTAGGCTAAAGTTAGAGTATGTAGGAAAAGGAAATTTTTCCCTAAAAGTAGGCCTTAACAAGGATGTGTGATTCACCGGGTTGTTAAATAATTTATAGATGGGTTGAAAGGAAGTAAATGCGGGGGTCTGGAAGAGGCTGGATTTTAAAAGTTTAAAGAATCACACCAAAGTGGGATTGTCACAGCTGCTTTTGCTGATGACACTGTGCCTTGGTAGATTCTAAAGAGAAGCTGCGGGGAATTTTGGTGGATAAATTTGGGTAGGGTGTGAAAAAGAAAAAAATTAAAGGGAATACAGGAAAGAGAAAGGGTTATGGGGATAACAAAAAGTTTAGGTGATGAAAATTGAATTCAGTTTGGGGGGAGAGAGTAGGAGGAGGTGAAGTATTCAATATTTGGGAGTGGACGTGTCAGCGGAGGGGCTATAAAAGTGAGGTGATCATAGAATTGAGAGGGGAAAAAAAAGGGGATGGTCACTTTGGGATCTTGGAACAAAAAACTTTGTCCTTAGAGGAAAAGAGGGGAATGTATGAGAGTATATTTTCCCAAACGCCCTTAATGGGTGTGAAGCGTGGGTAAATGAATGTTGCAGCGAGGAGAAGGCTGGAGGCAGTGGAATGTCATGTCTGGGGGCAAGTGTGGTGTGAATATAATGCAGAGAATTCGTAGTTTGGAAGTTGGGAGGAGGTGCGGGATTACCAAACCTGTTGTCCAGAGGGATGAGGAAGGGTTGTTGAGGTGGTTTGGACATGTAGAAGAATGGACAAAAACAGAATGACTTCAAGAGTGTATCAGTCTGTAGTGGAAGAAGGCGGGGTAGGGGTCGGCCTGGGAAAGGGTTGGAGGGGGGGTAAAGGAGGTTTTGTGTGTGAGGGGCTTGGACTTCCAGCAGGCATGCGTGAGCGTGTTTGATAGGAGTGAATGGAGCCCAAATGGTTTTAATACTTGACGTGCTGTTGGAGTGTGAGCAAAGTAACATTTATGATGGGATTCAGGGAAACCGGCAGGCCGGACTTGAGTCCTGGAGATGGGAAGTACAGTGCCTGCACTCTGAAGGAGGGGTGTGAATGTTGCAGTTTAAAAACTGTAGTGTAAAGCACCCTTCTGGCAAGACAGTGATGGAGTGAATGATGGTGAAAGTTTTTCTTTTTCGGGCCACCCTGCCTTGGTGGGAATCGGCCAGTGTGATAAAAAAAAAAAAAAATTATAAGAAGCCATGTCGATAAGCATAGCTTGATTAATGATACTCAGCATGGATTCACAAGAGGCCGGTCTTGTCTAACTAATTTATTAACTTTCTTCAGTAAAGGTTTTGAGGCTGTTGACAACGATAAAGAATTTGATATTGTTTACTTAGATTTTAGTAAGGCATTTGATAGAGTTCCACACCAAAGACTGTTGAAGAAAGTAGCAGCTCATGGCATTGGGGGAAGGGTGCTCTCGTGGATCGAGTCATGGCTCACAGACAGGAAGCAGAGAGTGTCCATAAATGGGGTTAAAACCGAGTGGGGATCAGTAACAAGTGGGGTTCCACAGGGACAGTTGGGCCCGTTGTTGTTTTTTAATATATATCAATGAATCTTGATGAAGGAATTACTAGTGATATAGCAATTCGCCGATGACACGAAGATAGGGAGGGTAATTGGATTCAAACGTAGATGTTAGGGAACTTCAGGAGGATTTAGACAAACCCTACTCTTGGTCAGAAAAGTGGCAGATGCAGTTCAATGTAGATAAATGCAAGTTCTGAAGCTTTGGAGTGTCCATAACCCTAGCACTTATAAGTTAAATAATGTTTTTGAACTCAGCCATACAGATTGCGAAAAAGGACTTGGGGGGTTAAAGGTAAGCAGCAACCTTAAACCAAGACAGCAATGCCTAAGCTTACGTAATAAGGCAAATAGATTACTGGGATTTATATCAAGAAGTGTAAGCAACAGAAGTCCAGAGGTCATACTGCAGCTTTATACATCTTTAGTAAGGCCTCACCTAGATTATGCAGCTCAATTCTGGTCTCCATATTACAGAATGGACATAAATTCGTTAGAAAACATTCAGCGTAGGATGACTAATTAATACATAGCATTAGATTCTTCCTTATGAAGAAAGAATTGAAGACTCTAAAGTTACATTTACTTGTTAGACGAAGAATGAGGGGAGACCTGATCGAAGTGTATAAGTGGAAGATAGGTATTAATAAAGGGGATATTAACAAGGTCTTGAGGATATCTCTCCTAGAGAGAACCCGCAGTAATGGATTTAAATTAGATAAGTTTAGATTTAGAAAGGACATAGGAAAGTATTGGTTTGGAAATAGGGTAGTTGATGAGTGGAACAGTCTACCTAGTTGGGTTACTGAGGCTAGGACTTGGGTAGTTCAATTTAGGTTGGATAAGTACATGAGTGGGAGGGTTGGATTTGAGAGGGACTTGCACATCGGAGCTTGTTTCTTGAGTGGCATTGAAAATTGGGTTGGTCAAATGTTTGTTAGTGGGATGAATTGTAAAGGACCTGCCTAGTATGGGCCAACAGGCCTGCTGCAGTGTTCCTCCTTTCTTATGTTCTTATGTTCTTAAAGGCGATACACTATGTCAACATTAAGGAAGGTTTCTGAGATACCTGCATTTCTTAAATGTTTCAAAGCAGCTGAGGGCGCACATTTTTCAGGTGGAGCTTTAATCTGATTCATATACCCAGAAAAATGAACTATTTCTTCAACAAATTTGTCCTGAACATCTGCTGAAAGGTGTTGTTGCAACTTTAATGCAGCTTCTGCATTAAAGTTGCCAGTTTACTACTATGCCAGATGCAATTCTGCATCGGCATAGTAGAAATTTTTTGAACAGAAATCCAAATTGTCATTGAACTGGAGATTTTTTTTTCTTTTCACCAATTCTGTAAAAATGAACCCAGAATGACGAAGTAGTACTGTTTTACATTTCTCCGGGGTACAACAAAATTTCATTGTCGGGCTCTTAAAAAATTTCTTTTTCCCTTCTTGACCGCTGATGTCAGCCCGGTAACTGTGTTTTTCCCAGCATTTTAGTTTTCTCTTCAAACTTTTCAAGTTATCATTGCGAAGTGACTTACAAATTACTAAGCCTGCATAAGGTTAGACAAGAGCCATTTCAATTTCAATTTTCTGAATTCTGTTCGTGGCTTTTAACCTTTTTCAGTTCATCCCAAAACACACAGGTAAGGCCCAAAATTAAAAATTTTCCCAAATTTTTTGATGCAAAGTGGCTGCTTCGCTTTTGAGTTGCTTCTGGTCTTCATCTCTCTTTTTTGGATAAAGCAGAACTTATTTCAGCAAAGCTCCCTTTAAAACATGTGTTCTCATGCTGCACTGAACCCCTTTTTTGTTGATAATGATTTGGAGACTCCCCTGAAGGGTTACTGAGTAACCCCCCAATGCTTGAAGCAAAAAAAAATTTAAAGAGTGCTTGAAAAGTCCAAAAAATAACGCAGCGACACAACACCCGCACACATGACCCAACAAAGATTAAGAAAATTGCGAGCAGGGCAATATTCAGCAAGTGGTTGTTTTTGTTGATACGGGCTTGCAACCCATTATATTTACGCGAAATGTTACTTGATGTCGTCTGGCCAGGGCAATCCATAATAAGAGATCATGTTCAAGCAGAGTACCAGTACTACTTTATCATTTTTTCTCCATATGGCCTAAAAGAGGAATGAATTTTAAAAAAGCGCTCTACGGGTTTTCCCATGGAGTCACAAAGCGAAAAAAAGAATGTAAATTGATCTGTATGTGAAATTCTGGTGTTGAATCTACACTTTTTGAAAAATATTTGCAGTTTTACAGCTGCAGATGTTATGAGGACCTTTTTAGTAATCATTAAAAAAAATTATTGAAAATTTATGATGACATGTAAGATAGGGGTGCTCTTTCTGCTTTCCCCAAGGCGTGACAAATGTTTTCTAAGAAAGGAAACGAATTGTGTTAACAGTTCTTTGATCCCTAGGAAATTGCCATTGTTTTCCCCCAAAACCAAAAAACCCCATTTTTCCCCGGAAAGCGTCCTCTTGAGCTAAGAATTTTCAACAGCAACAACTCTTTTTAGAACTTTCTCCAATAAGTGCGCCTTTTTCAGTTTGATTTTCCAAATGAAAACCAATAAGCCTTTTTTTCTGTGCACGAAATACCTGGCTAAAAAGAGTCCTGTAGTGGTTTCTATTGTCATGTTCCCCCGAAACACTTTGGAATTTTTCCAGTATGAACCCATTTTTAAGGATTTTTTTTAAAAAAAAAGCTTGATGCTGAACAGTACACTTTTCCTGGCTTTTAGAGTTACCCTCCATGATCTTTCCGTTTTTATTTTCAAGCTTCCATAAAACAAGAGACTTTAAACAATGACGACTTTCCCCTCCAAAATCCTTGCTGATTTCCCAAAAATCATTGTTCAGATTTTTACTGAATTTTTTGCAAGAATGCATTTCGTAGAAATCGGGATTAATTTTTGGGCCATTTTTTCAGGATCTTTTAAGACAAATCCTTGGTGAAAAAGTCCGTTGGACATTGGAGAGACACAAAAAAAGTAAGTGGTGAGAAATAATGGAGGGAGGGCTTTCCTGATTACTGAGTATCTGCAATTCAAAGTACTGGGAACATCAAAATTGTTTTCGTGATCATTCGTGTCTTTCTGCAGCTTCACATCTTCTTTTTTCTGTTCTTCTTTAATTTTTTTCTTTTTTTTTCTGTGACCCACTCGCAAAGAAATCCAACATCATGTCCCCGAGATGCCCTAAAAAGGGTGTATCATTCTGTAATCATGAAAACAAATTTTTCATTATCAATTATATTAATTTTTTTTAAATTTTATTAAATTTTTTTTCTTCAATGGGGGGGGTATGGCCCCTTTACCCCCCTTTTCCTCTGGCGCGCACTAAAAATAAAAACGTTACCAGAACTTTTACCACAGATTTTGGGTTTGTGATTTGGGGGTACGAATATTTTCTAAATTTATCCTCCTTGACCCAATTTACTAAAAAGAAATCATACCCAGTCAAGACATGCACATGGTATTTATATTCCATTTTCATAACTAAATAATCATTTTGTTTTGCATGATATATGCCTGCCCCCATAGATAAGGACATGAAAATTAAAAAATGAGGAACAATTTTCAGTTTTACCCCCAAACCCAAAGATTTTTGATGGGCTTATGGGGTTTCTGGGGGAAAAATGAGTAAAATTAATTTTATGTTTTTACTCACTTCCGCGCAAATGAAAACAATCATTTGCGATGGAAGTGTGTAGAACATCAACAAAAGAATCTGTTATTGAAATGATAAAGATTAAAGACGGCAAATTCTTTAAAAATACAAACGGGGCTTTGCTTTTTAGGTTTTTTTTAATAGTTTACCAAAAAGCGTCTTTTTGGCCATGTGTCAAAAACCTATCAGCACCTCCTTAAAAATTTAGAGGCAAAAACATTTATCCATACACGTCAAAGTCACAAAAACCTTCTTTAATTTGTCACAGTACAAGTCTAATAACGGTAATTACTGAAAAAAATTGGAGAGGTTTTTCCCCTATCATCCTTATGGGAAAAAAACAGCGTTCATGTAAACAAGGGGTGTTGAGTGTTGCCATCTTGGTTAGGTTTATTTATTTTTATTTTATTTTTTTTCTTATTTATTTTTTTTTGATTGTTTTTAAAAAAAAAATTTTACCTCCAAACACTGAACTTTTTAGGTAGGGACCCCCTTTTCACTTGCACCATGTGGGATCTTTTTATGAGCCCCTAAACCCCTTGGACCGGGGGGCCCCCCAAATGCCCCGGGCCCAGGAAAGCCTAGTTTCCCTATGTGGTAAACCCGGCCCTGGTGACAGGGGGGGTGCAGGTGGATGGTGTGCTGGCTTCCCTGTCATTTGCACTGGGGCAGGTCAAAACAGATCAGCTACTGTTTCCTTCATTTTGGCCAAGAAAAAAGTTTTTGCCATTTTTCCCGAGTGTCTTCTTGACACCCAAATGTCCTCCTATGGGACTATTGTAGCTAAATCAAGGGCTTGTTCACGAAAATTAACGGTAAACACGGATCTGACTGGGGTGGAAAAAAATATCACTGAAACTTACATGTATTTTCTCCATCATCACCGTTCATAAAGTAAAAAATTATCGAGCCTTTGTTTCACTCTTAAAACTGCTATATCTTCGTCTTTCCAGTGACGATCAACAAATGACCTTGTTTAAATCACATGATTAAAATTTAACGTCGTTGGCCCCTGCTAGGTTGATGACGGGGGGGGAGTTGGTTTTAATGACCCGGGGGCACAGAGCATCACTAAACAAACATATTCAAGCCCAAATCATTGTCATCCACAAACAAAAAGGGCAAAATGGTAATTGAATTTTAATACCTAGTAATTGCCTGAGAGGAAAAAAAATGTTTCCCTCTCTACAAGCTTCAAGGGCATAATTATCATCATTTATTATCAATCAAATGTTTTTTCTTTATTATACCAACAAAAGGGTATCGTTCCTATCAACAAGTCCCCTGACCTGAGGGGAAAATACCCCACTGGATATCCCCACTGAAATATAACCAGTATAATAGCTTGTTTCAATGAAAACTTTATGAAGAGGTATTTTAAAACAGCCCCCCAAATGGCTTCTAAAAACATCTATCTTGAAATGGTACATATTATGGGCAGTCATCTTCTTTTAATAAATGAGATAACCCCAGTGCCCCTTAAAATAATTATTTCAGTTAGTTTTTTTCGTCAAATCCTATTTTACCTCCAAAAGAAAGGGGACTCATCACTGAACGAATCTTTCGTCAGATACACTTTCTGACGCTAGTCATCTATCCTGAGTAATATTATCTAAAACAGTAGGACAGAGGTATACAGATTTTGGGGCCTTTGTTGCCAAAGAGGATACGAATTGAGTGGGGGCGCCAGCCCCACGACTGCTTCTCAAAATCTCTTTTAACTTATGCAATACGTCAGCTGTCCTTTTCTGTTATAATAGGTACATTTACTTTCTTCTTTCCTTTTCAATTTCTGTCAACCCCAGAGACAGATTCAGGGTTTGTGTTTTCCTGTAAGGTACGAGAAGTTTTCAGAGCAGGTACATCGCCACAATGAGCAGCTGATTTAGTTGCCAAATTCTGGACAATTTTTATTACCTTGTTTCTCTGTGTTTTAGTACTACAATTTTTGAAAATCTCGTAATGTCTGTAATGCTGCAGTTTCCAGAATATCCCAGGTAGTTGATCGATCATATATCTGTATGTCAGCAGACATACAGTAACAACTGAAGTAACAACTGAACAAGGCTGTCGTAGTTGTTAATCATGGCAGACCTCACCAACTCTCAAATGCAAATTTTTTCCACAACAAACTTACACAAGTTTGATTTGTCGTCGTTTTAATTACGAAAGCAATTTGAAACTTCAGGAACAAGTTATATGTCTCTAGAATAGTTTGTTTGACAGCGTCTTAACTAATGTACTTGGCAAATGGTAAAGCAACAGTACAAGTTTGAGCTCTTCCTGTCAAAGCTGTGTGCAACAAGGTAGCCCAGTGCTTACGTGGCCAGTTCATAGCACGTGCCTGGTTCTCAAACACATCAAAATAGGTGTCTAAGTCACTCTCAAAAAACTTAGGAACCATGGATGCAGCTTTCTGCACATTAAATGTGTCCTGTGATCTATCAGTCTGTTGTCTTCCAAGATGAACACTTTCTCTCTGGAAATCTTCTTCGTTCAATTTCCTCTGAGCCTCTATTCGTGCAGTCTGCAACATAATGAGGCGTTCAAACCTCTCAAACTGTTCCTGAGAGATAGGACCAGTGGGTAATGGAGGAGTAAGGAATCTAACGTGATCTGGACGGTCCTTAAGTCGGGCACCTTGTTCAGCCATCTCTAGAGAGTCTAGATCTGGTCTAGGATAAGTAGATACAGGTGTAGTATACACTGTACTAGTATGGGGCTGAGTCATACTATCAGTTATACTCTGTACTATTGTGTCAGTGAAGGAAGGCGTGAGCGAAAACTGAGCTACACTAGGCTCAGACACTAGGCTCACTTCTGCCTTAGTTGCTCTTTCCTCTACGTCATCAAATAGAGTCATACTTCCTAATTGTGACACTAGGCTTTCTGAATCTGAATCGTAATCAGACATCTCTGTATGAGCAAAAAACAATATATCTTTAATTAATGCTCTGACAGTTTCTGCGGTGTAATTCCTGTTATACGTCACACCGAGATATTTGGCTACTCGCCAACACGTCAGAAGTTTTAATGTACTCAACAGAGACAATGTCAGAGTATCAATTAACTGTTTCACTTTGGCATACATCACAAAAATGAATGTACTACAAGAGAGTGATTATGGGAAACTATAATCCTGATAGGAATTTTAGTGTTAGTTGTCTTAGAGCTAGAACTCATCAACAGTATTTCCATCTCCTTGGATCAAGAGACTCAGTCAAGTACATACATCCACTTAGTATGTTGTACAAGACTAAACTCAAAGTCTTCAGATTAGGAAAGTACTCAAAGTGTTTGATCATAGAGTTACTAGTATGTCAAACTGGATAATTTCTCCAACACCTTGGATCAAGAGCATCCCGGACAGGCCCCCATTTGGTACAAAAAATGCTATTCTAAAAGCTTAGAGATCTCCAGTGAATACTAGAAAGGACTGCCCTTCTAGCATCCAGCCTGTTACTGGGTTTTCGTAACAGTTAGTCAGTATCCTTGTCCAATTATCCATTAGAATTCAATATGATTCATTAGTGCTTCAGAATTACAACTGGTAGGCTACTAACTAGAGAAATTAAAATTTAATAAATTTATTAGTCATTAAGTTGTCTAGGCATATATAAAATTAAATTAAATTAATCTCAGTAATTAAAATAATATCACTTCTCTCGTGTACAATATTATTGTGCTGAAAGCATATATCACATTTATAATTCTTAAGTACTGTCTGGTACATTAACATTTAATAAGATATCATAAATATGTACAAATAATTTTGTGTGTATGTGTGTAAGTGCTCTAAGTAGTTCACTATGCCTCACGACTAGACTAGACTTAAACAAATGATTGACAAAGTCCTCAAATAAACTAACTTCTTGGCCAACTGGCAATCAGAACAGTCTGCTTGAACAATAAAAAGAATGCTGAGCCCAATAGCAATGTAACAAGCAACTGCGACACAGAATCAGGAACAAGGAGATAATATAACGACACTAAGTAGGGACCATCAGCAGATCCTCCACAAAAGTCACAAAACTCCCATACTACTGAATCTAAGTTCAGCATAAGAAAATACCTAACTGTGACAATGCACAGATACCAGTACAAATTAGATCAGAAGCTACAGCTCAGGACCTGAGTTACTCAGAGTGTCTTTGAGACACACAACCTCAGTACAATGTCGAAAATCACTAAGTCTATACAATGTTCTGTGAACAGTCTCCAGAACTAACAAGAATAATGAGACAAGAGATGATCTTCCAACAAGGGCCAATAAGGAAGGGTTAGGCAAGCCTTGTCAAGAATACATACAACCACCAAGCAAGTCTAGACCAGACTGAATACTTCAGGCGAGGTGAGGACACCCCCCCCCCTCGATCACGTGATTGCTCCGTGGGTCGCTGCCCAGCAAGAAGCCAGCAGGGAAATGAGCAAAGAGCTATAATTACAGTAGTTAGACAATCAAGACTTGAACTGAGCACATAATATGTTACATCCTACCTAACAACATTACTAAGTCAAATAATAATATAAAGCAATACATTTACGATTTAGCTATTATCGCAAAAATAAGCAATATAAAATTATTTGAAAAGATAATAATTATATATATACATAATAATCATTGCAACCCATTCAGGGGTTGCAACACCCGTAAA
This sequence comes from Cherax quadricarinatus, assembly GCF_026875155.1. Lineage (NCBI taxonomy): Eukaryota > Metazoa > Arthropoda > Malacostraca > Decapoda > Parastacidae > Cherax > Cherax quadricarinatus. The sequence continues at coordinate 92,205,807 of NC_069401.1, read as the reverse complement.
TTCCTTAACCTTTTTACTGCCTTCTCCACCACCACCTCCGAATTCACCTGCCTAGCCTCCCGCGCATCTGTCATGTATATAACTCCACAAATTTTTAGCCTAGCCACTACTTCCCAACCAAACTCCAACCCCAAGCCCCCCCCACCCAGGCACCCACCTCCAGCAAACTTGATTTTGCTCTGTTCACCCACATGCCAGATGCCCTCCCGAAAAGCTCCAACACACTTTCCACCGTACGCAATCCCTCCACTCCGGCTATCAGAACAGTGGTATCAACCACATACCTCACCACATCTATACACCCATCCTTCTCCCCATTTAAAATCCCCCTCCCCTCAACGAGCCCATAAAATGGATGCTGCATACACGCAAACAATATTTGGGACAGGGGACACCCCTGTCTCAAACCCCTCTCCATCCTTACAGGCCTTCCCAACCTGCCATTAATTTGTACTCGCACCATTGCAGATGAATACATTGTATCAACCCACCTCACCACTCCCATGCCAAAACCGAGATGCAACAAACTAGCCCTCAGAAAGTTTCTATCCACACAGTCGTATGCATTTTCCCAATCAATGCCCAAAAGCCCTCCCCCATTGCAACCCTCCAAAAAATCCCTAATGCAGCCATGCCCATCTCTCATGTTTCTGCCTGGAATACCCATCTGCCCCTTATGAATAACCCCACCTAACACCTTCTTCATCCTATTGCCCAGTATCTTCGCGAAAATCTTGTAGTCGGCACACATTAGCGAAATAGCTCTATACTCACTCAATACTCTTCCCTCTTGTTTTTTGCATACTAATACGACTACACCCATTCACTGAGTCTGTCCTAACTGTCCCTCCCGTCGCATACAATTCATGACCCTCACCAGACAGTACTCAATGTGCTCCCATTGAATTCTATAAAAATCATTTGATATCCCATCTATTCCCGGTGCCTTGCCAGTACTCATGTTGAACACAGCCTCCTCAACTTCCCCCATGCTAATCTCACCTCCCATCCCCATGCCCTCCTCTCCACATGACCCTAAACCTCTCCTCCCCCCCACACCTCCTCAATAGCATCGCCCTCCTCCCCCTTCCCCCACTTCTTTTGGAATCAGAAATCAGCATAATTGCTCATGCCTTCTGTAGTATTCAGTACCTTTCCCTTATGATAACCACCCATATCCTCACTTACCTCCAAGTTTAAAATAGTCGAATCCTTCTACCTTACCCTAAAACCTCGCAAAACACTTCCCGAAGGTTTATCACCCCACAGCACAGCCTCCATTCCCGCCCTTACACATACTGCATCAAATCTACCATTATGTAACTCTGCCAACCTGTCCTTGAGTTGCACCATGTTTCCGTACTGCCGCCCCCCCCCTTCCTCATAACACCAATTTAGCTGATATTCAAAATAATTTTGCAACCCATACCTCCACCCTGCCTCTTCCCTTCCCTTCCTCTTATAGAAACCTGCTATACCCGGCTTAGTGTGCCTTTCCCCACCATTCTAAGACACACGACTCTACCTCTCTAGAATCCCAAAAAGTTTGCCATCATTCCCCAAAAGCCATACTCACCTCCTCACTCCTCATGAGTCTTGCATTTAATTTCGAAAAACCCGATTGTATCCTAACCATACCTTCCCAATCAAGATCTGCTATAACTGCCCTATGATCAGAAAACCCCACATCAAAAGTCCTGATTCCCAACACACGTACAGCTTCTGTTGCATAGATCCTATCTAATCTTGCAGCATAATCCCGTCTGACAAACGTATACTCAACCTGCCAACCACCCCTCCCCACAACATCCAAAACCCCCACGTCTCCAAACACATTATGTAACATGTCCAACATATACCCCGCCCCCCTCGGTTCCACATCCCCACCCCTAATAACACAATTCCAATCTCCCCCTATTACAGTGACTAAAGGTAAACCCCTTAAATAGTACATCAAAAATTCCCTCACAAAGTTCTCCTCGATTCGTGTGTTGCCATCTGCCGGCATATACACTCCTATAAAACAAACCCTCGTTGCACCCCACTCCCCCTCCACCCTCACGACCCTCCCTTCCCCCTCCTCCCACCCCAAAATACGCAATGGACTGGTTTCCTTTACAGCCACAGCAACCCCACCTTTTAACCTCAAAGAGCCACTCACATACATCTTATATCCTTTCAAAGACAACTCACAACCAAACTTATAATTTTGCTCCTGAATGAAACATATATCTACATTAAATCTCTTTAAAAACCATTCCACCCATACTCTTTTAACCTCGGCTCTCAGGTCATTAACATTGATCGTTACAACCTTGAATTATGACAGTAAAGGCGGCTTGCCCCACCGCCTTGGAATGGCACCCGCGTGACCTGGCTGCTGACTAGAGCCCCGTTTGTCACCTTGTCTGTCCAGTCCCCAACCCCCCCCCCTTATCCTTTGAACCTTTCAGTACTTCAGCACCGCTACACCCACTCTCCGGGAGATCCAACCTGGGCTTCCAAGACTTCTTCCCAGGTCTCTGCCCTGGTGTTAAGACATCATCCATATCAGACGTCCCAGCTGTTCTCTTGCGTGAACCTCCGTCTCCACATGTAACCTCCTCTTCTATGCACGCTCTGTGCACCTCAGCCACTACCGTGTGCTTCTTCCCCTCATTGCACACAGTCTTCCCACATCCCAATGAGACTGTAGTCTCCTCCAATGAGCGTCCACGCTGCTCATCATCCAGACTCCCCTCCACCTCACTCAGGAAGGTATTCAAAACCTCATCCAACATTCCATCCTGTTGCATTACAGGCTCACCGTCATCGTTCGTCGTCGTCGTCTGCTCAGGCCCCGTCCCCACAGGCAACGTAGCACATGAGTCCGTCTCCACCTCTGCTTTATCCACTTCCTCATTCCAACTGCACGATGCCTGCCTTTTGACCGCATCTGTCTTTTGCACCAAAGGATCCAACTGCTGATCCACCTGTGTTGGCATCTGTTCCCTCCGTCCTGGTTTCCTATGGCATTGGGCTGCCATAAGGTCAAATGATCTGCATAGCCTACAAGTCCGCCTCTGTCCTGCATAGTATACGTAGACCTGCGTTCGGAAATCTTCCAGTAAAACATACGAAGGAATTGATTGCCGTAACGTCATCTTCAGATTGAAGGATCCCTCGGGCAGTCCCACATGAGGCCCATCCTTCCACACTCCCAATTCCGCCGCATGAATCTTGCCATAACGACGGAAGACCGCAATCACATCATACTCTGTAGCATCAAAGGGCACATTCCTGACTTTTACGTATGTCACATAGCTGAATACATCATGTAGACATACCTCCACTGCTGCATTCACGGCCATCCTCTTCTCGTGGTACTTGTCAACTATGCTTGAGTAAAATCCAGCATTTATAAATTTGATGAAAATCCTCGTAACTCCGTTAACAGCCACACCATAAAGCTCTTCATTGGGTATCCCATACACATCACGAATAATCGTAGGGAGTAGTGCCTGCATTGTAGAACTGCATAGGGCACCACGTACTAGTTCCACACAGACAGTATTCAGACGTCTGGCATGTCTATCTGCCATGTTGATTGCTCAAAACAGGCAAACTGCGCAGAAAATCAACTGAATCGGGAGCGCCTGCGCAACACGTCCACACGGCCCGCAAGCGATGAGGACAATGAATTTTAGATATTTTTAGGGCGGTTTTGATTCATTGGTTGTTTTATGTAAAAGTTAGTTTGGAAGAAATACGAACACCGTAAGTGGCTCAAAATGGGGATCAACACGCGAGAAATGAGTAATTTTTGTAACTATTTTCTTAGACCCCACCATCTTACAACCCTTGAAATATGCCTTTTATTATGTCATTCTGCTACATGGAAAACTTTGTATGGCACGTTATCCGAGAAAAAGAAAAAAAAAGTATTTCGGGGTATGACTGAATATTTACTAGGGAAGGAAGTGAATAATGGAGAGGGGGGAGGTTGCTTTTCTGACTACAGTACCTAGGGTGTTTGTTTATCCCGCTGTTTTAAGATACGAATTGTTGAAATAAGAGTAAAATCAGCTGTATGGTCTACATTTTTATGAATAGGGAAGGTTTTAATTGAAAATCGTTGTTTCTTGTGAATGGTTTTTAACAGTAGACTTGTGAGTGAAATTGCAGATAATTGCGCCAGTTTAAGGGTTTTAATAAGCCAAAGATTGCCTTCAGAGTAGCCGAAATTGATATTTAATGGCGACTTCTCTGGGAGGTTTACCTCGTTCTAGGCCTATCTAGGCCTCAAACGATCTTCAGATCGACATTTAAATATAGATTGATCATTAATAGACACAAAAGCGAAATCTTGGCTGCAAGCTGATATAACCCATAAACCGAATTTAAAGAGCTAACAAACTGCTATCAGGTAGCCTCTATCCTCTCTGGTTCCAAGAGAGGCTAGAGAGGCTAGAGACGACTTAGAAAGGCGTATACCCCGGTTCCTCGGGATCATGGAACACGTTAACCTCTACTATCATTCACAACTTTCACAATCAATTCGGGCATTTGCTTGAATTTTTGATCTGATCAGAACCTAATCAGTGGTTAATGGATATTATATATGCATTCCTGTAGCATATGCGTAGTGGATTAGTATTATTTAAAGTTTCTGTCTGCAAGTATTTTTTACTTGCCTGGTTGCTAGCTCTGGGCCCACTTGGACGAAGGTACTTGTGACATTTGCCAGAGTTGCCAAATGGCCAGTCTGAGCCTGCCATGCTTACATCAGCCTTCTAACTTTGTAGATAACAGTGCACTGGTCTGTACTCGGTCGAGATATCAATAGACACTTCTATGTAGATAGTCTGGGTGTGGATTAAAATTTAAGCCTTCTATGCTATCTGTTTTTCAATATACAGTGGTCCCTCGCTTTTCGTAGTTCTCGGCAATCGTAAATTTCGCCAATCATAGGGGTATTTTCGTATAAACATGGACTCGCTTTTCATAGGTTGACTCGTGAATAGTAGTTTGTCTGGGACGCGTAAGTACGGTGTGAGCCGGGGAGGCCTCCCTACCCAGCCAGTCTGGCATTGTTTACCAGTGAGTGAAGGTCCCCTCAAGTGCTCCTACAAAATATTTCATAATATTCCACTCATTTTAGTGCTTGCAAGTACTAAATAAGCTACCATGGCTCGAAAGAAAGCTCCTAGTGCCAAGCCTGGGGAAAAAAAGGGGTGGAAATAGTACAGTGACAAAGTCTTGGCCTTTTTTGGGAAGTGTTAAAGGACCCCAGAAACAGACTCTCCCCCCAATATTTTGCGAGACAGGACCCCAGTGACTCTAGGGTTTTTTCCCCTAGGGGCATTAAGAAAAGAGAAAGAAGTAACCCCAAAAAGCAATTGGTACGAGGTTTTGCGGGAAGGGGTTTCCCCTTTCCCAAAACTTAAACAACCCAATCTCTCTCCTCCCCAGTCCCCCATACCAAAGAAGAATCTCAATAAAGGTAAGCGTTATGCGTTATGTTCTTCTCTTTTCCCATTGAAATTGTTTATTACTACATGCTTTTTATGTAAAATTTTTTTTGTTTTAATATTTTTGGGGTTTAGAAACGGAATAATTGTTTTACTTATTTCTTTATGGGAAAAATTGATTCGCAAACGAAAATTTCTTTTATAGTAGCTCCCCCGGGAAAGGATAATTACAAAAAAGGGGGACCACTGTACCCCCCTCTCTCTTTCTCCTCTCCCCTCTCTCCCCTCCCCCCCTCCCCCCCTCTCTTTTCCCCTCTCTCTCTTTTAAAAAAGGGTTTGACAAGGTTGGGTTATGGATCCCTACTTTATTAAAACTTTTTAAAAGTTAAAATTTCCCTAACTTTTTTGCAACAAAGCTGTTCCCTACTCGCTCTTTTTAAAAGGCTTTTTTAGTGTTATGAAACAACAAGTAGGAACAGGTAAATGGAGCCATTGGGGGCCAAATTTTTCATTTGATCAACGACTTATCTTTTTGCCCATCATAACTACAAAGGGGTTTTCCATACTCAGTCTCCGGGGGATACATGATCCGATGAAGTGTGTTGTGGTATGTTCTCTTCTCTCTCTCCCCTCCTCTCTCCTCCTCTCCTCTCGCTCGCCCTCTCTCTCTCTTTTTCTCTTTTCTCTCTCCGTTCCAGTAGCATTACAGGACATTTCTTAATGAAATAAACTCCAGTACCTTCACAGAGACAAAAACTCGCCCCCCCGGTAATAAATCATGGGGAAATATTGGTCAGTATGAAATTGCGAGCGTTTTAACATGTAGGTCATTGCTACAGAGCATTTGTTGGGAAAACAGAATGTAAAAAAGAACTCCCGGATTTTATTTCAAAATTTAATTTCCCCTTTTTAAATTTTAAAAGAGAAAATTTTTGATACACTCGAGCTTTTTCTACATAAATGTATGTCATTTTTGGGTTTTCCAGGTGGAATCCATAAAAGGCATTTCATTTTTTTTAAAAGTTTCAAGGCTGTGAAAAAAAATTGGGCTGCCCATTTCCCCAACAGTTAGTAATTTTTTTTTTTTTAATAAAAGCTGTTTTCTGATTCGCTCTCAACCCTTGATAGAGAGGACGGTGCTGTGTACCCCCGGGTTTTGATGGTGCGAAATATTTTCAAACAGGCGCAGGTTGTCGCCGGGGGGTTTAAATACATCTGTTTTAAATTAAACATGAGCATCAGGGGGCCGTCTATGGATTTACTTCTACCAAAAAATAATTAGAGACACCTACGGCAGCTACAAAGAGATTTTGGCGCCTTGAATGGCAGAAGGGATTTTTCTTAAAAATTCAATTCGGCGAGTATTATGAGACAGTGGGAACAATTTTCAAAAAGGGGCCATCCTGTGAATCTGCTGTCCGGTGGGGATGCATGAGTACAAGTTATTTTCATTTGGGTAAATCAGGAAGTGCCATTCGGGGCGGAGCATCTGACAAAAGGGAAAATTTTTTACCATGATAAATATGGACGGACACACTCACTGCGGGAAGATGGCACTGGTACTATATGGGCCCTGGGGTTACGTATCTGCAAAAATGACGTCAACACCTATACCGCGTATGGGTGAGGAAGATTTCAGAACTCAGGTATTTTGACATAGCGGCAATACCACTTGCGTTTGTGTGGTCGATGAACCCCGGGCACGCAATGGGTAGGGGACTTGGGACAACGACCTGAAACGAAGAAACATAGAGGTGAGGAGAGGGGAGCAAGAGCCCCTTTTCGACACGACTCCGCAGGTGGTCCAGGGAGTGAGGGGGTTTTGAAGGGCAAGAAGATGGCAGGTGTACGATTTGGGGGGGACCCCCCTTTCCTTTGGGACGTGCTTCAACATTGGGGGAAAATCATCGGGAAGTGAATGAAGCAAGGGGAAGCATCGAAAAGGGACGACGCTTGTGGATATTTTGGGCAGGGGGCCTTACAAAGAAGGGCGGTCCGGATTTTGAAACTATAGAGGACGGGGGGGCGAAGGTAGTTCGTCCAAGGTTGTCAAGGCGTTTTGGGGTGAATACGGGGGGGTTTGAGGTTTCATCGTGGGAGAGCTTGAGACGAGGGGCAGGGGGGGTCGCCCCGGAAAGCGCGCAACAGGCTTTTTGTTCAATAAAGTGCTTCGCCCGCAAAGTTCAGGGAAGAAAACAGGGGCGGATGTCCGCAGAGGGGGTTCAAAAGACACCAGGGACGGGGATCAGTAAGAGTTCAAAAAAAGGGGGGGGGGGATAAGGTGAATGAGGGATCAGGTAAAAAAAGGTTGGGGGGAGGAAACCCCCTTTTGTCGGTTTTTAAGGTTGACTTTGAAATCAATGGTTTGGGGCGCAGAAAAAAGTTGAGTGGTTTGGGGGAGTTTTTGGAGCGTCATGGTTTTATGTTGTGTTTTTGCGGGACATAATTTAGACAGGGGTTATGATTTAAAAGGTGGGGGGAATAAAGGTGTATTTTGAACAGCGTCAATTGAAAGGCGGTGTGGCTATATTGGTAAAGGAAATACCCGTTGGTTTTGTCGGGCATTGTAAAGGGGGGGGGGGGGTGATCGTGTGGGGGATTAGGGTCAGGAACGATGACTTTGGGTGTTGTATGGACTGCGAGGAGACGACATTTTAAAAAAAATTTTGTGAGGGGCGTCTGGTTTACTACTTGCGTGGTTCCCCGGGGGGTAGCCGTGATAGGAGGTGATGGACTGTGTATAAGGCGTGGATGGGGAACCGAGGGGGCTGGGCTTATAGGGAAGGGGAGATTTGTTTCGGGGGGGGTTTTTATCGATTCTGTGGGGGGGGGGGTTAGAGCATACATTTTTAGGGGGGGGGAGCTGCTAGGTCGATGTTTGGTACCCCCCAAAGGGGTTAAACATAAGTGGGGGTGTTGGATGTGGTATTTTCGATCAAGGGGTGTTAGGTGGATTTGGATTGGGAGGGGTTGCCACAAAGGGGGGTGGGGGGTTTTGGGAAATTAAATGTAAAGTTTTTTGCTAAAAAGATTATAGACAGTCATTTAAACATTTTGGGGGGTTGGAGGCAGAAGCCCCTGGAATGGGATCGGGTTAGATGGGGGGACTCGTGGCGAAATGGGTATTAAAGGATTTTTATGTACGTAATGGGGGGGAATAAATAGGTTAAAGTAGGGTTTAAATTTATTTTGAGGGGCATTTTGGGGGGTTTTGCTACAACGTGGGAAGGTTTTAGTTACCCGGGTGGGGAGATTTTGAGGGTTTAAAAGGAGAGCATTGGGGGATTTGAAAAATGAAACATTTGAGGGTGCCCCCGCTTTTGGGGGGTTGGAGGAGGTGTTATGGGGTGATGGGCCATCGGCCCGTGTTATTAGAGGACAGAGTAAGAGGGAGCGGCGACGGGATGATGGGATTAAGTTCATGTGGGTTGGGAGGGTATAGGAAGGGCAGGTATTGATGTCACAAAGGTAGAGTGGATATCTTGATGCAGGGTTTAGGTCAATGCACAACATGTGGGTATCAGATGATGCTTTAAGGGAAAATGGGGTTATGTGCAATGCGAGCTTGAGGGTAGAGATGGGGAGACTTTGGAAGGACAGTTTAGGGAAGGGGGAAATTTGGGCGAGCTAAGCGGGTGAAATTTAGGTAAGGCCCGGGTGTGAGGGGTTTGCCTAATATTTTTTATTTAAAAACGGGAAGTATTGAGGAGATTTTTAGTCAGTTTTGTTCAATGTAATGAAGGAAGGGGGGCAAGGAGAGCAGAAAAGGGCCCGTTGTTGTTTTTTGGCCAAAGGTGGACAGACAGGAGAAATTACCGGCAATATCGCTTATGTCGGTGATTATAAGTTTTTGCAAGGGTATTGGGGAACAGAATCAAACGGTTTTAGTAAAGTTTGAAAGAGGACAATAGGGATAGGGGTAATCAATGGTATGAAGGGCAGGAATTATGGGGTTTTTATGAGCATAGGGGGAGGGGGGGGGGTGTTTTGGGCTCTGGTTTGGAGAGTGCTTATGTAGCGTAGAAAGGGATGCATTATGATTTTTATGCGTTGGTTGGGTTTCGGGGGAAATTTTTTTTGGGCAAAAACTTTGTATCTGGGTGCATTTAGAAAATAAGGTTAATGGAGACTAGGTATGCTTTAAAGGGGAAGGGGTTTGCGCAGGATGCCCTCTGTCGCAAATTTTTTTGCATGTCATCGGGACCCCTTTTAAAGGGGCATTAGGTGGAGTATGGCGAGAGCGAGGGTTGTTTTGCACGAAAAGGGGAACGGTAAGTGGGTTACTGGAATAAAACTGTTTTGGGTGAGGGATGTGAGGGATTTACTAAGGTGGGAAGGGTGACAGACTTTTTTGGTGAGGCTACGGGGATAAAAATTAATGTATAAAGCCAATATTTGGGATCTAGGGATAGCGTACTTTAAGGGAAAACTGTTGGGGGGGTGGGTTGGTAGATCAGTTGTTGATATGGGATAGGTCATGGGGAATGATAGGGAAGCAAAAAGGGGAAAAATTCGGGGCGCCCCGTGGATGGAGTTTTGAAAAAATTGGGAGGTTTGGGGGCAGAGCATTAACGTTGCATCAAGGTTTAGCCCCGAATGTCCTTTTTTATAGCAATTTATGGCATGTGGTGCAATTTCCGTTACACGGTGGAGGTGCAAGGGTTGCAACGCGGGTTTTAAAAAATTTTTATTTGGGTCGGGTTGTGACTGGCAATGGGGGGTTGGGTCCTTCCCGTTAGCCAGGGGGGTGGGGCTTATACCTCTTGAAAGCGTTTTTTTGAGTGTGTTTCGAAAAAGGGTTGGAGGGGGGGAGGTGAGCGGGGGGGACTTGAAAGACTGTGAGGATATGAACGGTGGTGGAGGGGTGGGGATTTAATGTTTGGGGGGCTATGTTGCGAGTTTTTGAAGGAAGGGTCCGAAACCCAAAAATAAAGGGTTTTCTTGGAGGGTGGGGGGTGGTCTGGGTGGCGGCAGTTGAGGGGCATACCCTATGTATCAGGGGTTCTGTAGGGAAATGTCTTCAAAAAAACACGTGAAAAAACCCAGTGCAGGGAGGTTATGTTTAGGTTTTTACAGGGGATCTTGCCGTCTGGGGTTGTGTTATTTAATAGGAGATTAAGGGGGGGTGGGGAGTGCAAAGCGTGGGGATGTCCGGAAACTATATTTCACGCTGTGTTTTTTTGTACTTGTTTAGAAGATGTGGGGTCTGGCAAGTAGGGTAGTTGGGGTTGGGGGGGGGGGGGGAAGGGTTTTCGGGTTTTGGGGTTTTTAATTTAGATATGGGGGTGGGTCAGCAGGGGTGAATGGGGTTTGCGTATGGGGCACTGTTTTTATTTATATATCTTGGGAAAGGGAGGGGGTGGATCGGGAAAGGATAAGAGGTTGGGGGCCCGATGTATAGAACAAAGGCCGAAATAGGGTTTTTAAAGGGGGAAAAGATGGAGACAATTTACTGAAGGTTATCGTAATTCGGGTTTGAAGGATTTAAAAGATTTAAGTGAAAATTTAAGGGTTCGGGGGGTAGTTTCTTGAGTATGGAAATTTTTATAGATGTTGCTTTGGGGGGTATTTTTGGGAAACAAAATTAATAAGCTTCTTTTGTGATGTGATTTTGGTTGGGTATTGGTAAGATATGTTATTACATTGTTTTTAAGAGGTTTGAAATATATGAAAGTAGTGTTGTTGCCTACATGATTGTGTAAATTTGGGAAAGGGGTACATCTATAGATTTGTGGTTTGAAGGTTGAGGTGACACAAGGATATTAAATATGACTGGATTTTTTTTTTTGTCCTCAAAGGTGTTAACAAAGATAATACGTGGTGAATGTGATGTGTAGGTTTATAGGTATTTAACATGCTTGTTGTTTTCCCCCTTTTTGATACTTTTTTTTAAATTGTCTTTTAATTTCTTTTTTATAGCATATACAACGGTATTTTTCTTTGCTATATGAAGTGTTTTTTTTTTTTTTTTTTTTTTTTAGTTTGTTATTTCTAGGGGTTTTTTATGTTAAAAATATACTTTTAACTGTCAGCACCCCGATATTGGGTTTTTTATGGGTATTTTTTTGACTTAAAATTTTGGCTGATGGGAAACAGATATATCTAGCCAGTTTTAGAAGGATTCATTTTTTGTCGGATTTTTGTTACGGGGTTTTTTGTAACGTAATGTCGGTTTTTAGATCTAAGCTGTTTTTTTGTTGTTTTTTTTGTATTTTGGTAAGTAAAGCTGAATGTTAGGATAAGTATGTAGTTTCTAGTAGGATTAGGGGTGTTAGGTTTTGGTTTATTGATTAAGGAAAGGGGGAAGTAATTGTTTCATTTTTTCGTTTTATTCTTTTCAATTGTAAGAGTCTTTTGTCATCTCATGTTATATTAAAATTAAAAGTAAGTTAGGGTTTTGGTCATTGAAGTTTAAATTCATTTTTGACACGTTATGTTTTATTTGTAATTGTTCTTGCCTAAGTTATTGGTTTTTATGTTTACAGCTATTCTTTCAAGAAAATAGGGGGCTCCATTGTTATTTATTTTGTGTTGGGTTTTTTTATGAAATGGCCGAAAACCCTTTAGGGTTGAGTCCTACTGTTTCCTTTTTTTTCATTTTTTTGTATCGTATTGGTTATAAAAAAAATTAAAAAAAAAAAAGTGCCTTCTTACAACCTAAATATTTTAATTGGTTTTTCAATAAGAAATTTTTTATTTTTTTTTGCTTTTTTAATAATGTGTTTTTACATGGGTTTAGTTTAATGTTTGGGTAAATAATGGGCGAAAAAGTGGGTACAAAACCCTGAGCAAATTAGAGAAAAGTTTTTTCATTCAGTGTTATAGAAATTTTTAGGGTTTTTCATGTATATACCATGAAAAAAATTGTAATTACAACTCATAGTACTAATGATGCAATTTAATTTTTTTTTCATTAATTATCATTTGCTTTATTCAATGACGTGCATCACGAATTGATCAATAAAAATTCCCCAATTTTCAATCTAACATATTATAAGACAGGGAAATAATTTTTCACGAAAATAAGTTTTTTTTACATTGTGTGTGATAAAATAACTTGACTGATTTGGTTGACACTAAAATATAATACGGGGAGAAAACCGGAGTCGTGCACAAGTGCCACACTCAGAACCAAATTATGATGTGTTCATAAAATTGCATCAAATGATTTAGCCCGTCGGCCCACTTGAAAACCCTTCCGGGCGAAGTCGACCGAAACATAGTCTAAGTTGTAAGTTGTCAGCACTGCTGACTAATGAACAGCAGAACTACCACTTTTTTTTTTTAAAAAAAGCACTGAAAAACGCACAAAAACGCTTTCCCACTACTACTATAAAATAATATACTACAACTATTAATTTAAATCTTACTCTTAATTTTTATGCCTTTTTAAATTTCTACACTGTTAGTAAGCAAAATAAATTTCGTATTGATCCCAGAAAATTTCCAGGGGCAAACGGCTGAAAAATTATTTTTCCCCCTTATTTCTTTTGCAACTTTTTTTTCCGTTTGTGTGTGATTTGTTGTTTGTGTTTGTGTGTGTGTGTGTGTGTTGTGTTTTGTGTGTGCTTTTGTGTGTTTTTGTGTTTTTTGGGGTTGTGTGTGGTGTGTGTGGGTGGTTTGTGGTGGGGTGTGTGGGGTGTGTTGGTGGTTTGGGGTTTTTTTTGTTGTTTGTGTGACTCACCTATTGACTCACCTAGTTGAGGATCAGAGGTGAGTTCAAGCTCCTGGCCCGCCCCTTCACTGGCGTACTAGGGCATCCCCCTAACCCTGAGCTTTTTATTCTCTGCTTAAAGCTATGTATTTCCCTGCCTCCACTACATCGCTTCCAAAATATTCCACCCGACCAATATTTCCCAACAACGCATTCATCTGCGTCTTCAAATTCCCAAATGTTCTCCTTGTTGCTGGCCAAACTCTGGAACACCTGTCTTTGCATTTCCCCAGTATTTTGCTTTCGTCCCTCTTGTCCCCCCTATCTCTCCCTTTTTCCGTGTCGTAATTGATTTCCCTTTAAACCTTCTCCTCGTAGGCATACCTCTTAGATCTGGGGCAGTCTTGTTTTCAAACCTTTTCACTGTCCTCTTTTCTTACGTGTTTGGGTAGGTTGGGTTTCCCAAACTGGTGTATACTCGAAATGGGCCTAACGTACACGTGTCAGGGGGGGTGGTTTTTGGGGTAGTTGGTTGGGGTGTTGTGTGGTGTGGGTTGGTGTGGTGTGCGTTGTGTGTGTACTCACTTGTTAGGTTTCGGGGACGATCCGAGCTCGTGGGCCCCCGGGTCTTCACTGACGCTACTAGGTCACTCCCCTAACCGGAAATTTACATACCTCTGCTTAAAACTATGTATGGACCTGCCTCCCCCCCATCGCTTCCCAAACTATTTAAAATTAGACTACTTTTGGCTGAAGAAATACTTCCTAACATCCCTGTGATTCTCGTGTCTTCAAAATTCCAAAGTGCCTTTTTTTTCGTGTCCAATCCTGGAAATCGTGTTTTTTTCCCCCTGTCAATTTCCCCTTTGTATTTTGTATTCGTTATCATTCCCCACTATCTCCCCTGTCCTCTAGCGTCATCAGGTTCTTTCCCTTTAAACCCCTTCCCCGTAGGGCATCCCCCTTAGCTCTGGGGGCATCTTGTTTTCAAACCTTTCCCCTTTCTTAGTTTTTCTTTACGTGCTGTTGGGGTTCCCAAAAATGGGGCCCTATCCAATATGGGGGCCCAAGTACACGGGGTACAGGGGGCCTGAACGATTCTTTTTAAGATGTCGGAAACTGTTTTAGGTTTGCAGGGGCCCCTAGCTGCAGCGTTTTTTGTTATGTGGCTTCAGGAGATGTCCTGGGTTAACTCACCTCAAAATCTTTTTCCTTTAGTGAGGTTTGTAGTTCTGGCCCCCTGACGTACTCCGGTGCGGGCTTCTTTTCCCCTTCTCAATCTTTATGACTTTTCACTTGGTGGGATTTTTAAATCCAGGAGCCAATTGCTGGACCAGGTCTGCAGCCTGTCCAATCCCATTGTTTCGCCTGGGCTTTGTCGAGTTAAAATTTTTTCATAAATTCACGTCTCTGCAAAAAAGGAAAACCTTTAGAGTCCCATTTTCCTTCCGTATGTCGTTCACAAATACCCGAAACGCACTGGGCCGGACTGACCCCCCTTTGGGGCCCCCCCGGGGCCAGGGGCCCACTCTGACACCTCGCCACTTACCAGACTCCCCTGCTGTCTTCCTGAATATTCCCATCCTTTTTAGTGCCTTTCCCCCTTATCCTGCTTGCCTCCCGTTTTTGCACCAATCTTTGTTTGGAATGTTCAAACGCCTTTTTGCAGTCAAGAATATGCAATCCACCCCCCCTCTCTCTCTGTCTTACTGCTTCACCTTTCATAGAACCCAGTAGATTTTTGGGCCAGGGTTTCCCGTCCCTGAAACCCTGTTGGGGGTTCGTTGAGGATCATCCTTTTTTAGTGTTCCCCCACTCTTCTCCTGATAATCTTTTCCATGATTTTTCATCTATCCGTCAGTTTACACTGGTCTTAGTTTAATGCTTCATTCTGTCCCTTTTTTTAAAGATTATACATTTGCTGTCTTCCCGCCTTAGGGAATTCCCCGTTTCGATAGATGTATTTAATATTGTTGTTAGGGTCACATGGCCCTCTGCTCCCTCTTTTAAAACCCATGGGGAGATTTATCTGGCCCATTGCCTTTGAGGTATTAGCTCATCAGAAACCTCTTACTTTTTCCTCGGTTGTGTGCACTGTGTTCCCAGCAATGGGGGTGTGCCCCACCCCTCCGGTTTTTGGGGCCCCCTTTTGTCTCCCCCTGTGAACACTTCTTTGAATCTCTTGTTGATTCCTCACATACTTCATGGCTTTCTTGTTTTCTCCGCCTTCTTCCCTTTGCCCGATTACCTGGTCCTTGACTGTTGTTTTTCCCCCTGATTTTCTGTACAACAGTTTTTTGGGTCAATTTGGCTTTCCCCCGTTTTGTCATTTTCGTATTTTCTTTGGGGCCCCCCTTCTTTATCTGTGCATATTTCGTTCGGTCTACGAGCTCTCCTTATTTTTCCCGGGTCCTTTGCCTTTTATTTTCTTCCCTTCCCTAGCACACTTTTTTGCCTTTCCCGCACCCTTTGGGAAACCATGGGCTCATCCCGGCTTTTCATTATTTCCCGTTTCCTTTGGGGACAAAACCCCTCCTCAGCCTCCTTGCATTTTTTTGCCACTATTCAATCATCTCTTAACGGCTTCCTCCAGTTCTCTGTCCCCATGAAACCCCCTTCAGGAAGTTCCTCATTTCCCGTGTAATTTTCCCTTTCTTGTATTTTGGTTCATTCGTCCCCGGCCTTCCGCTTTCCCTTTCCCCCCACTTGTACTACTGTGATTTGAAGCTTAAAAAAAAAATGGTCATGGCCCCCAAAGGGTCTTATATTGGTTCCTCGTACTCACTACTCAAGGGGAATACTAAGTCCCGCCTTTTTTCACCCTCCCCCCCTCTCCTTTTATGTCCATTACGTGTTGGTACTGAAGTTTTTCCCCCCCCTACCCACCCCTCACTTAGCCCTCCATGTATCTTGGCCCCCTGCAGGCCAAGCCCCCCCAACCCATCCCTTGTGGTTAAAGTCACCCCGATCAGGGCTTTGCCCCGCAGCATGAGCTCTTCTGGCCATGTAGCCCTGTGACAATCATCGCTTAAATTTCTTCGTCGTACTCTTGCCCTTTGGCCTCCTCGTTCTGTGGGGGGTTTTTAAAACACGCTTTACCACCTGGGACCTCCCGAGTGAAGGTTCCCGTATGAATCACTTCTTTTACCGTCCCCCTCTCTTCAGCTCATCAAAATTCCCCGCTTTTTTATCAGCAAGCCCCCCACCCCCCCCCCCTGTCTTTCCTCAGGTTGGACCCATTGGAAAAATGGCATCTGTTATCATACCCGTAAATTTGGGTTTCTGTGGATATGAGTCCGGGGATGCCTCTTTGCCCTTTCATGCCACCCCCCACTTTTTTTGTTTTTCCATCAGCGTTTGTTACCATCCTTCATTTCCTTTCCAACACGTGGTTTGGGGGCCTGTAGGGGGGAGACCCGGTAGCATATGTGGGATTCATATCGGGTTGGGGGGAGGCTGTGGGGATGGGTTGTAGTGTGTGTTGGGATGGTGTGATAGATTTTGTAGGTTTCTGAGAATTGTTGTGTGTTGCTTTCCCTTGTGTTCTGTTCTGTTTGACTGACCTCTGCTGGTTCCATCCTCGTTTTTTTCCACCCTTTCGCTTTATGTCCTCTCCCTCAGCTGCTGTCGTTCTATTTGTTCAGTCTCTGTCTAGGAAAAACCCTTTTACCTTCCAAGATTTCAACTGTGGGTTTCTTGGGGACCTGTTCCCTACTGTTTTTGTCCTGAGAATCAGCTTGATTTGGTTTTTTTTTCTCCCCCTTTGATACCCCCCTATTCTCTGAAAATTTACAATCCGTCCTCTCTTTACCTATTTTCCGTGATGATTTTCTCAATCTCCTTTTTTTTCTTTCCTGCTGCCTTTTTAGTGTGTGTCTTTCCCTCTCTCCTGAAGCCCCCCAAAGGATAAACACTGAGTTTGCCCTTTCCTCCCCCCCATTGCCTCCCCTCTTGACTCTGGGTCCTGCCTGTATTTGTCTTTCTCCCCCGATTTTTCCCCCGGCCCCGATACGGTTTGCCCGCATTTTGACCTACCCCTTTCGCTGTTCTTTTCCCTTTTACTCCTTGGGTCCTCCTTGGCAGGCGATATGACCTTCATAATTCTAATTCCTTCCCTTTCCCTTTTTCCCTTTCAGCTTCATACTTGTTTCTCTGGGCACTCCCCCGTAACTGCTTCAGCCTATTTATCTAACTTCTTGGACCCTACTTCGCTACTGCAGTTTCGACTTTTTGCCTCCCAATTCTTTGTCCCTTCTCCAACCTCTTGTCCAATTTCACAGAGAGCTCTTTCCCATTTTTTTTCAGAAAGCTCCCCTAATTTTCTCTCCCACTCTTGTTCCATCCTTTTCCACTGCTCCTCCATCCACTCCTCCCTACCAGAACCATTCTCATCTGATCCTTGGTTCCTGTGAGTCCCCACCATTTTTTTTTTTTTTGTGAGAGAAGAGAGAAGGGAAAGGTAGAAGGAGAGAGAGAGGGGAAGAGTGAGAAGGGAAAGGGGGAGAGAGAGTGTGAGAGGGGGAAAGAGAGAGAAGGGAAGGGAAGGAGAGGGGGAGAGTGAGAAGGGAAAAATGGGGAAGAGATGGAGAGAGAGAGAGAGAGAGAGAGAGAGAGAAGGAAAGGTACAGTGTAAATGGCCCTCTCCATGGAAAGAGGCAAATGTAGTCCTTGTTCACAAAAAGAAGAGCAGAGCAGAAATCAGCAACTACAGACCAGTGTCACTCCTGTCAATCACTGGTAAGATCCTTGAGACAATAATCTCAAGATAAATGACAGATTTTTTTGACTACCACTCACTACTTTGTGATCGTCAATATGGCTTCAGGAAAGGTTACTCTGCTGCTGATCTGTTGTTAAACCTCTCCACTAAGTGGCACCAGTCACTGGATGAATCCAAAGTCAGCTGTGTGGTAGCACTGGACATTGCGGTGCTTTCGACCGGTGTGGCACCAGGGGCCCCTTAGCAAAACATAAGCACTGGAATTTCAGGCTCTACGCTATGTCTCCTCAGTTTATTACCTTCATGGTAGATCTGTAAGTGTAGTCCTCAATGGAACGGAATCAGCAAGGCATCCTATTGGGGCAAGCGTTCCACAAGGAAGCGTGCTGGGTCCACTGTTATGGAATGTCTACTTCAACGACCTTCTTCATCTCATCCAGAATCACATGCATATGCAGACGACTGTACACTGACATTCACTTATCCAAGAGAAGAAATGCCAGCTGCTCTAAGCTACATCAATCACCAGCTGAGAGCTATATCAGCTTGGGGAAATAGATGGCAAGTAACATTTGCACCTGAGAAAACGCAAATGATGATCGTCTCTAGGCACCATGATGGTAATGCTGGTGCAGTAGTAAGGATGAATGGGACGATGTTGGCACCTGGAGAAGAAGTTGATATCCTTGGGGTGAAATTTTACTCCAAACTAACCATGAAGAACCATGTTGTAAATCTTGCAAACAAGGCAGCCAGGAAGCTTACAGCACTTCGCTGTATCTCGCATCTGCTTGACAGTAGGGGTTGCAAGATCCTGTACGAGGCACAAGTACGCTCACACCTTGAGTATGCTCCACTTTCTTGGTTTGCCTGTCCCCCCTCTCATCTGCGACTGCTTGACAGAGTAGAGAACAGAGCAAGACGTCTCATCTCTCGCCTGGACCCATCCTGGATAGATCTGTCATTTCAGCAGAGCTTCAACATAAGAGGGATGTGGGTGGCCTTACTGTTATGTACAAGGCCAATATTGTCAAAATACCACACTTGGATCCACTTCGAGGACAGCGTGAAACAAGCTTTTATGCCACAAGACGGGCAGAAAGCAGCAACTTCACTCTGGCTGTACCCTTCTCCAGAACATCACTCCATCTGAGATCATACATACCCAGGATGACTCGAGTATGGAACACATTCGTACAGCATAATGATGTCAACGAGATAAAGTCAGTTGATCAAATGAAAATGCTGGCCCACAGATGGCTCCAACTTCATCCTGTCCCGTACTTGTATGTCTCATAACAATAAAAATGCTTTCAAATGAGCTGATGTAGGTAACAGCTCTTAGCTTGCCAATAAAGTTAGGAATCCTTAACCTGTAATATAGCTGTCAATAAAGCTAGAGATCCTTAACCTTGTCAAACCCTGTGTAAAAAAAAATAAAAAAAAATAAAAAAAAGAGAGAGAGAGGGGATAGTGAGATGGAAAAAGGGGAAGAGAGAGTGAGAGTGAGAGAGGGGGAGAGAGAGTGAAGGGAAGGGCAGGAGAGGGGGAGAGTGAGAATGGAAAATGGGGAAGAGAGAGAGCAAGAGAGAGAGAGAGAGAGAGAGAGAGGAGAGAGAGAGAGGAGAGAGAGAGAGAGAGAGAGAGAGAGAGGGGAGAGGGAGAGAGAGAGAGAGAGAGGAGAGAGAGAGAGAGAGGGAGAGAGGGAGGGAGAGAGGAGGGAGAGAGGGAGGGAGAGAGGGAGATAGGGAGGGAGGGAGAGAGAGAGGGAGAGAGAGAGGGAGAGAGAGAGAGAGAGAAGGCAAAGAGAGATGGGAGAGGGAAGAGAGAGAGAGAGATAGGTAGAGAGTGATAGGTAGAGAGAGAGATATAGGTAAAGAGTGAGATAGGTAGAGAGAGATAGGTCTCTTCCTAGAATAGGAAGAGAGGGAGAGAGAGAGAAGGAGGGAGGTAAAGATGGTCAGTTCACAGGACGGTGTGAAATCCTGTGTATGTGTGTGTTTGCGTGTGTACTACAGCTTACAAGTGCTTGTTCCTGTGTATGTGTGTGTGTGTGTGTGTGTGTGTGTACTCACCTAATTGTAATTGCAGGGGTCGAGAC
This sequence comes from Cherax quadricarinatus, assembly GCF_026875155.1. NCBI lineage: Eukaryota > Metazoa > Arthropoda > Malacostraca > Decapoda > Parastacidae > Cherax > Cherax quadricarinatus. The sequence goes on along the minus strand of NC_069401.1, from coordinate 92,185,882 downwards.
TCACTTCCTGACCCCGCCTCTTCACGCATCGCTACTAAGTCCTATCTCTCTCTCTGCTTCCTAAGCCATGTCATACCTCGTCTTAAAGCTATGTATTGTTCCTGCCTCCACTACATCACTTGCTAGGCTATTCCACTTCATGACTACTCTCTTGCTGAAGAAATACTTCCTAACATCCCTGTTGCTGAATCCCATCATAGAGATGGGACACAGCAACAAGGGGACACAGTTGGAATTTGAAGACACAGATGAACCGCAGGGATGTTAGGAAGTACTTCTTCAGCCACAGAGTAGTCAGGAAGTGCAATAGTTTGGGAAGCGATGTAGTGGAGGCAGGACCCATATATAGCTTTAAGCAGAGGTATGATAAAGCTCACGGTTCAGGGAGAGTAACCTAGTAGCGAACAGTGAAGAGGCGGGGCCAGGAGCTTGAACTCGACCTCTGCAACCTCAACTAGGTGAGTATAACTAGGTGAGCACACACACACACAGAAACACACACACACACACAAACACACACAAACACAAACACACACAATCACACACAAACATAGACACAATGTTGCTAAAGAAACTAATGTGGGAAATAAACTGTTTCAGCCGTTTGTCTCCTGGAAATTGTTCTGGGATCACATACAGAAATATTACTTTGCTTACTAACAGTGTGAGAAACTTAAGAGCAGTAGTAAACTTAAGAGTAAGAGTAAACTTAATAGTTGTAGTAAATTTAATAGTAAACTTAGTAACAGAAGTAAAGTTAATACTGGTCACAGTAAACTAGTAATAATACACGTAATAATAGTTGAAGTTGTAATAATAGTTTCTCAATAGTAGTTGTAGTAAAGAATTCTGGTAGTAGTAGTAGTAGTAGTAGTAGCAGAAGTCGTTGTAGCAGTTTTTCAGTAGCAGTTTTAATAAAAAATAGTAGTAGTGGTAGTTGCTGCTGTATCATTAGTAGCAGCAGTGCTCGTGCAACTTACACACTTATGACTATGTTTCGGTCCGACTTCGACCGGAAGGTTCAAGTCGGGCCGACTTGGCTCACTCATTTGATGCAAGTTTTACTGAATCATCATCATAAGTTTGAGTCTCCTGAGTGATGGTCACTTGGCACTGACTCACGGTATTCTGCCGTATTAAATTTTAGTAGTAACAACCAATCAGTCATCAGTTATCTTATCACACACAATGTAAAATAACTTCATTTTCGTGAAAAATTATGTTCCTGTCTTATAAGTATGTTAGATTGAAAATTATGGAATTTTTATTGATCAATTCTGTGATGCACGTACATTGTAATAAAGCAATATGATGATTAAATGAAAAAATATTTAAATGTGCATCATTAGTACTATGAGTTGGTAATTACAAATTTTTTTCATGGTATTATAGCATGAAAAATCCTGAAATATCTATGACACACTGACTACTGAATAACTATTCATCTAATTTGCTCATGGTTTGTAGCCACTTTATTCTGTCCATTATTATACCCAAACATTAAACTAAATCCATGTAATATACACATTAATGAAACAGCAGGAAAAAAATACAAAATTCTTATTGATAAACCAATTAAAATATTTAGGCTGTAAGAAGGCAGCATTATATTAAAATAAAAATATTACATAACTGTTGGAAGTGGGCAGCCCCAGTTTTTTTTTTCTCAGCCTTGACAACATTAAAAATAATGAAATGCCTTTTATGGATTCCACCTGGAATCCATAAAGTGACATACAGTTAACTGTAGATAAAAGCTCGAGTGTATCAAAATTATCTCTTTTAAAATTTAAAAGGGAATTAAATTTTGAATAAAATCCTGGCAGTTTCATTCTCACATTCTTGTTTCCTGACAAAATGCTTTGTATCCAATGACCTACATAGTTAAAACGCTCAGCAATTTCATACTAATATTTTCCACATGATATATACCCGAATGGGTAAGTTTATGTCTCTGTGAAGGTACTGAGAGTTTATTTCCTTAGAGAAATAGTACCTGCAATGCTACTGGAATGGAAAGAGAAAGAGAGAAAGAGAGAGAGAGAGAGAGAGAGAGAGAGAGAGAGAGAGAGAGAGAGAGAGAGAGAGAGAGAGGACGTCATCCAGAACATCACTTCATCTGAGATCGTATATACCTAGGATGACTCGAGTATGGAACACATTCATACAGCATTATGATGTCAACGTGATAAATTCAGTTGATCAAATGAAAATGCTGGCCCACAGATGGCTCCAACTTTATCCTGTTCCCTGCTTGTATGTTTCATAACACTAAAAACGCTTTAAAATGAGCTGATGTAGGTAACAGCTAAAGTTAGGAATTCTTAACTTGTAAATAGCTTGTCAATAAAACTAGGGATCCATAACCTAACCTTGTCAAACCCTGTGTAAAAAAAGAGAGAGAGAGAGAGAGAGAGAGAGAGAGAGAGAGAGAGAGAGAGAGAGAGAGAGGACGTCATCCAGAACATCACTTCATCTGAGATCCTATATACCCAGGATGACTCGAGTATGGAACACATTCATACAGCATTATGATGTCAACGAGATAAAGTCAGTTGATCAAATGAAAATGCTGGCCCACAGATATCTCCAACTTCATCCTGTTCCCTGCTTGTATGTTTCATAACACTAAAAATGCTTTCAAATGAGCTGATGTAGGTAACAGCTTTTAGCTTGTCAATAAAGTTAGGAATTCTTAACCTGTAAATAGCCTGTCAATAACGCTAGGGATCCTTAACCTAACCTTGTCAAACCCTGTGTAAAAAAAAAAAAAAAAAAAAGAGAGAGAGAGAGAGAGAAAAAAAAAGAGAGGGAGGTATATTAAAAAACAGATAGCATAGAAGGCTTTAAATTTTAATCAACACCCAGACTATCTACAGAGAACTGTCTATTGATACCTCGACCGAGTACAGTCCAGTGCACTATCTACAAATTTAGAAGGTTGATGTAAGCATGGCAGGCTCAGACTGGCCATTTGACAACTCTGGCAAATGTCACAAGTACCTTCGTCCAAGTGGGCCCCAGAGCAAGCAACCAGGCAAGTAAAAAATACTTGCGGACAGAAACTTTAATTAATACTAATCCACTACGCATATGCTACAGGAATGCATATATAATATTCATTAACCACTGATTAGGTTCTGATCAGATCAAAAATTCAAGCAAATGCCCGAATTGATTGTGAAAGTTGTCAATGATAGTAGAGGTTAACGTGTTCAATGATCCCGAGGAACTGGAGTATACGCCTCTCTAAGTCGTCTCTAGCCTCTCTAGCCTCTCTCGGAACCAGAGAGGCTAGAGGCTACCTGATAGCAGTTTGTCGGCTCTTTAAATTCGGTTTATGGGTTATATCAGCTTGCAGCCAAGATTTCGCTTTTGTGTCTATTAATAAGAACATAAGAACATAAGAAAGAAGGAAGACTGCAACAGGCCTTCTGTCCCATGCGGAGCAGGTCCATGTCCCCCCTTCGGATTAGACCAATGACCCCCCCCCGGATTAGCCCATTGACCCACCCATTCTGATCATCTCCACTCAAGGATGGAGCACTGCACCAGACCCAGCAGCACAAGCTAGTCAGGTCCAACTCACACCCACCCACACCCACTCATGTATTTATCTAACCTATTTTTAAAACTACACAACGTTTTAGCCTGAATAACTGTACTCGGGAGTTTGTTCCACTCATCCACAACTCTATTACCAAACCAGTCCTTTCCTACATCCTCTGTGAATCTGAATTTTTCCAACTTGAAACCATTGCTGTGAGTCCTGTCTTGGCTGGAAATTTTCAGCACGCTATTTACATCCCCTATATTTATTCCTGTTTTCCATTTATACACCTCGATCATATCCCCCCTAATTCTACGCCTTTCAAGAGAGTGCAGTTTCAGGGCCCTCAGTCTATCCTCATAGGGAAGATTTCTGATACATGGGATCATCTTTGTCATCCTCCTCTGTACGTTTTCCAGAGCATTTGTATCCATTCTGTAATACGGTGACCAGAAATGAGCAGCATAGTCTCAACGAGGCCTAACCAAGGATATATAGAGTTGAAGAACAACCTGAGGGCTTCTATTATTTATACTTCTAGATATGAAGCCAAGAATTCTGTTAGCTTTATTGTGAACACTAATGCACTGTTGTCTTGGCTTTAAATTACTGCTAACCAGAACTCCTAAATCCTTTTCGCAATCAGTAGTATTAAGATCTACATTATTTAGTTTATATGTGGCATGGTTATTTAACTGTCCAACATTTAGAATTTTGCATTTGTCAATATTAAACTGCATTTGCCACTTCTCCGACCATTGCATCAGTCTATTCAAATCATCCTGGAGTGCTCTAGTGTTCTCATTAGAATGAATTGGACGGCCTATTTTGGTGTCATCAGTAAATTTGCTTATGTCGCTATTTATTCCCTTATCTATGTCGTTTATGTAAATTGTGAACAACAACGGGCCCAACACTGACCCCTGAGGAACACCGCTTGTGACGTGCCCCCATTCTGATTTCTCCCCATTTATGCAAACTCTCTGCTGTCTATTTGTCAGCCATGCCTCTACCCAGGAAAAAATTTCTCCTCCTATTCCATGTGCCTTAAGTTTCCTCAATAGCCTCCGGTGCAGAACTCTATCGAAAGCCTTACTGAAGTCCATATACACATTATCATATTTATTACCATGATCTACCTCCTCAAACACCTTAGTGAAAAAAGTTAGTAAATTCGTAAGACAGGAACGCCTCTTTGTAAAACCGTGTTAAGATTCATTAATCAATCTGTGCCTGTCAAGATGGCTACGAATTGCTTCGGCAATTATTGATTTCATAAATTTTCCCACTATGGAGGTAAGGCTTATTGGTCTATAGTTCGAAGCCAAGGACCTGTCACCTGCCTTGTAAATAGGTATTACATTTGCCATTTTCCACTTATCAGGCACTATGCCAGTTTGTAGTGACATGTTAAAAAGATTAGCCAAAGGTATGCTAAGTTCCTCTTTACATTCCTTTAACACCCTTGCAAACAGTTCATCAGGGCCTGGGGATTTGTTAGGTTTTAGTTTCTCTATTTGTCTGTGGACCACCCCACCACCCTTCCTGTTGACCCTGTCAGTGTGGAATAGTTTATAACCCTTTATGTTGCATTCAGAAGGCATTTCTCTATCTTTCAGGTTGAACCAGGTCTCTGTTATACCAATAATATCTATATTACCTACACTTGCAAGCAATCTTAGCTCATCTATCTTATTTCTTAGAGTCCTACAATTTGTATATTAAACCTTAAGGGAGCTAGTCACTCGTTGCCCTCTACTATCTCTCTTTGTTTACTGATCAATTGATTTGCCATTACTAGCAACTTCATTTTGCTGCTTTTAACCCTAATGCTGCAGCCTGATTGTTTCCCACAAACACCCATACCTATGTAATCTATCAGTTTAAATTCCTAGACAAGTCATCACCTACCCTCTCAATTGAATTGGCTAATGAAACCACTCCATCCCCAGAGAGATGAACCCCATCCCTTGCATACATATCACATTTGCCAAAGAATAGGTCCCAGTTATTAATGAATGGGATTGCAAGTTCCTTGCAGTACCTGTCTAGCCAGCAATTTATACCAATTGCCCTAGACATCCATTCATTGCCCACTCCCTTTCTAGGCAAGATGCTACATATGACTGAGATCCCTCCCTTAGACCTAACTACTTCTATGGCTGACCTGTACTTACCCAGCAGCTCCTCTCTCCTGCCCTTCCCAATGTCATTACCCCCAGCACTAAGACAGATAATGGGCTTGTTCCCATTACCTGCCATAATATTATCCAGCCTGCTGACTGTGTCACCAACACCAGCTCCAGGAAGACACACTCTCTGTCTGACCTTTCTGTCTCTGTTACAAAATGCACGTTCCATATATCTTACCTGAGAATCGCCTACTATTAAAATATTCTTACCTTGATTAGCAGGGGAATCAGTGATACCTACAACCTCACTAACCACTGAAGTACACTCGTCTTGGAGAACAGAGAATCGATTTCCTACCTTCACATCTTCTCTATTAACTCTCCTCATCTTCCGTCTTCCTGAACTGTGAACCACTTTCCACTTAGAGCGGCTGCCACTATCACTGTTGGCGACCATTCCTTCCATACCAGCTAAATCCTTCTCACACTCGCTCCCAAACTCATCTATGCGGCGAAGCTTCAGCCTCCTTTTTTCCTCCTGAAGAAGTAGAATCTCCTTCTTCAACCCTTGAACCTGAGATTCTAAAACACTACAACAAGCCATGGTGCTTGGTAACAGCCCACGCTAACTCCCAAGAGCTTAGGCAGGTAGGACCGCAGGTGACCACTGACCTCAGCGTACTGATCAATCTATGATCAATCTAATGATCAATCTATGTTTAAATGTCGATCTGAAGATCGTTGGAGGCCTAGATAGGCCTAGAACGAGGTAAACCTCCCAGAGAAGTCGCCATTAAACAACAATTTCGGCTACTTTGAAGGCAATCTTTGGCTTATTAAAACCCTTAAACTGACGCAATTATCTGCAATTTCACTCGCAAGTCTACTGTTAAAAAACATTCACAAGAAACAACGATTTTCAATTAAAACCTTCCCTATTCATAAAAAAGTAGACCAAACAGCTGATTTTACTCTTATTTCAACAATTCGTATCTTAAAACAGCGGGATAAACAAACACCCTAGGTACTGTAGCCAGAAAAACAACCTCCCCCCTCTTCATTATTCACTTCCTTCCCTAGTAAATATTCAGTCATACCCCGAAACACTTTTTTGTTCTTTTTCTCGGATAACGTACCATACAAAGTTTTCCATGTAGCAGAATGACATAATAAAAAGCATATTTCAAGGGTTGTAAGATGGTGGGGTCTAAGAAAATAGTTACAAAAATTACTCATTTCTCGCGTGTTGATCCCCATTTTGGGCCACTTACGGTATTCGTATTTCTTCCAAACTAACTTTTACATAAAACAACCAATGAATCAAAACCACCCTAAAAATTTATAAAATTTGTTAATTTAGACAATTGTTCATCCACATCAACGAATTTGTCAGTCAGTATGTATGCTAAATTCAAATCTGAAGGTACACCAGTCAGTCAGTTTACCTTCTATCCACTAATCATTTTCAAACCCTCTACTTATCAAGTGATACCCTCCATTTTTCGAATCAATCCTCAAACAACAAAGCAGCCGTTAGCCTTCAGACCGAAGTATATTCGCCGTTCAAGACTAGAAGTCGATCTATTTCTGGCAGTTTTACAGACAGATTTATAATACAACGGCTTCTCTGCGGGTTGTCCAAAGATTCTCCTGGTCTACTTTGTTTAGTGCAAAGTACACTTCTTAAATTTAATACTGAATAACACTCCAAAAACCACTATCGGGGTTGCCTCCCGACATTGCAAAATGTTTGCACCTCATGCAATCGGGTGAATATGTGGCAAAATGTCAATCAGGACATTAATCACCACGGTACCCCGTAGCCTGTTCGCTCTTGCATCACACGGCGAGGGTCATGCGTTCGATTCACAGCGCGGATAGAAACATTTGGCGTATTTCTTTACGCCGGTTGTCTATGTTCATCCATCAATAGAATGGGTACCTGGGTGTGAGTCGCATCCTAATTTGCCCGGTATGCTCTGCATAACATGGGGCTTTCTTTGTACTAGTATGTCATTGATGTCAGCTAGGCCTGTATACCATGTACATGTACTTGCAGTAAATAAAGATATTACATTACAACTAGCAACCATCGGCGAGACTCAGTGAATGTCTTAAGACGTAGCTATGAGAAAGGTATTTGAAGATTTTCAGAACCCAGAGTTTCCATTACACTGCAAAAAATCCAAAAGTATCTGAATTATTTCATGCTGACGACACTTAATAAGAAGATTCTTAAAAGTCTTTACTCAAATGAAGTATTGAAAATTTGAAATACTAGAAGGTTGTGAACCTGAGGCGCACGACGTTCTCCCCGTAACAAAAAAAAAAAAAAACGCGAAAACGTAAGACGATGCATGGTGAGAGAGCGCAAGATAAAGTTATAGCACACGATTATAATTCACAACGTTATCCTCAAGCCAGTCATAATCTCTACAACGATTTCGTTCGTCTTGTCCCTAGATTTTTTTTTTTTCAGAAATTTGCCCAGTTCTGGAAAAAAGTATGAGTATAGGTTTAATAACACTAAATAAAAAAGCTACAGTGGAAAATTTGATAAATGAAATTAAGAGAAAACATTAAAATTAGAAGCATACATTCTTGGGGTAGATATAGAAACATTGTTGTTGGATGATAGTTACAAAGGTGAAGAAAATGTATTTGGACATCCCAGGAGGCGGGTTACACGACGGAACACATTACGTGATCATCATCGAGATTAGATACGGAACACCGGTTTGGAAAGATCGTAGGACAGTATGGTGTGTTCGCTTGGAATATATATCTGTGTTAGTTTACGCACAGATTGGCGACGTTTCTAGTGGTCCTTGGACTGTGTTCAGTGTTTCAGGGCAGTGAGCCACGTGCGGGTGGCTACGGGCCCTGACTGGGGCACTGAGCCTCACAGCTCTGCACCCAGTGTGGGCGGCTGTGAGGTCACAGACAGCAGCTCTGCTGCTGGCTCTGTCCCCACACCTACAGTCACCATGACAGACCCAGGAGAGCGGCCTAAACGTTCATTGGAATGCGGGGACGAGTTGGAGGACGACGTGGGGCAGGTGGGAGCCCCCACCAAGAAGGCCAAGGATGCAGTAGAGACTATTGTATCTGCCAATCTGCCACTAGATCCGACGGCAGCCGCTACCCAAGGAGACTTGCATCCCCAGATGGCCATAGGGATTGTGGAAGGAAGCCAGGAGGCTGTAGCTCCACAACTGGCAAGGATAGAGCCATCCCAGGTCCTTACACCAGTTGCGCTGGCTGACTCCACGTGGACGGAGGAATTCCCACTCAGCTCGGGCACAAACAACCGGGGCCTTCAACAAATTCAAGGTTCCGAATTACGGGTTTGTAAGGTATCCGGAAGGTCTACCCCGTCTCAAGTTCCACTGCGAGTTCACTCTCAGGAACAAGGTTTTGGTCATTCCTCGGGACGAGGATTCTTACGAGGAATTGAAGGGGCTGGTTGTGACACATCCCAGCATGGTGGAACTGGTTGCACGTCCCTGTGCCCCTCCCACTGGACCCCATTTTGGAAGTGCCCAATATTGTCAAGGCGGAGCGACTCACTGCAACAGTGAACAAGGTGCCCACCTGCCAGGTGCTGATCCACCACAAAGGTCCACTTCCCACGCACCTGGACCTTGGGGTCTGGGGAAGATTCAAGACCCGACCATACCTGTCGGGCCCAGTATAATGCTTCAACTGTCAGGGGTTCAATCATATTGCAGCCACCTGCCAGCGAGAGCAGAAGTGTTGTGTGTGCAGCAAGACACACGACTCGAAGGACTGCATTGCCATCTTCAAACAGCCAACCGGCAAAGCCCTTCGGTCGGAGCCCAAGTGTGCCAACTGCTCAAAGAGGCACCATGCCTGGAACTGGAGCTGTCCTGTGATGGTGCAGCACTGGCAGCAGGTTCGTCATTGGAACGGCCCGACAGCCCCGACGCCACCCAGCTTTGGAACCACCCAGCAACAGTCGGTATGGGCTCCGTCCGCAGTTCCCCAGATACCACAGGAGGGCAATACCAGTGAGTTCCCGGCACTGGGCTCCCGGCAGTTGCATCAGGGGGCACGCACTGGCTTGCAGCAGCGCGGTCAACTACGGGGTCAGATGGTAAGGTGGCCAAGAAGACAGAATCAATGGGAAAAATAGCCACAGGCCAGGCACACTGCCCAGCAGGTCCCAGCTGGGCACCAACATTCCTTGCTATACCGCCAGCAGGCCTCTTACCAAGGGCAGGCCCCTAGTGTAAGCGGCCAGAGTCAGGCAGAGGTTCCACGCCAGGGGACCCAGAAGCCCATGGCCACTCATGCCGGGCCCAGGGTGCACCCAGCTTATGCAGCTGCAGTGTCAACAGCCACCCAGATATACCCAGTGACCCATCACCGACTCGACGGGTCGTCCAGCTCAATGCCTGCAGAGGTAATGGTCGAATCATTTCCCGATCGACTGAAGAAAACCATCGGGGTCATCTCAGCACTTCTCTGTCGCCTGCTGCCGTCGGCGGACGACAGGGGCGCCTGCAGACAGCTCCTGTCATGGATGCTGGGCGTGGTCCTACTGGACAGGATGGACTCAATGGAACTTCAGGCCATCATCCAGGAGTCCTTCCAGTCCGTGATGGAGGAGGCCCCGGAGTCTCCAACAACGGTCGACGAGTCCCAGATAGAGATGGAATCAGAGGGCCACCTCTGCGGCCCTTGAAGATCCTCCAGTGGAACATTTGCGGGCTGCAGCGGAAAATTCACTTAGTGATTGAAGCTGCAGTTCAGGATGAGGTTGATGTCTTCCTGTTCGAGGAGACACTTACCAATTCGTCACATCAAATGCAGCCACATATCCTGGGATTCTCGGCCTACCTTCAGCGCTTGGAAAGGACTGGCAGGGGCACGGCGATCTACGTCAGGACCACTATCCCTCATTCAATCTCCAATGACTCCATCAACTGTGGGGAGGGCGTGGAGGTTTAGGCTGTCACCCTACACCTACCGGATTGACCTCTCGTGGTTTACAATATTTGCAGAAGCGCTTGGTACACCCTTGACATTTCAGAGGTGGCAGCACTCGCCCCATGGGAGGGTCTTGTTGTGGCTGGGGATGTCAATGCCCACCACCCAATACTTTCTTCTGTCTCTCATACCAACGCAACTGGGAGGCACCTTGCGGCTGTGCTGGAGGAGGTCCCTGAGATAGCCCTCCTCAATAATGGTGAGCCAACCCATCACTACGGTGGCCGCTTGGACGTCACACTCATCTCTAGGCGGTTGCTCTCGAGTGCGAGATGGGAGGTCCACCCCCGTCTCACAGTGATCACTTTGCAGTGGTCACCACGCTGATGGTCCAGTGGTCCCCGCTCCCCACACCTACCCCCAGATGGAATCTAAAAAAGGCCGACTGGCAGTGCTTCCAGGAGGTCATTGAGCGCTGGTGTACAGAGTCTCCTCTTCCGGAAGACCCAGATAAGAAGGCTCAAAGCTTGCCGGGGGCTTTCACATGTGCAGCTGAGGCAGCCATACCTAAGATTACAGGCGGAGGGTCATATAAACGTGACTGGTGGTTTTACAATGAGGACATCAGGGAACAGAACCACCGCATCAATGTCGTACACAAGATGCACAGGCATAATCCCACGGTTGAGTCCATGCATTTGCTCAGGGAAGTGGTGCGGCATGCACGCCATGTCTCACACAGGGTCCAGCAGGCTAAATGGTTCGAGTGGTGTGTCTCCTTCAGCTACTCCTCCACCTTATCTAAGATCTGGACCAAGTTACGATTGGCCACTGAGCAGTGTCGCAGTGTGGCCCGGTTGCACCCAGACCCCGCAACGGAGGCAGAATGTCTGGCGGACCTTTTCACCTCCAGAGCGGCCATGGCTCAACTGCCTCAGGATCTCCAGGACGTCCAAGCCACTCTCCTTCCTAGAAGGATGATGGTGATCCAAGCGGCATGCCAGGCTAAGGACGTCACGGATGAAGACTTCACAGACCAGGAGCTCCAGGCAGCCTCCACATCTCATCGGGACACTGCACCGGGGCATGATGGTATCATCTATGGCATGATCACTCGGTCTGGCCATTCTGGACATTCAGTTGTCCTGGGGTCGTCAACCGGACTTGGCGAGCTAGCAAACTCCCTGTCGTATGGAAGGAGGCTGACATCATTCCGATTCCTAAGCCTGGGGATCTGGCAGTGTGAGACCCATCTCCATCACCAGTTGCATCTCGAAGGTGTCTGAAAGGATGGTGTTGGAGCACCTGAGGTGGAAGCTTGGCCCTCCTCATAAACACCTCTATGGCTTCACCAGAGGAGTGGGCACTTTCGAAAGCCTTACCACTCTACTGGCCGGCATTGGGTCGGACGCCCAAGCCCACATTGTTGTCTTTCTTGACCTCGAGAAAGCTTTTGAGCTAGCCAGTGCACCTGCCATCCTCTCACTCTTGGCCCGCAGGGGGGTTAAAGGCAGGCTGCTTTCATGGCTTCGTTCCTATCTCCAGGACAGGAGGGCCCGGGTACGCTTCCAGGGGCATCCCTCTTCACTCAAGACCCTGGACAACGGCACTCCACAGGGCAGGGTGCTTAGTCCCACCCTGTTCAATGTACTGATGCACCAGCTGGTGCGCCTGCCTTTCTCCAGAGGCACCTTCCTCTTCAGCTATGCTGATGACTTGGCACTTGTCGTACCTAGGAAGCACCGGCTTTTGCAGCATGCCCAGGAGGACCTCTATCTGCTGGCTTCCACTTGCTGTCACTTGGGGCTCAAGATATCTGCGGCAAAATCCAAAGACATGATCCTTCGCAACAGGGTACCCAGTCAGAGGCTGCGTGTCCTGGGCATCGACCTGGAGTGGGTTCACAGTTATAGGTACCTTGGCATCTACATTGACAGGCGCCTCACCTTCCAGAAACATGTGCACCACATTAAAGAGAGGGCTCTGCAGAGGGTCAGGGCATTGGGTGCCATGGCCAACCCTAGGGTTGGAGCCAGCCTCGAGGTCATGAGGTTGTTTTACATCCAGGCAATACGATCCCTCGTTGACTATGGGGCATTTGCTCTGGTTTACGCCAGACCCACAAACATCAAATCCCTCTCTGTCATCCAGAACACAGCTGTACGGGCCATGCTGGGGGCTCCTAGGTGGGCCAGTGCAGTGGCTCTGAACCTTGAGGTGCAGCTACAGCCTCTTGAAGACAGGATCTAACTGGTAGCTGCCAAGAGGATCGCAAAGTATCTCCGACTCCCAGGGGCTGACAAACTGATGAGAGATTTACGGGTCCGCCAGGTATAGGCCATTCCACTGCATCCCGGCCGCCGATGGATGTGGTCGGTAGCAGATGCCACACGGAAGCTCCTGCCCATGACATTGCTCCAGGCGGGAGGCTGCGACAGACTGGCGGCAAACTACACGGTGCCACCCCCTTGGGCACCAGAGCTGTTTGCGGTGCACTGGACAACCCTACCAGACAGCAAGAGACATTGCACCCAGAACATTATGCAACGACTTGCCTCGGCTAGCATTGTGGGTGTGGAAGGCCCAGGGTGTGTGCCATATTGCACCGATGGTTCCAGAGACCCAGTGGCAGGCCGCACAGCTGCTGGGATATTCCACAGCAATCTGACAGCAGGTTGGCACCTCCCAGACCATTGCACCATCCTCCAGGCTGAACTCTTTGCCATCCAACAAGCTCTGCAGCATGCTCTTGCAGACCATCAGTATCCCCCCATCATCCACGTTGATTCCAAGGCAGCGATCCAAGAGGTTATGCACAGAGAGCCAAAGGACAACATACTTAATCACATCCATCCGGGGTGTCCTGCAGACTCTCATGGCCCAGGGTCGCAGTGCTACCATCAACTGGATCCCGAGCCATGTGGGTATCCCTGGCAATGATTCTGCAGATGAGATTGCTAGGACTGCAACCCTCGAGGCACAGCCACGTGCTGCAATCTCCATCAGCCTCAGCCAGATTGCGCTGTGGGCTGCCGGTGCGGCCAGGCGCCCATTCCCTGACCCTGGGGATTCACGGATCTTCTGTTGGTATGTCAGGGCGACCCACAGGGCGCCCCCTCCAAGTATCGGACACAGTCCAGAGAACTGAGGGTGCATATCCACCGCCTACGCTTAGGGTATCCCACTACTGCGCGGATTGCTGAATGTGCACGAGAGGAGCTCTGTGCCCATTGTGACAGAATGGTTCAGAAGCCCTTGGTTCACTACCTGTTAGACTGCCCGGCTACGATTCCCCTTCGCCGTAGACACTTCCCAATGACCCCAGTGGGGCAGGCCCGAGAGGATGAGGCAGCACATCTTGTGTACTTAGCTGTAAGGGACTTGAAAACCTTACTTCCAGTCATTGCACGTCATCTACCCCTCCACTGAAGTTGCTGCGAGGGCCTGCTTTGGGCCTCCATTGCACTGCACACCAGTCGCTGTTAGTGCACACTAACGTTTGGTACGTCATCTGGCCATAGAGCCGGTGAGGTAACCCCCCTTCCTGCTGAAGACCTGCCACGCAGGTGCAAGTAAAGATAAACGACACTTCTCTACCCGGGGAGCCAATGCCAGGTCACGAAAATGGAAGAGACCCGGGCCAGGATACCATACCGGCCAATCAAATAGAATAGAATAGAATAGAATATATATTTGGATATAGAGTGCCATGAAGGTGAAGTGTAATTTGTAAGGAAGTCGTATTAAGAATGTAAAAGCTTCACTAGTTGTTGCTACCAATTCTACATCGTTAGAATTTGGCAACATCAGTCATTTTAGTCGCCAGTAAAAGAACTTCTTTTATCTTAAATTTCTTCAGGAACCGACTGAAAACACAACTACAAACTTTCACTCAAACAAAATTATTGACAGAATTACAGAAACGAGTGAACTACCGAGAACTCTTTTCACTATAAAAGGTAAAATCAACTTTAAAACAGTAAATAATTATTTTCTTCAGTATTTAGCTATCAGAACGGATCATAAATATTTTTGCGCTATATAATTACAGACAACATCTATGTAGATCCCAGATAAAGTTAAATAACAAGAAAAAAATGTGTGATAAAGTGGAGTGCTCAGATCTGAATGCAGAGACCGAAATTTATCGTAAGCTCTTCCCTACAGGATAACAAAGCAGAAGGCTCTACCCCCGATCCTCCTCTTTTTCTCAGATCACTGCCAGCATAAAACAAGAGAACCAATATTCCACAAAATTTATAAAAAGGTTATGGATATTTATGGGAAAGATAAGTGTTAATGGAAGGCATGGGCTAACACTACCTTTTCCACAATAGTACTGCTTTTTCCTCCAACCATTTGTTACCCCACTGTCACCCATAATGTTATGTTACCCCACTGTCACCCATAATGTTATGTTACCCCACTGTCACCCATAATGTTACGTTAACCCACTGTCACCCATAATGTTACGTTAACCCACTGTCACCCATAATGTTATGTTACCCCACTGTCACCCATAATGTTATGTTACCCCACTGTCACCCATAATGTTATGTTACCCCACTGTCACCCATAATGTTATGTTACCCCACTGTCACCCATAATGTTATGTTAACCTACTATCACCCATAATGTTATGTTACCCCACTGTCACACATAATGTTATGTTAACCTACTGTCACCCATAATGTTATGTTAACCCACTGTCACCCATAATGTTACGTTAACCTACTGTCACCCATAATGTTATGTTAACCCACTGTCACCCATAATGTTACGTTAACCTACTGTCACCCATAATGTTATGTTACCCCACTGTCACCCATAATGTTATGTTACCCCACTGTCACCCATAATGTTATGTTACCCCACTGTCACCCATAATGTTACGTTAACCCACTGTCACCCATAATGTTATGTTACCCCACTGTCACCCATAATGTTATGTTAACCTACTGTCACCCATAATGTTATGTTAACCCACTGTCACCCATAATGTTACGTTAACCTACTGTCACCCATAATGTTATGTTAACCCACTGTCACCCATAATGTTACGTTAACCTACTGTCACCCATAATGTTATGTTACCCCACTGTCACCCATAATGTTATGTTACCCCACTGTCACCCATAATGTTATGTTACCCCACTGTCACCCATAATGTTACGTTAACCCACTGTCACCCATAATGTTATGTTACCCCACTGTCACCCATAATGTTACGTTAACCCACTGTCACCCATAATGTTATGTTACCACACTGTCACCCATAATGTTACGTTAACCCACTGTCACCCATAATGTTATGTTACCACACTGTCACCCATAATGTTGTTACCCCACTGTCACCCATAATGTTATGACTAGTAATGTACCTACTACTGGTAAGAGGATGACGAGAGCACGATGGTAGGGGATGACAAGAACACGATGGTAGGGGATGACAAGAACACGATGGTAGGGGATGACAAGAACACGATGGTAGGGGATGACAAGAACACGATGGTAGGGGATGACAAGAACACGATGGTAGGGGATGACAAGAACACGATGGTAGGGGATGACAAGAACACGATGGTAGGATGATGACACGGTGTTATGGTTTACATCACTGTCTGTCTGATATGAGGATGAGGAACATGATAATAGGCGGTTAACAAGAACACGATGGTAGGTGGTTGACAAGAACATGATGGTCGGGGTTGACAAGAACATGATGGTAGGGGTTGACAAGAACATGATGGTAGGGGTTGAAAAGAACATGATGGTAGGGGTTGACAAGAACGTGATATTAGGGGTTGACAAGAACATGATGGTAGGGACTGAAAAGAACATGATGGTAGGGGTTGACAAGAACATGATGGTAGGGGTTGAGAAGAACATGATTGTAGGGGTTGACAAGAACATGATAGTAGGGGTTGACAAGAACATGATGGTAGGGGTTGAAAAGAACATGATGGTAGGGATTGACAAGAACATGATATTAGGGGTTGACAAGAACATGATGGTAGGGACTGAAAAGAACATGATGGTAGGGGTTGACAAGAACATGATGGTAGAAGTTGAGAAGAACATGATTGTAGGGGTTGAGAAGAACATGATAGTAGGGGTTGACAAGAACATGATGGTAGGGTATGACATGAACATGATTGTAGGGGTTGACAAGAACATGATGGTATGGGTTGACAAGAATATGATGGTAGGAGGTTGACAAGAACATGATGGTAAGGGTTGACAAGAACATGATGGTAGGGTATGACAAGAACATGATGGTAGGTGGTTGACAAGAACATGACGGGAGGGGTTGACAAGAATATGATGGTAGGTGGTTGACAAGAACATGATGGTAGGGGTTGACAAGAACATGATGGTAGGGGTTGACAAGAACATGATGGTAGGGGATGACAAGAACATGATGGTAGGGGTTGACAAGAACACGATGGTAAGGGATGACAAGAACATGATTGTAGGGGGTTGAGAAGAACACGATTGTCGGGGATGACAAGAGCACGATGGTAGGGGTTGACAAGTACACACTGGTAAGGGTTGACAAGATTGACAAGAACACGATGGTAGGGGTTGAAAAGAACATGATGGTAGGGGTTGACAGGAACACGATGGTAGGGGTTTACAAGAACACGATGGTAGGGGGTTGACAAGAACACGATGGTAAGGGTTGAAAGAACATGATGGTAGGGTTTGACAAGAACATGATGGTAGTGGTTGACAGGAACACGATGGTAGGGGTTTACAAGAACACGATGGTAGGGGGTTGACAAGAACACGATAGTAGGGGATAACAAGAGCACGATGGTAGGGGTTGACAAGAACACGATGGTAAGGGTTGAGAAGAACACGATGGTAGGGGCTGACAAGAACATGATGGTAGGGGTTGACAGGAACACGGTGGTAGGGGTTTACAAGAACACTATGGTAGGGGGTTGACAAGAACGCGATGGTAGAGGATGATAAGAACACGATGGTAGGGTTTGACAAGAACACGATGGTAGCGGGTTGACAATAACACTATGGTAGGGGTTGACAAGAACACGATAGTAGGGGTTGACAAGAACATGATGGTAGGGGGTTGACAAGAACACGATTGTAGGGGATGACAAGAACATGATGGTAGGGGGTTGACAAGAACACGATGGTAGGGGATGACAAGAACACGATGATAGAGGGTTGAGAAGAACACGATGGTAGGGGATAACATGAACATGATGGTAGGTGGATGACAAGAACACGATGGTAGGGGTTGACAAGAACACGATTGTAGGGGTTGACAAGAACTCAATGGTAGGGGGTTGACAAGAACACGGTGGTTGGGACTGACAAGAACACGATACTACAGGTTGACAAGAACACGATGGTATGGGGTTGACAAGAACACGATGGTTGGGATTGACAAGAACACGATAGTGCAGGTTGACAAGAACACGATGGTATGGGGTTGACAAGAACACGATGGTTGGGATTGACAAGAACACGATAGTGCAGGTTGACAAGAACACGATGGGGTGGGGTTGACAAGAACACGATGGTAGGGGATGACATGAACACGATAGTGCAGGTTGACAAGAACACGATGGGATGGGGTTGACAAGAACGCGATGGGATGGGGTTGACAAGAACACGATGGGATGGGGTTGACAAGAACACGATGGGATGGGGTTGACAAGAACACGATGGGATGGGGTTGACAAGAACACGATGGGATGGGGTTGACAAGAACACGATGGGATGGGGTTGACAAGAACACGATGGGATGGGGTTGACAAGAACACGATGGGATGGGGTTGACAAGAACACGATGGGATGGGGTTGACAAGAACACGATGGGATGGGGTTGACAAGAACACGATGGGATGGGGTTGACAAGAACACGATGGGATGGGGTTGACAAGAACACGATGGGATGGGGTTGACAAGAACACGATGGGATGGGGTTGACAAGAACACGATGGGATGGGGTTGACAAGAACACGATGGGATGGGGTTGACAAGAACACGATGGGATGGGGTTGACAAGAACACGATGGGATGGGGTTGACAAGAACACGATGGGATGGGGTTGACAAGAACCGACTGAAAGTTAAATGTAAGTCAATTATTTTCCAACCTTTTTGTGGGTGACTGAGAGATTGCCAGAGGTGGCAAGATTCTTGTAATTACTTTTCAGTTTAGTATCCTTACACAATCGCTTGAAATTTGTAGAAAATATATGCTTTCATAACATATATATGCAACTTGAGAACGATCAAGTTTGAATTTAAAAAGAGAAATAAATGTAAATGAATTAAAGAAAAATGAAGGTGTGTGAGATCTGCAATGTTAGGCTCGTATTATCGTCACGTTGTATTGTGTCTTGTAACATCACTGGCGTATTAATGTATAGCTGTATGTGTTATATTGGGCTGACAAGTACTGCGGCCAAGTACATGTTGTGGGTAGGGTATGTGCTGCTAGGTAGAAGGTTACTCTGAATGGGTAGGGAGTGGTAACCACGTTGTGGGTGCAAGCAGTGATATTGTACTAAGAATTCCTACATGTAGAATGCTGATTTTTATTTCGGACATTCCGCATTATTCCACTTCTGAAATTGCTACTGGCAAGTCACAGTCGCTCTACCACAAGATTTATCGCTTCGATTCCCGTCGAGGAGGGGAATTTGTAACCTATACACCGTCGCCTTTACTTTTTCACGGTGCTTTCGTATAGTGTAAACATTAAACCAGCCAGTGGAATCATACATGACTCCACCAAACTAGCCGTTGATGCCGCTGTAAGGACCTGCTTTCATGTCAAATTCACAGCAATCCACTTTCTGAAGGACTCCTTTATTAAGGTCTGTTCTGATGACAATGAATCATCAAAACTCATGGTTGACACCGCAATGAAGACTCTCAGTGACCGACAATTCAACGTATCAGCTTCACCTTTCCTGCTGGTTAAACGTTCTGTTTTTGTCCAACGGCTGGACAAGATCATCATATCTCTATCAACTGCTGACCTGAAGACCTCTATCAAGGAACGAAACTCTTGGGCCTCGAATATTTCAATTCCTATGCAAAATCGGCAGAACGAAAATTAGGGATTTTTACCGTATTATCATTATTCTTGTATTCGCAGTTAATGCTAAAAGTGATGGATTTGTCATCACTTGCGCCAAGCTCTTCAGTGATCTCCAGATTATTAACGAGTGTTTCCTTATTTGAGAAGAATAGGTCGAGCAAATTATTACCCGTGGTAGGCTCTGTTACACACTGCTTCAGAAAACAGTCCTGAACTGTTTCCATAAAGTCACTGGACTCCAGATTACCGGTCAAAGAATTCCAGTCAATTTGACTAAAGTTAAAATCCCCTACTATCACTATGTTATTGTGTCTAGAAGCCCTAGCAATTTCGTCCCAAAGAAGTCTCCCTCTATCTTGATCCAAGCCTGGAGGTCGGTATATTACACCTAGAATTAGTTTTTCTTGACCGACAAACTCTACCCAAACAGATTCTGTTACTATTCCATCTGTTTTTATACCTCTTTTAATGCAACAATATTTTCTCGAACATATAATGCAACTCCTCCCCTCTTCCCATTACATCTATCCACATGGAACAATTTAAATCCTTTAATATTACACTCAGCAATAACCCGACTCTTCAAATCATACAAGGTTTCAGTTAATGCAATGACATCAAAGTTCCCAGCACATGCTACCAAACGCAGTTCATTAATCTTATTTCTTGCACTTCGACTGTTAGCATAAAATACCATCATATGTTTTTTTTCTTCTGCATATTTTTCGTATTCTCCTTCGCTTTTACACAATTTCTGAAATTATCGTTACCCAGCGTTATTCCATGACTGTTATTATTAAGATTCATCATATCATAGCCCAAGTCAATATATCCATAATCATTATTTTACATTTCTAAACCCATACCTCTAACTAATCCTAGTTTAAAGTCCTAACAACCCCCTCAACTGAGCCAGCAAGTAAACCCACACCTACCCTAGATAAGTGAACCCCATCCCTGGCATACACGTCATTTCGGCCATAGAAGTGGTCTCAGTTATCAATGAATAGCAATGCATTATCCTTACAGTGTTTGTCCAGCCAACAATTAATACCAATTGCTCTTTCAATTGGTATTAATTGCTACCTGGCAATCTTTTCCGTCTCAGTAGCAGTATCGAGTGCTGCTGACTGCGATCTTTATCTGTATATATATATATATATATATATATATATATATATATTATATATATATATATATATATATATATATATATATATATATATATATATATATATATATATACATATATATATATATATGTATATAAAGAGGTTTGGTAATAAGTAATATATATTTTATGAAGAAGAGGATCAATAAATATACAAGGTAATGAAAGTAGTTTGTTAGATTATGTATTGGTGGATAAAAGGTTGAAGGGTAGGCTCCAGGATGTTCACATTTATAGAGGGGCAACTTATACATCTGATCATTATTTAGCTGTTCCTAAAGGTAGAGTAAGAGGTAGATGGGAAAAGATGAAAATGGCAACAACAAGCAAGAGGGAGGTGAAAGTGTATAAACTAAGGGAGGAGGAAGTTCGGGTGAGATATAAGCAACTATTGGCAGAAAGGTTGGCTAGTGCAAGTATGAGTAGTGGAAGGGGGAGGGGTTGAAGAGGGTTGGAATAGTTTTAAATATTCAGTATTAGAATGTGTGGCAGAAGTTTGTGGTTATAGAACATGTGGAGAGCATGTATAGTCCCTTTATATAAACGAAAGGGGGACAAAAGAGATTGTAAAAATTATAGAGGAATAAGTTTACTGAGTATACCAGGAAAAGTGTAAGGTAGGGTTATAATTGAAAGAACTAGAGGTAAGACAGAATGTAGGATTGCGGATGAGCAAGGAGGCTTCAGAGTGGGTAGGGGATGTGTAGATCAAGTGTTTACATTGAAGCATATATGTGAACAGTATTTAGATAAAGGTAGGGAAGTTTTATTGCATTTATGGATTTAGAAAAGGCATATGATAGAGTGGATAGGGGAGCAATGTGGCAGATGTTGCAAGTATATGGAATAGGTGGTAAGTTACTAAATGCTGTAAAGAGTTTTTATGAGGATAGTGAGGCTCAGGTTAGGGTGTGAAGAAGAGAGGGAGACTAATTTCAGGTAAAAGTAGGTCTTAGACAGGGATGTGTAATGTCACCATGGTTGTTTAATGTATTTATAGATGGGGTTGTAAAAGAAGTAAATGCTGGGGAGTTCGGGAGAGGGGTGGGATTAAATTATGGGGAATCAAATACAAAATGGGAATTGACACAGTTGCTTTTTGGTTGATGATACTGTGCTTATGGGAGATTCTAAAAAAAAATTGCAAAGGTTAGTGGATGAGTTCTGGAGTGTGTGTAAAGGTAGAAAGTTGAAAGTGAACATAGAAAAGAGTAAGGTGATGAGTGTATCAAATGGTTTAGATAAAGAAAAATCGGATATCAATTTGGGGAGGAGGAGTATGGAAGAAGTGAATGTTTTCAGATATTTGGGAGTTGACGTGTCGGTGGATGGATTTATGAAGGATGAGGTTAATCATAGAATTGATGAGGTAAAAAAGGTGAGTGGTGCATTGAGGTATATGTGGAGACAAAAAACGTTATCTAAGGAGGCAAAGAAGGGAATGTATGAAAGTATAGTAGTACCAACACTCTTATATGGGTGTGAAGCTTGGGCTGTGAATGCAGCAGCGAGGAGGCGGTTGGAGGCAGTGGAGATGTCCTGTTTAAGGGCAGTGTGTGGTGTAAATATTATGCAGAAAATTCGGAGTGTGGAAATTAGGAGAAGGTGTGGAGTTAATAAAAGTATTAGTCAGAGGGCTGAAGAGAGGTTGTTGAGGTGGTTTGATCATTTAGAGAGAGTGGATCAAAGTAGAATGACATGGAGAGCATTTAAATCTGTAGGGGAAGGAAGGCGGGGTAGGGGTCGTCCTCGAAAAGGTTGGAAGGAAGGGGTAAGGGAGATTTTGTGGGCGAGGGGCTTGGACTTCCAGCAGGTGTGTATGAGCGTGTTCGATGGGAGTGAAAGGAGACGAATGGTATTTGGGACCTGACTATCTGTTGGAGTGTGAGCAGGGTAATATTTAGTGAAGGGATTCAGGGAAACCGGTTATTTTATATAACCGGACTTGAGTCCTGGAAATGGGAAGTACAATGCCTGCACTCTAAAGGAGGGGTTTCGGGATATTAGCAGTTTGGAGGGATATGTTGTGTATCTTTATACGTATATGCTTCTAAACTGTTGTGTTCTGAGCACCTCTGCAAAAACAGTGATTATGTGTGAGTTAGGTGAAAGTGTTGAATGATGATGAAAGTATTTTTGGGGGGATTTTCTTTCTTTTTGAGTCACCCTTTAGCTCAAGATCTTTCGCACTCTGTGCGTCATCAGGAGCTATGCATTGTTGCAAGTCTAGCAACCGATAGAGTGAGGAAGTTCTTTCTGAAGCAAGGAATAAGTGTAAATCGTCACAAGGATATTCGAACCATAACTCTCTCAGAATAGCTCTGCAGGACTGGGTAAATTGTTTGACAGCTTCTGTTTTATTATTAAATTCATAAGTGATTTCTCATAACTTCCAATAATTATTTCATCTTTTAGGTACACCCACAATTCAGTGTTCTTTATCTTTAATCATTATCCATCTCACGTCTTATTAATGAGAGAAATATAAGCTAAAATTCGTGGCTCACGTCCTCGTATAAGCAACAACAGGAGGGTAAACTTTGACGCTAATTAAGTCAAAACTTCTCCACTAGTTAGCTCGAAAAAGTTTGGCTGGTGAAGGAGGATAATTAGGGGCAAGAAACAGTCTCTACTTGTCACTCAAAATTATCACCATAATAATAATAATAATAGTAATGATAATAATAATAATAATAATAATAATAATAATAATAATAATAATAAAAATAATAATAATAATAATAATAATAATTATTATTATTATTATTAATTATTATTATTATTATTATTATTATTATTATTATTATTATTATTATTATTATTATTATTATTATTAACTAGGAATAATAATATAAATAATTATAAAACAATAATAATAATCATAATAATGTTAGTAATAATAATAATAACATGAATGATAATAAAAATAACGTCATAAATAACTACAGCAGACCGTCGATTAAGAGGGTAGTTAGGTTCCTGAAAATGTAGTGTTAGACAAATCCATGACAAATGAAATGAAGAACTTACTGGAAAAATAGGGTTACGTTTCTGGGACCCCCCAAAATACCAGACAACCTTTTTTAGGTCTCCAAACCTTACGCAAATAGAAATTGATAATGTAATTGTTGTTCATTGTCGTCATGTATGCTTTCTCTGTTCTTCAAGGCTACAAATGCAGCGGAAATAATATTTCTTAACTTAAATTGTGGTTGCTGGTGTTTGTCAATGATTGTGAAGGAGTGGAGAGGCATGATGAGGCCCATCTCGCCTGAGGTGGATGGTAGTCCAGTCAGTAAGTCAGTCCAGTGAAGTGAGTCAGTGGGTCAGTCAGTCAAGCCAGGGAAGTCATTCAATTCAGTAGGTCACTCATTCAAGTCATTCAGTATGTCACTCATTCAAGTCATTCAGTAAATCAGTCAATCAAGTCAGTCAGTCAGTCAAATTGGTCAGTCGGGTCAGTAAGCCAATCAGTAAATCAGGTCAGTCATTCAGTAAATCAGTCAAGTCATTCAGAAAAACAGTAAATGAGGTCAGTCAGTAAGTCAGTCATTCAGCAAATCAGTCAGGTCAGTCAGTAAGTCAGTCATTCAGTAAATCAGTCAAATCAGATTAGCCAATTCATTCAGAAAACCAGTTAATCAGGTCAATCAATAAAATTCAGTCATTCAGTAAGTCAGTCAAATCATAATATCAGTCATAATATAAGTCATTCAGTAAATCAGTCAAGTCGTTCAGAAAAATCATCAACACAGGACAGTCAGTAAATCAGTCATTCAGGAAATCAGTCAGGTGAAGCCAGTCAAATCATCCAGAAAACAGTCAAATCGGTAAATCAGATGGGTCAGTAAGTCAGTCATTCGGTAAATCAGTCAAATCAGGTCAGTCAAATCATTCAAAAAAATCAGTCAGATCAGTAAATCAGGTCAGTCAGTAAGTCAGTTATTCAGTGAATCAGTCAAATCATTCAGCAAATCAATCAAGTCAGTAGGTCAGTCAAGTCAGTAAACTGGACGACAGCCCAGGTTATTCATTGCACAAGCCTGTATATTTGCTTCACTCTTTTTAATCATACGAACCAACTCATCATGTCTCGCCATGTCTGTCAGCATAGTTGCTGATCCCCTATATGTGTTGTATAGCTAATCTGAGTGTCATAGTACCATCCATATGTTTTACATACATGATCCCTTTCTAGGCTCAGTGACTGGCATGTGTGACGTCACGTGATGCGCATGTGTGCTTGAGATTCCCTGTAACTCTCTCAGTCCCCACTAGACCTACCAAGTAGCAACAGGCAGGCTGGGCCTCTCCCTTTTCACGCTCTGCCAATATATGTGTTACCATCCAACAAGTGTGTTTATCTCCAACCATCACATCTCCACGAACTCTTCCCAACAAATGGTGCCAGCAGCGTGGGCATAAAATTGTCAATTACGCCGATGTACGGAGATAAATTCTCTCAGCCGACGAGGACATTGTGTGTGTGATGCATGGCGGCCTAGCTAAACAGCCTGCTCCTCTGACCCAGCACTCGCCAGCCTCTCTGCACTACTTCCTGGTCAGTCTTTGTCTTAGTGTTGCTACCAAGCCAGTCTGTGTGGGGGGGGATCAGCCCTACACCATCCAGCCTATCTTAAGTACCAGCCTTGCCTGCTAAGCCAGCTTTCCACCCCTGCTGTACTCATCGTTACAGGTTCTCAAACCAGCCTGTGTGAAGGGTTAAGCCAAGCCAGCCAGCCAACTAACCCAGGTGACTAACCCAGTACTCAAGCAAGCCACGTGAGTTCCAGCCTTCACCGTCACTTTGTGCTTCCAGTTCAAGCTGTTCTGAGTGTTTTATCATCCCTGTGGTGTCGTGGTATTTTGTGTTTTTTTTAAGCCAGCCGGCTTAGAATATTTTCGTGCCTAGTGCGGGTGTCCCCAGAGTGGCTTACGCCACTTATCCTATCCCGGAGGCCTAGTCACCATGCGATGTTCTACCGCACTGCCTCACTCACCCACACCCACATCTGTTTTTTTGTACCCTTATAATGGGTCCTTGCATTTTATTTTATGGACCACATAGGGGGTCAAGACGAAAGATTGTTCCTTCATCCCTGTGCACCAACGTCAAAGCCTCCTGTGTGCATCTATCATTGATATAAGTGCAAAAAACTTCGAGAATTCGCCGAGTAGTGGAGTGCCGCGCCAGCCACGAGACTCCACCACTACCCTTCTCCACCACAATTCACCCTCAATTCTTCACCAACGTCGCTACAGTGATAATATTTTTATAGAGATATTTGTGAGTGTTGCGACAATTTTTCAGTGATTTTTAGTGTTATTCAGTGACTCTTGATTAGACTCAGTGTTCATTATATCCTGTTCGTAATGTTTTTTTTTCTTTCTTCACTGTTTAAATTTTCGTGCTTTATTTTTGTCTGTTGCATTGTGTTCATTTTTTTTTATATATACGTGAAGTAAGTACTTTTCCATTTTTCCCTGTTGTGTGAAATATATAAGCAGTATAAACTTGTGTTTGCGCTTCATAAATTATCTTGTGTTCACTGTATTGTGTTCCTTGCTTAGTAATTTATGCAGTGAAGTAATTCAGTAACTTGTTATGTTATATTCTGCATCACAATTCAGTGTTGTCTCAGTTTTTTTTTCTCCCAGCATTTGTGTCCTTGCTGATTTTTTTTTATTCATTCATTTGCCATTTTTTCTGTGTGTTGAACATTCTTGTGTTAATTCTTTTCATTTAGCCAGTGTTTAATTTGCCTTATCTCCACAGACAATTGTTCCATTATTTTGGTTGAAGCAAGAGAATTATTTTCCAATTTTTGTCACCCCAAGCCTCACTGCAAGAAAATTCTCATAGTATTGTGCATACATTGATGTGTTGTGGTTCTGCCTTATTGTGAGTGTCAACCTTTCTTTGTTTTGTAATTTTTGCCCTTTATTATTTTTCATATTTCATTGAAATTCACTCTTAGTGCAATTTTTTAACTTTTTTAAAAGTAAATCATTCTTTTGCTTGTTCAGTAAGTGTTTGCTTAGCTGCAGTTAAGAGTTAAAGTGTTCAGTCAGTTCATTCTTTGATAATTTTTTTTATTGGTTTTGTAAACTGCATTTTCTTGTGTGTGCAATGTTTTTATTATTGCAGTATTGACTCAGTTGCAATGATTCTTGTGTAAATATTGTGCTGCCATTAAAATTTTTCTTTCAGAATTTTTTTTATGTAGTGTTGTGTTGTGCAGTACTTTTTGATTAGTAATTATTATTTGCAATATTGTTACAGTTTATCTCAGTGCAATATTTTGTGATTTCAGTTTCACATTTCTTGTTCTGTGCATAATATTTTATTCTTTGTGTCATTTTATTTTCTGTTTAGTGAATTGCTTTCCCAGTCCATTTTAATTTTGCACAAGATTTATTGATTCCATTTTATCATTTTTCATTGATTTACCAATTATTGTTGAATTTCTTTATTGAATAGAGAGTAAAGAAAACTCACTGAGCCATTAATTAAATTTAAAGTAAATTCGAGCAATTTTGGTTTGAGTAAACTACAATTTTTCTTGATTATCAAAGTGTTGATATCCAGTTGAGTATTTTTTTTATGTGAGTTCCCTTGCTCTACAGTGTGACTTATTTTTCTTTACTTGTGCAGAATACTTAAGCATATTCTTCCCATTTAAGTTTACTGTGTTGTGTGTTCCCCAGTTACATATTTTTTGTTTCTTTAAACTCTTGTTTCACATTTTGCCCCTCAAGGAAGGTTCCTTGATGTTGGTGAGGGGCTCTTGATTTAGGGAACTGGATCTGTGCTCCAGTTCCCCGAATTAAGCCTGAATGCCTTCCACATCCCTCCCAGGCGCTGTATAATCCTCCGGGTTTAGCGCTTCCCCTTGATTATAATAATAATAATTGTTTCACATTTTGCAAGCATGTCTCAAGTCTTCTCGAGCGATGCCTCAGCACATCCTGCTTGTCCAACCAATATTGCGTCAGTCCAAAATTCGAGTAATTCTTTATCAAACTATAGACACACTCAGACTTCCAGCCTTCACAATTTTAGTCGTGACCCTTATGTTGCTATGCCGTTGTTCAATGGGAATCCAGACAACCTGGAGGCATGGTTTACCGCTGTTCGTGCTAGAGCAAATGCCTCAGTAGATGCCCCTCCCCATCTGAGAGTTGTATAATTAGTATCGGAAAGGAGAGTTTAGCTCGTTCACCAGCCGCCTCGAATGTCTTTAACTTGATCCGGATGAAGGACTTACAGGGTCTCACCAAGTGGGAAGATTACGAGCAGTTAATACGTGACTATCTTGACCCAGTGAGAGTGATTGATCCTTTCATTGTCCATAAGGAAATAGTGTGTACAGCTTCTAGGCCAGAGGAATCATTAGATGCGTTTGCTCATCGTTTAAATAACCTCATGTCCTCATTTGTTAGGGCCGGTCAAAATTCCAAGTACCTTGCAGACGACGATAAACGAGCTCTTGAGGGGTTCGCCAGTTTAGCAGCATTTGAAGTTAATGCCACTAACTTCTATGTATGTGTATAATTCCAGTCCTCTAACTGCCGCAATGGGACCGCTTGCAGCCCTAATCCACGTGCGTGACTTGTATCCCGAGGGAACCTTCCCTTATCGAAGGCTTACGCCAACCATTTTGTCTAATCCCGTACATCCTCTTGTTTGTGCTACAAACAAAACTCCCGATCGAAATCACTTGCGACCGTCATTCAAAGCTAGTGTCAAGAGTCATCATTCCCGTCGCACTCGTAGTATGTACAGTACCCATAGCCAAAGAACCTGCTATAATTGTGGTTACCGTGGCCATATCGCGGTAAATTGTCCTGATAGTGGCCCTAAGAGGCATCGTAATGCTGATGGGTACCAGTCCGATCTGCCTTACTGTACTTATCACAGAATTCATGGTCATGACACATCCGAGTGCAATGCTCTCTACAACCTTCAGTACTCTAGATCCTTCCGTGGCCATTCCAACTGCAGAGCCAGGAGAGGAAATAGAGGTCAGGGTTCTTAGATTAACCAGAACCAGCCTCACTCTTCCAATTCGGGGGAATCCGAGCGCCCCAGTCAACCCGTCCCATGGTGACAGTAGGTGATAATGAGTACACCATCCCCGTTCACAAATCCTTTGAAGCCTTAAGCAGTCTCGAGAATGACAGTCCCGCTGATGATGTTGCTTCACACGTCTCTGACGTAGATGATTTTGGGTATGAAGCAGAACATACCTTTCCCATTGACAACCCACCTTTTTGTTTGCACATAACTCCCAATGAAACGATAGGCCCTATATTGCAAGCATTCATTCATAATGCGCCCGTTCATGTGTTCATGTACTCTGGAGCGCAAGTTAATATTATCAGGTCTAGTTTGTTTAAAGATAAGCAGTTACGACGTGTCCTCCTCGTTGAACCAACTACTGTAACCTCCCTTAGTGGTGTAGCTGGTTCCCTTCTGCGTGTCCGAGGTCAGACTTCCCTCACCTTTTCAATCCAAGGTAAAGATTTTACTGATTCTTTCTTTGTCGTCGACTAGATTACTTTCCCTGGTGACCTACTGGGATTTGCTTCCATGAGAGACTTACATATTGTGTTCGACTCTTACCGATGGCATGCCCAAATTGATGACATGATCATTCCATTTTGGGGTTACCAGCTTGGATCCGAGATCTGCCATACGGCCACAGAGTACGGCGTTCGGTTTAAGTCCGTACAAACCAGTGTGTTTTCCAGTAGCGTACCCAAACGGTCAGGTACTAGTAACTCTGTCACTCCCATATGTGTTCTTCCTTCTACACCTTCAGACATGCAGGATAGTGTTCCGTTGCCTCAAGTGTCCGAGGACACTCAGACTGCCTTGAGTGCTCAGCCTATCCCTGCAATGGCTGCTAGTTCAAGTAGTAGTTTCTCCACAGGGGATGCCATGTCAGAGAACGATTATTTGAAACTAGTAATGCCATCTCTTGTTGATGTCACATGCCGTCTGCAGAAAAACATGTCTGTTGCGGCTAGTGCTCTCACTAGAGTGTCTGTTGTTGTTCCTAGTGTTCCAGATGGTGATAACGTCCTAGTTGACAGTGATTCCTGCAAAGTCAAGGGTTTATTTGTTGAACCATCCTTACATGTTGTAAGAGACAGTAAGATCCATTTATTTCTTGCTAACACTTCTGGTCACAGTGTTCGTCTCAGAGCAAATACCAGTCTTGTTAACCTGCTTCACTATCCTTACCCTGTTCAAGTACAGGATGACGTGCCACCTTACCAGTGGGTTGGTGCTATTTCAACAGGGGAGACCTCATCCACTTCACTGGATCAATCCATCCCACCAGTTGAGGAGAAAGACTTACCTCCCACTGACTTCCCAGACGAGGTCAAGCGTTTGTTACTCTGTTGTTGAACAAACGCCTTACCAGGTGAGAAGATGGGTATAACGAACTTATTGTCCCATCGTATTCCACTTGAACCTGGTACTAGACCTATCTATATACCTGTGTACAGAGTGCCTCATTCCCAAGTTGCTGTCGCAGAAGAATTGATCAATCAAATGCTTTATGATGAAGTTATTGCACATAGCAATTCACCCTGGAATGCGCCCTTGATCCTAGTACCTAAGAAGGACGGTACTTGGCGCCCAGTAATTCGCTTTAGGAAGTTAAATGCGAAAACTATTCCAGATCGCTTCCCACTTCTTGTACTTTGTGATATTTTATGTAACATCGGAGATAACAAAGTCTTTTCGACCCTGGACTTGCTACAAGGGTTTTGGCAAGTCCCTCTTCACGAGGACAGCCAAGAGTTAACCGCGTTCTCCACTCCCACAGATCATTATCATTTCCTCCATATGGCATTTGGGTTACGATCCTCTCCTATCACATCCTCTAGGCTCATGGCCAATATCTTTAGAGGTCTCATAGGTAAGGCACTTATGGTGTATTTAGATGACGTAATCGTCATGTCTGAAGACGTGGATACACATTTGAAAAGACTTGATGTAGTACTTGGTAAGCTTGAAGAAGCCAATTTAAAGATCAAGCTGTCTAAATGACAATTTTTCAGATCAGAAATTAAGTTTCTGGGTCACGTAGTCACTCCTAGAGGGGTTACGACTCATCAAAGTAAAGTAACGGCAGTACTAAATTTTCCATCTCCCAAAACTGCTGATGCCGTAAGATCCTTTGTGGGTCTATCAGGTTTTTATAGATCTTTCATTGCTAATTTTCTTCCATAGCAGCTCCTCTAACTGAGTTATCGTCTTTGGGTGGATCGAATTCTTCTGCAATGGCTAACACATGCCTTGACTGAGAGCGATCTGAATAAATATCTACAAAAGATACTTGGGGGTTTCTCATCACTTGTCGTGTAAGCAAAGAATAACGACATTTGGGTTGATTATCTGACTGAGTATTAGAGGTAGAGGGTACAGAGTCAGGAGGATTGTCAGCGACTGACACATTAGTCTGGGTAGAAATATCATCCTCGACATCGCATACTAATTTCATATGATCTAAATGCGATTCCTTATACTGACCACTACTAATTTCTCTAACCTTATACTTATTGCCATTGATATGTTCAACTACTCGATAAGGACCAACAAACTTTTGATCGAGCTTAGGCATTGTGGATGTTTTGTTGAAATTAGTCAGCATTACCCTCGAACCCACTTTAACTTTGGTCGGCTTAGCACGGCTATTAGTTACTCTAGTAAATTCTGCTGTTGACTTATGAAGTGTTTCACGGATTCTTCTAAAAACACTTTGAACTATGCTGCTACGAGTTGCTATGAAATCATCAGGGTTATAATTGGGTTTCGGTGTGGAATATAACAACTCATAAGGCAAACGCTTGTCTACACCGTACAATGCATAATGTGGAGTGTCACCTATGGAAGCATTGTGAAA
The DNA here is from genome assembly GCF_026875155.1 of Cherax quadricarinatus. Classification (NCBI taxonomy): domain Eukaryota; kingdom Metazoa; phylum Arthropoda; class Malacostraca; order Decapoda; family Parastacidae; genus Cherax; species Cherax quadricarinatus. Next base: position 92,154,073 of record NC_069401.1, on the reverse strand, counting down.
ATAAATGATATAAAATACCAACACAATGGAAACATTAACACATATGCAGTTTAATGTGATCCATTATTGACAACGTTTCGCCCACACAGTGGGCTTTTGCAAGTCACAAACAGATCGACCTGGGGTGTATGTATGTATAATGTTCGCCAAGACCGTAGTCGAACATTATACATACATACATCCCAGGTAGATCTGTTTGTGGGGTGGAAGGTACGTGAGTATTTATAGTCAGGTTCAGAATGTTGAGGTCAGGTGGAGAATGCTGCATCTGATGATCTACCGGGTGGGGTTATAGAGTCTAAAATCTTGGGTAGCTTGGAAGGGGTATTGGATAAGTTGTGAGCAGACCTTCTGCAATGTTCTATGTTCTTATGTGGGATAGCGATGAAGAAGTTTCTTGGCAAGTGGTTCAGCTATGTTCTAGAAGCCATTCTTCTGGTTGAAATTGTTGGTTATAGAGATAAGCGATGATTCCAGTATTCTTCGGTATTGGGTGTTGTCTTCTGTGGCGATAAGTCTTGAGTTTCTGTAGTTAATTAAGGGTTGTGTGAACTGCGATGTTGTACACAGGCATTCCTTGTATCGTCAGTCCTGCTTGCGTATTGGTGTTCTGAAATACGTGTTTGGAGGTCTTTTGATGTTTCGCCCACGTATAGTTTGTTGCAGTCATTACAAGGGTGACGTGTACTTAGCTCTGTGAAGACCTGTTTGTGTGCTCTCTGTGAATCTGAACCAGGATGCCCTCTCTTGAGCAACTTTACCAGCAGCTGAGAGAAGAGCTCAGAGTTGCTAAGATGGAAATACGGCGATTAACGGAGGAGAACAAGAGGATTCGTAGTAATCCTTCTGTTGTGAGTCCCCAGGTTATTAGGGGAGCTTGGTCAGTGGCCGGGCAACATGGAACCAAGATGAAGATCAAGAAAACGGTTGAAGAGGCAGAAACAACGAGAAACCAGAAGACTACCGTGGAAACTTCCAACCCATTCTCGGTGCAACCTGACGAATGTGAGTGTTCTACTGGGAATGCCACAACGAGCACCAAAGAAGCATTGTCAGACGTGAGTAAGACATCCCTAGAAACCCCAACGAAGACCATCGAGAACGTCTTGACGAATTCTACAAGTGGTGTAATGCTACCTGGCGAATGTGAGTCGACTACTCGGAGCATCACGACGGACGACGCCAGGGAAGGTAAAAACATTGTTGTTGTTGGGGTTAGCCAGATTAGGTACATGGATAGGGCATTCTGCTTGAAGGATAGGAGTAGGAGGCAGAGAGTGTGTTTTCCTGGGGCTGGGATGAAGGATATTGTTAGCCGTCTGGATGACATCATGAGAGGTAATGGGAGCAATCCTATTATCTGTCTCAGTGCTGGAGGCAACGATGTTGGCAGACGTAGGAGTGAGGACCTGGTTAGCAGGTATAGATCAGCAATAGAGATAATTAGGAGGAAGGGAGGGAAACCTGTCATATGTGGCATTTTGCCAAGGAGAGTAGTTGGAAATGAATGGTTGTCTAGAGCAATTGGTGTCAATTGCTGGCTGGACAAATACTGTACGGAAAATGCGGTAACATTCATTGACAACTGGGACCTCTTCTTTGGCAGAAATGACATGTATGCCAGGGATGGGGTTCACTTATCTAGGTGTGGGGTGGGAGCACTGGCCAACGCAGTGGAGGGAGCTGTTAGGTCTTTAAACTAGGAATAGTTAGTGGTATGGGTTTTGGCGGGAAAACTGTGAAGTCGCAGGGTAGTAATATGAGTACTAGGAGAACTAGTAATAGGCAAAATGAGGTGGATATTGGAAAGCCAGTGGCACTAATTGACAAGGACAGTAATAGGTTTAGTGGAATAACAGAAAGGAGCAGGAAGGGTAAAGAGAGAGGAGGGTCTTTAAATATTTATTACACAAATAATCGCAGTGCTAGGAATAAGATGGACGAGTTGAGACTAGTTGCTAGTGCAAGTAACATAGATATATTTGCCATTTCTGAGACGTGGTTTAATTCAAAAACTCGGGACATGCCTGCAGAATGTCACATTCAGGGTTTTAAATTGTTCCAAGTAGATAGAAGTATCGGGAAGGGGGGTGGCGTGGCATTGTATGTCCGAGATCGTTTGAACTGTTGCATAAAAACGGGTATTAAGTCTGAAGTAATACATACAGAGTCTGTTTGGATAGAATACTCAGAGGGGCATGAAAAATTAATTTTAGGTGTGATATACCGTCCCCCAAATTTAGATAAGGACAAGGGGAGACTACTATGGGAGGAAATTGTTAGGGCCACAAGGCACGATAATGTAGTAATTCTAGGAGACTTTAACTTTAGTCATATTGATTGGAATTTCTTGACTGGGAATTTAGAATCATACAACTTCTTAGAAGTAGTTCAGGATTGTTTTTTGAAGCAGTTTGTGACAGAACCTACAAGGGGTAATAACCTGCTTGACATAGTTCTGGCAAACAATGAATCCCTTGTTAATAATTTAGAAGTTTCAGAGGAACTGGGTGCTAGCGACCACAAATCAATTACATTTAGAATTGAATGGAAGTATGATAGTAGGGATAACTCAGTAACAGTCCCACATTTTCGCTTAGCAGATTACGTTGGGCTTAGAGAACACTTATCATCTGTTGACTGGGGTAACGAAGAGAGCTATCAATATGACAGTTTTCTGAGCACAATACATGCTGCTCAAAGAACGTTTATCCCTTACAAGGAAATTAGATCAAATAGAAATGACCCAAAATGGATGAATAAAAGGCTGAAACATCTACTAGGGCATAAGGAAGGAATTTATAGGCGTATCAAAAGAGGCGAGGGTCATCTTATGGATCAGTATATTGACATTAAGAGGGACATTAAAAAGGGGATTAAGAAAGCTAAAAGGGGACTATGAAATTAAAGTTGCTAGGATTCTAAAACTAACCCAAAAGTTTTTTCAGGTCTATAGAACAAAAGTCAGAGATAAGATAGGTCCCTTAAAATAACTATGGGCATCTTACTGACAAAGAGAATGAAATGTGCTCGATTTTAAATAATTATTTTCTCTCGGTTTTTACACAGGAAGACACTAATAATATTCGGTAATTAATTTTTATAGTGGATCAGAAGAAGATAAATTATGTAACATCACAGTCACTAGTGAAATGGTTGTGAAGCAGATAGACCGACTGAAGCAAATAAGTCACCGGGTCCTGATGAGGTTTTTTCAAGGGTTCTAAAGGAATGCAAAATGGAAGTCTTGTGAACCATTAACTAATATTTTTAATTTATCTCTTCAAACAGGTGTAGTGTCTTGGATTATGTGGAAGATGGCTAATGTAATTCCCATTTTTAAAACAGGGGGCAAGTCGTTACCGTCAAATTACCGCCCAATAAGCCTGACCTCAATTGTAGGGAAATTTACTAGAGTCAATTATAGCTCAGATTATAAGAAGCCATCTCGATAAGCATAGCTTGATTAATGATACTCAGCAGGGATTCACAAGAGGCCGGTCTTGTCTAACTAATTTATTAACTTTTTTTCAGTAAAGCTTTTGAGGCTGTTGACCACGATAAAGAATTTGATATTATTTACTTAGATTTTAGTAAGGCATTTGATAGAGTTCCGCACCAAAGACTGTTGAAGAAAGTAGCAGCTCATGGCATGGGGGAAAGGGTGCTCTCGTGGATCGAATCATGGCTCACTGACAGGAAGCAAAGAGTGTCCATAAATGGGGTTAAATCCGAGTGGGGATCAGTAACAAGTGGCGTTCCACAGGGATCAGTCTTGGGCCCGTTGTTGTTTATAATATATATCAATGATCTTGATGAAGGAATTACTAGTGATATGAGCAAATTCGCCGATGACACGAAGATAGGTAGGATAATTGATTCAAACGTAGATGTTAGGGAACTTCAGGAGGATTTAGACAAACTCTACTCTTGGTCAGAAAAGTGGCAGATGCAGTTCAATGTAGATAAATGCAAGGTTCTGAAGCTCGGGAGTGTCCATAACCCTAGCACTTATAAGTTAAATAATGTAGAACTTTTGTAGATGAATGGTTCAGAGAACCGACATGTTGATAAATTAGACACATGTGCAACTCTTGGGTATCTTTATTGAGGAAACGTTTCGCCAAACAGTGACGAAACGTTTCCTCAATAAAGATACCCAAGAGTTGCACATGTGTCTAATTTATCAATGTAGAACTTAGCCATACAGATTGCGAAAAGGACTTGGGGGTTATGGTAAGCAGCAACCTTAAACCAAGACAGCAATGCCTAAGTGTACGTAATAAGGCAAATAGATTACTGGGATTTATATCTAGAAGTGTAAGCAACAGAAGTCCAGAGGTCATACTGCAGCTTTATACATCATTAGTAAGGCCTCACCTAGATTATGCAGGTCAATTCTGGTCTCCATACTACAGAATGGACATAAATTCGTTAGAAAACATTCAGCGTAGGATGACTAAATTAATACATAGCATTAGAAATCTTCCTTATGAAGAAAGATTGAAGACTCTTAAGTTACATTCACTTGTTAGACGAAGAATGAGGGGAGACCTGATCGAAGTGTATAAGTGGAAGATAGGTATTAATAAAGGGGATATTAACAAGGTCTTGAGGATATCTCTCCAAGAGAGAACCCGCAGTAATGGATTTAAATTAGATAAGTTTAGATTTAGAAAGGACATAGGAAAGTATTGGTTTGGAAATAGGGTAGTTGATGAGTGGAACTGTCTACCTAGTTGGCTTATTGAGGCTAGGACTTTGGGTAGTTTCAAAATTAGGTTGGAAAATTAGGGCTTCTGGACACAGTAACATAGTCATAGTAGGGGACTTTAACTTTAGCCAAATTGACTGGAATTCTTTGACAGGTAATCTAGAGTCCAGTGACTTCATGGAAACAGTTCAGGACTGTTTTCTGAAACAGAGTGTAACTGAGCCTACCAGGGGTAATAATTTGCTAGACCTAGTTTTGTCAAATAAGGAAACACTCGTGAATAATCTGGAGATCACTGAAGAGCTTGGCGCAAGTGATCACAAATCCATCACTTTTAGCATTAATTGGGAATGCAAGAATAATGATAATACAGTAAAAATCCCCGATTTTCGTTCTGCCGATTATAATGGACTTAGGGAACATCTGTCTAATCTTGATTGGGGTTATCTAGCTAATGATTTTATTGACGATAATCATACTTATGAATAGGAAGGGATCTGCTTTTATGATTGTCTTAATAATGTACACAGTGCCCAGAGTATATACATTCCCCAGAGAGAAATTTGGTCTAATAATAACGATCCCAAATGGGTTAACAGGAGGCTAGAGCATCTATTAGGGGAGAAAAGGGGAATTTATAGGCGCATCAGAAGAGGAGAGGTTAACCTTACTGACCAATATGTTCAGCTTAAAAGAGAAGTAAAAAAGGCGATTAGAAAGGCTAAACGTGACTATGAAATTAGAATTGCTAATGAATCAAAGACTAATCCAAAGGGGTTCTTTCAAGTGTATAGGACGAAGGTGAAGGAAAAAGTAGGACCTCTGAAATCTGGGAATGGACAACTGACGGATAATGAACTGGAAATGTGTTCCTTATTTAATGACTAATTTTTTGTCAGTTTTTACACAGGAAGATGTAAATGAGATTCCAGTAATTAACAATTATTTAGTTCCTGATGAATTTAAGTTAACTAATATTACTGTCACGAGGGACATGGTTATTAAACAGATAGACAAATTGAAACAAAATAAGGTCTCCGGGACCCGATGAGTTGTTTTCAAGGGTACTTAAGGAATGCAAGATGGAGCTTAGTCAGCCATTAACGAGTGTATTCAATGCGTCCATCCTTACCAGTGTTGTGCCAGAGTTGTGGAAGATGGCTAATGTGGTTCCTATATTCAAATCAGGGGATAAGTCCACTCCTTCAAATTACCGTCCAATAAGCCTGACATCTATAGTGGGCAAGTTATTAGAATCAATTATAGCTGACATTATCAGAAGTCACCTTGAAGAGCATAACTTGATAAATGAATCTCAGCATGGATTCACGAGAGGTCGTTCCTGCCTGACAAACTTACTGACGTTCTTCAATAGAACATTTGAGGCAGTTGACAGTGATAAGGAATATGATATTGTTTATTTGGATTTTAGTAAAGCCTTCGACAGAGTACCTCACAAGAGACTCTTAAAAGTGGCAGCTCATGGTATAGGAGGTAAAGTTCTAGCATGGATTGAGGCATGGCTTACCAATAGAAAGCAGAGAGTTACCATTAATGGAGTGAAATCTGAATGGGGATTAGTCACTAGTGGCGTTCCACAAGGATCAGTTTTAGGCCCTCTCCTGTTCATAATTTACATTAATGACCTTGATGAAGGGATTACTAGTGACATGAGTAAGTTTGCTGATGATACAAAGATAGGCCGTAAATTCACTCTGAGGAGGATATCAATGAACTCCAGGACGATTTGAACAAATTAATGTCTTGGTCTGAAAAATGGCAGATGAAATTTAATGTGGATAAGTGTAAGGTACTTGCCCTTGGTAATGAAAATAACCCTCGAAGCTATAATCTAGGTGAAGTAGAGCTTGGTCATACAGAATGTGAAAAAGACTTGGGAGTCATGGTAAATGAATGGTTCAGAGAACCGACATGTTGATAAATTAGACACATGTGCAACTCTTGGGTATCTTTATTGAGGAAACGTTTCGCCACACAGTGGCTTCATCAGTCCATACAAAGGATTCTCCTTTGTATGGACTGATGAAGCCACTGTGTGGCGAAACGTTTCCTCAATAAAGATACCCAAGAGTTGCACATGTGTCTAATTTATCAACATGTCGGTTCTCTGAACCATTCATCTACAAACCTGTGAGACACAGTGGTGACGTGTACTTCCAGTGGTGACGTGTACTTCAGTGGTGACGTGTACTTAGCTCTGTGAAGACCTGTTCGTGTGCTCTTGAGTGGTGACCTGTACTTTGAGTGCTGACCTGTACTTAACTCTGTGAAGAAGTGTCTTGTTTGCTCCCGTGGACTGAACCAAGATGCCCTCCATCGAGCAACTTTATCAGCAACTTAAGGAAGAATTGAAGGCAGCGAAGATGGAGATACGGCGATTGACCGAGGAAAACAAGAGGATTCGTAGTAGTCCTCCTGTTTCGAGTCCTCAGGTCAAGAAGGGATCGTGGTCATGGCTGGACAGCGGGACGACGAAGTTGACGATCAAGAAGACGAATGGAAAGCCAAAAAGAGAAGAAGAAAGAAACTGCTGTGGAAAACTCCCGTGGAAACCTCCAACGCATTCTCGGTGCTACCCGACGAATGTGAGTCTACTACTGGGATCGTCACGACGAAACGAAAAGGGAAAGGTAAGAATATTGTTGTTGTTGGGGATAGCCAGGTTAGATACATGGATAGGACATTCTACTTGAAGGACAGGAGTAGGAGACAAAGGGTATGCTTTCCTGGGGTGGGATGGAGGACATTGTTAGCGGCTTGACAACATCATGAAACGGTAATGGGATAAACCCTATTATTTGCCTCAGTGCTGGAGGCAATGATGTAGGCAAGCTTTAGAAGTGAGGAATTAGTTAGAAAGTTCAGGACAGCTATAGACATGATTAGGAAGAAGGGGGGGCGCCCTGTTATATGTGGCATTTTGCCAAGAAGAGGTGTTGGTAATAAATGGTTGTCCAGAGCAATTGGTATTAATTGTTGGCTGGATAAACACTGTAAGGATAATGCAGTACCATTCATTGACAACTGGGACAACTTCTATTTTCGAAATGACATGTATGCTAGGGATGGGGTTCACTTATCCAGGGCGGGTTTTGTGGGTTTTCTTGCTAACTCTGTTGAGGGGGTTGTTAGGACTTTAAACTAGGATTAGTTAGAGGTATGGGTTTAGAAATGATTAATAATGAGTATGGATATATTGACTTATGATCTGATATTAAGAATCTTAATAGTAACTGTCATGGAGTAACTCTGGGTAATGATAATTTCAGAAATTGTGTAAAAACAAAGATGAATAGGAAAAATGTGCAGAAGAAAAAACATATGATGGTATTTTATGCTAACAGTCGAAGTGCAAGAAATAAAATTAATGAACTTTGACATTCTGTTCAAGATTGATGGACTGAACACATCGTCAGTACAGTCAAGAAGACTCTCTTCGACATCACATCCTTTTCACAATGCTGTCGAATCGTGTGAAAATCAAGCCTGTGAATGGTGCAATAAATGACTCCTCGAAGTTAGCTTTAGCTACTGTCGTTAAGACCCGCCTGGAGGTCAAATTTACGGCAATCCACTCTCTGAAGGACTCCTTCATTGTCGTCTGCACAGACGACACGGAAGCATCAAAACTTATGGACGACTCTTCAATCAGGAACCTACAAACACAACAATTCACTCTACCCCCGTCTCCATTTTTAAAGTCGAAACGTTCGGTCTTTGTGAAAAGACTGGACAATATGGTCACCTCTCTCTCTACTGAAGCACTGAAGAAATCTATTGAGGAACAAAACCCTGGGCCTCGGTAGACAGCATCTACAAGATCCCTAACGCCTATCTATGCTAAAGATTACATTTCAGACATCTCCATGGCTGCCCAAGCTCTCTCTGACGGTTGGCCATCTCATATTACCACATCCACGCTAGTCATATAGAACAAGAACGTTTCACATACATATCCCACTGCTGGACCTGCTACTCCTATAAACACACCACCCAAAGGGCTGCCCATCAAGGATAAGAAGTTTTGTTCAAAATGTTGGGGAAAGATGGACACGAAATTTCAGATCCCTGCACCATTACTACAGCACCAACTTGTCTAAACTGCAAGGGTAATCATCATACCCTTGCAGCTAAGTGCCCAATCAGGAAAGAAATCATACTGAAGAAAACTAAGTTCTGAAGAAAAAACCTCCAATTCACCGACACACGCTGCAATAACCAAAAACCCCAAACCGGGCCCACCAAGACTCTACACGCTAATCTACAGGCACCAATCGCCCCGCAACTCCCTCTCTCCACTCCCAGACGGAGATTCCTCAAAGGTGCTGTACTGCATGGGGTATGCACACCCTTTCAAACGCAGCAAACCCCGGCACTTTCACACCACTATTAACGAACTATTCCGTCTGAACAACATGCCTGCCTTCAATTTTCCGGACTCCACCCCCTTCAGCAGACATACTCAAGATCCTTCCCCAAAGTCCCGAACTTTACTGCACCTGCAGACCTGTCTCCTGCCACAAGCAATGCTCCTGCAACTTCTATAACCACTTCCACCGCTGACACGTTGATCATGTTGCCTCAACCACGGTTTCTCCCACCTCTCCCAGCCCTGCTGTTACACAACCATTACACCTTACAGCTGCTCCTGTCGACCTCAGTCACCGGCAACCCCCATTGTAGATTCTCCCAAGGGAAACCACTCCGAAGAGGAAGATAACGACGACTCCAGTAAACCCTCATGGGAAAACCTTACCTTTTACATTCTCCTTCAAATATGACACATGACCTGTACTGAAAAACTCTACAAAAGCCTCGGTGCTGGAACAGTCAAGTATGCATGTGAATCACCGCTTCACTTCTCACTCACCCAAGTTCTTGAGTTCATCAAGCCCTACGTTTCACCTTCAGTAACAAGGCTAAACTATACCACCTATCTAGAAGCACTTCAAAAAGTTCGAAAAAGGCTCCATTGCTAACCTGCCTCCTCAGTTACTCCTATAACTCCCATATGTGTTCTACCCTCTGATGTGACCTAGCCTGCTGCCAACTACTCAAGATTGAAGACTTCAACTACCACAAGTCCAATGCAACAGTCCCTGCTATTCCTGTTCTCAAGTCTGCCCCACGATCGCCTTAGCTGCTGGGTAAGCCCTGGCTCTATTTCTCTGACTAAGAACACTCCTCTCCAGAGCTATTCTTCATCTGTCCCATCTTCCCCGCTCATCCCATTGGGATCTTACCTGAACTTGTTTGCTTGCTCTAATGAACTACGTTTGGTAGCATGTGCTGGGAACTTTGATATCATTGCATTAACTCACACGTGGTATGATTTAAAGAGTCGGGATATGACTGCTGAGTGTAATATTCAGGGATTTAAGTTATTCAATGTGGATAGATGTAATGGGAAGGGGGGAGGAGTTGCATTGTATGTTCGAGAAAATATTAATTGTTGCATAAAAAAAGGTATAAAAATAGATGGAGCAGTAACAGAGTCTGTTTGGGTAGAGTTCGTGGAGGGTCAAGAAAAACTAATTCTAGGTGTAATATACCGACCTCCAGGCTTGGATCACGATAGAGGGAGACTTCTTTGGGACGAAATTGTTAGGCTTCTGGACACAGTAAAAGTAGTCATAGTGGGGATTTTAAACTTTAGCCAAATTGACTGGAATTCTTTGACAGGTAATCTAGAGTCCAGTGACTTCATGGAAACAGTTCAGGACTGTTTTTTGAAACAGAGTGTAACTGAACCTACCAGGGGTAATAATTTGCTAGACCTAGTCTTGTCAAATAAGGAAACCTAGTGAATAATCTGGAGATCACTGAAGAGCTTGGCGCAAAATGATCACAAATCCATCACCTTTAGCATTAATTGGGAATGCAAGAATAATGATAATACAGTAAAAATCCCCGATTTTCGTTCTGCCGATTATAATGGAATTAGGGAACATCTGTCTAATCTTGTTTGGGGTTATCTAGCTAATGATTTTATTGACGATAATCATACTTATGAAAATGAAGGGGTTGCTTTTATGATTGTTTCTTAATAATGTACACAGTGCCCAGAGTATAACATTCCCCAGAGAGAAATTAGGTCTAATAATAACGATCCCAAATGGGTTAACAGGAGGTTAAGAACATAAGAACATAAGAACATAAGAACGAAGGAACACTGCAGAAGGCCTACTGGCCCATGCGAGGCAGGTCCAAGTCTCCTACCGGCTTAAGCCAATGCACCCAACCTAGTCAGGTCAGGTCACATTGACTTAAGGGAGGAACACGGCAACCGACCTGGTAGCACAAGCTATCAGGTCTAACTCACACCCACCCACATCCACTCATGTATTTATCCAACCTATTTTTAAAGCTACACAACGTTCTGGCCTCTATAACGGTACTTGGGAGTTTGTTCCACTCATCCACAACTCTATTACCAAACCAGTACTTTCCTATATCCTTCCTGAATCTGAATTTTTCCAACTTAAAACCATTGCTGCGAGTCCTGTCTAGGCTAGATATTTTCAGCACACTATTTACATCCCCTTTATTTATTCCTGTCTTCCATTTATACACCTCAATCATATCCCCCCTAATTCTACGTCTTTCTAGAGAGTGCAGATTCAGGGCCCTTAGTCTATCCTCATAGGGAAGGTTTCTGATAAACCATACCCCCGGCCGGGATTGAACCCGCGGTCATAGAGTCTCAAAACTCCAGCCCGTCGCGTTAGCCACTAGACCAGCTAGCCACAATAAGATTCATCCAACTAGGTATATTTCTACACCATAGGAAAGTTAGCACAGGCACCTCTGTGACCACAAATGCAAGTTTTTACAGACGAATCTCCAGCTAGCGTGGCCGTGACGAACTCTAGCTCAAGTCCCTTCACTGCCGTCAACATGACTCAAGAAATCGTAATGACACGATTGCAAATAAACCATACCCCCCGGGCCGGGTTTGAACCCGCGGTCATAGAGTCTCAAAACTCCAGCCCGTCGCGTTAGCCACTAGACCGCTAGCCACAATAAGATTCACCCAACTAGGTATATTTCTACACCATAGGAAAGTTAGCACAGGCACCTCTGTGCCACAAATGCAAGTTTTTACAGACGAATCTCCAGCTAGCGTGGCCGTGACGAACTCTAGCTCAAGTCCCTTCACTGCCGTCAACATGGACTCAAGAAATCGTCACGCCACGCTAGCTGGAGATTCGTCTGTAAAAACTTGCATTGTGTGGTCACAGAGGTGCCTGTGCTAACTTTCCTATGGTGTAGAAATATACCTAGTTGGATGAATCTTATTGTGGCTAGTGGTCTAGTGGCTAACGCGACGGGCTGGAGTTTTGAGACTCTATGACCGGGTTCAATCCGGCCGGGGGTATGGTTTATTTGCAATCGTGTCATTACGATTTCTTGAGTCATGTTGACGGCAGTGAAGGGACTTGAGCTAGAGTTCGTCACGGCCACGCTAGCTGGAGATTCGTCTGTAAAAACTTGCATTTGTGGTCACAGAGGTGCCTGTGCTAACTTTCCTATGGTGTAGAAATATACCTAGTTGGATGAATCTTATTGTGGCTAGCTGGTCTAGTGGCTAACGCGACGGGCTGGAGTTTTGAGACTCTATGACCGCGGGTTCAATCCCGGCCGGGGGTATGGTTTATTTGCAATCGTGTCATTACGATTTCTTGAGTCAGTAAGGTTTCTGATACATGGGATCAACTTTGTCATCCTCCTTTGTACATTTTCCAGAGAATTTATATCCATTCTGTAATAAGGTGACCAAAACTGTGCAGCATAATCTAAATGAGGCCTAACCAAGGATGTATAGAGTTGAAGAACAACCTGAGGACTCCTATTATTTATGCTTCTTGATATGAAGCCAAGGATTCTATTAGCTTTATTGCGAACACTTATGCACTGTTGTCTTGGTTTCAGATTACTGCTAACCAGAACTCCTAAATCTTTTTCGCAATCCGTAATATTAAGATCTACATTATTTAGTTTATATGTGGCATGGTTATTGTCCTGTCCAACATTTAGACTTTGCATTTGTCTATATTAAACTGCATCTGCCACTTCTCCGACCACTGCATCAGTCTATTCAAATCTTCCTGGAGTGCTCGAATGTCCTCGTCAGAATGAATTCGACGGCCTATTTTGGTGTCATCGGCAAACTTGCCGATGTCGCTCTTTATGCCCTCATCTATGTCGTTTATGTAGATTGTGAACAGCAGGGGGCCCAACACTGACCCCTGTGGAACACCGCTCGTGACACTTCCCCACTCTGATTTCTCCCCATTTATACAAACTCTCTGCTGCCTATTTGTCAACAATGCTTCTATCCAGGAAAAAATTTCTCCTCCTATTCCATGTGCTTTAATTTTCCTCAAAAGTCTCTGATGTGGGACCTGTCAAAAGCCTTACTGAAGTCCATATACACAATATCATATTTTATTACCATGATCTACCTCCTCAAATACCTTAGTGAAAAAAGTTAATAAATTCGTAAGGCAGGAACGCCCCTTTTGTAAAACCATGCTGAGATTCGTTGATTAATTTATGCTTTTCAAGGTGGCTACGAACTGCCTCGGCAATTATTGATTCCATAAATTTTCCCACTATGGAGGTTAGGCTTATTGGTCTATAGTTCGAAGCTAAGGACCTGTCACCTGTTTTGAAAATAGGTATCACATTTGCCATTTTCCACTTATCTGGCACCATGCCAGTTTGTAGTGATATGTTGAAAAGATTAGCCAAAGGTGTGCTAAGCTCCTCTTTACATTCCTTTAGAACCCTTGCATACAGTTCATCAGGGCCTGGGGATTTGTTAGGTTTTAATTTATCTATTTGCCTAAGGACCATGTCACTTGTGACCCTAATAGTCCCACAGTTTATTATCGCCCTGTTCTACATAATTTATCATTACTGGAATATCGCGGGGTATCCTCCTGTGTAAAAAACTGGAGGAAGTATTTTGTTAAAAAATTCTACACATTTCCTTATCACTGTCAGTGAGCTGCCCCGAGGAATTTTTGAGTGGGCCTATCTTGTCCTGATCTTACTTCTGTATACCTGAAAGAATCCTTTTGGGTTAGTCTTCGATTCTCTTGCAACTTTAACCTCATAATCTCTTTTTGCTTTTCTAATTCCCTTTTTTATTTCTCTCTTTAACTGAATATATCGATTTCTCAATTGCCCCTCTCCTCTTTTGATTTGCCTATATATGCCTCTCTTTTGACCAATCAGATATTTTAATTTATTGTTCATCCATTTAGGATCATTTTTGTTTGATCTGATTTCCCTATTTGGAACATAATTTGATAAATTAGACACATGTGCATCTCTTGGGAATCTTTATTGAGGAAACGTTTCGCCACACAGTGGCTTCATCAGTCCATACGTAGGAGAAACTTGAAGAACAGGAGAAGAATGAGGTAATCAGTCCCTCAACCTTGAGTCGATGTGTTCAGTCCATCAATCTTGAATAGAATACGGCATATCAGCGGAGAAGCAGCTTATAAACCGTATGGCAGGAGAGGTGCAGCAGTCATAGGTCGTGTCACATTTGTTCAATGTGGAAGTAGGTCGTTCCCAAGAATTAGGCACGACCTACTTCCACATTGAAGAAATGTGACAAGACCTATGACTGCTGCACCTCTCCTGCCATACGGTTTATAAGCTGCTTCTCCGCTGATATGCCGTATTCTATTCAAGATTGATGGACTGAACACATCGACTCAAGGTTGAGGGACTGATTACCTCATTCTTCTCCTGTTCTTCAAGTTTCTCCTACGTATGGACTGATGAAGCCACTGTGTGGCGAAACGTTTCCTCAATAAAGATTCCCAAGAGATGCACATGTGTCTAATTTATCAACATGTCGGTTCTGTGAACCATTCATCTACGAACATAATTTGACTGAGCAGCTAGAACTATGCCCTGGAAAGCATCATATCGGCAACCATCACCACCTACCTGACCCTTAGTCAGGTCATTCCAGTTCAGCCCACCTAAGTAATTTTTCAGTCCTATGAAATCAGCCAAGCGAAAGTCAGGGACGGAGACTTGATTCCCTTTTGGGGGAAAATTCCATGATTTTTAAAAAACGAGTGATTTGTGATCATTTTTTCCCCAAGCTCATCATTAACCTCAAGATTATTAATTAGTGTTTCCCTACTGGCAAGAACCAAGTCAAGGAGGTTTTTTCCCCCTAGTTGGCTCTGTAAAAAAGTTTTAAAAAACAATCCTGGATCGTATCAAGAAAGTCACCTGACTCTAAATTTCCTGTCAAATTGCTCCAGTCAATCTGTCTATAGTTGAAATCTCCCATTAGCACAACATTTTCGTATGTAGATGCCTTACGAATTTCGTCCCATAGAAGTTTACTGCACTCCCTATCAAGATTTGGGGCCCTGTAAATCACACCCAAAATTAGTTTTTCTCGGCCCTCGAGAAGCTGTAACCAAACAGATTCAGTGGCTGACGCTTCTAATTTAATATCTTGTCTAACAGGGGAATTTATAGGCGCATCAGAAGAGGAGAGGTTAACCTTACTGACCAATATGTTCAGCTTAAAAGAGAAGTAAAAAAGGCGATTAGAAAGGCTAAACGTGACTATGAAATTAGAGTCGCTAATGAATCAAAGACTAATCCAAAGGGGTTCTTTCAAGTGTATAGGACGAAGGTGAAGGAAAAAGTAGGACCTCTGAAATCTGGGAATGGACAGCTGACGGATAATGAACTGGAAATGTGTTCCTTATTTAATGACTATTTTTTGTCAGTTTTTACACAGGAAGATGTAAATGAGATTCCAGTAATTAAAAATTATTTAGTTCCGATGAAATTTAAGTTAGCTAATATTACTGTCACGAGGGACATGGTTTTTTTAAACAGATAGACAAACTGAAACAAAATAAGTCCCCGGGACCCGATGAGTTGTTTTCAAGGGTACTTAAGGAATGCAAGATGGAGCTTAGTCAGCCATTAACGAGTGTATTCAATGCGTCCATCCTTACCAGTGTTGTGCCAGAGATGTGGAAGATGGCTAATGTGGTTCTATATTCAAATCAGGGGATAAGTCCACTCCTTCAAATTACCGTCCAATAAGCTGACATCTATAGTGGGCAAGTTATTAGAATCAATTGTAGCTGACATTATCAGAAGTCACCTTGAAGAGCATAACTTGATAAATGAATCTCAGCATGGATTCAAGAGAGGTCGTTCCTGCCTGACAAACTTACTGACGTTCTTCAATAGAACATTTGAGGCAGTTGACAGTGATAAGGAATATGATATTGTTTATTTGGATTTTTAGTAAAGCCTTCGACAGAGTACCTCACAAGAGACTCTTAAGAAAAGTGGCAGCTCATGGTATAGGAGGTAAAGTTCTAGCATGGATTGAGGCATGGCTTACCAATAGAAAGCAGAGAGTTACCATTAATGGAGTGAAATCTGAATGGGGATTAGTCACTAGTGGCGTTCCACAAGGATCAGTTTTAGGCCCTCTCTTGTTCATAATTTACATTAATGACCTTGATGAAGGGATTACTAGTGACATGAGTAAGTTTGCTGATGATACAAAGATAGGCCGTATAATTCACTCTGAGGAGGATATCAATGAACTCCAGGACGATTTGAACAAATTATGTCTTGGTCTGAGAAATGGCAGATGAAGTTTAATGTGGATAAGTGTAAGGTACTTGCCCTTGGTAATGAAAATAACCCTCGAAGCTATAATCTAGGTGAAGTAGAGCTTGGTCATACAGAATGTGAAAAAGACTTGGGAGTCATGGTAAGCAGAAATCTAAAGCCAAGACAGCAGTGCCTCAGTGTGCGCAACAAGGCCAACAGATTACTTGGATTTATCTCAAGAAGTATAAGTAACAGAAGTCCAAAAGTTATTTTACAGCTCTATACATCACTAGTGAGGCCTCATTTAGATTATGCTGCTCAGTTTTGGTGCCCTTACTACAGGATGGACATAGACTCATTAGAGAACATACAGAGAAGAATGACTAAAATGATTTACTGTGTAAGGAACCTCCCGTATGAAGATAGACTTAAAGCCTTAAATCTCCACTCTCTGGAGAGGCGTAGAATGAGGTGTGGAGAAATTTTCTCCAGGAGGGGGGTATCAGCCCCCTTCAGCCCCTTTCAGCCCCCTTCAGCCCCCTTCAGCCCCTTTCAGCCCTGAGGGGCCACTCAGAAGGGGCGAGCGTCTTGTTTACTGCTAGAGTGAGTAATTGATCACAGATGTCGTATGCGTAATCAAGTGACCTCCGCTCCTTGCAGGGGTGTTGCAACGTGTATTTTTATAAGAGACAGTACATCTCTTACTTTAGCAGGACAATTAAGGAAAATCCTGCTCCCACTTTATTACCATAGTAAAGTTGTACATTGTTGTCTATGATTAAGACAGCAAGAAACAAACATTCTGCTTTGCTTCATCGAGGTGACGACAAGGATGCAAGGTACTAGATCAGCGTTTTTTTTTTGTGCTGGGGCCAGTGACGGCATGGAGCGCTGGGGCGTCGGGCAGACTAACTTTGACTCTACTACGAGACACTGACGCCAGGATAACCAGCAAAGGACACTGATCTGTGCGTTAGTGTGAATAAAGTGTCTCACACAACACAATAAACACTTAGAGAAGTGTGATCAGCTTCTCTTGTGATACATTGTGAACAATAAAAACTAATCTTGTTGAACATAGTGTACCAGTGTGCGTTTCCTAGACAATGGAAGACGTGGACATCCAAGGACACTTCAGCTTCTATCAAGTCACCGATATCTGTCGAAGGTGTTGAGAACACCATAGCTCACGTTACAAAGAGCAAGGTATGTTACGAATTTCTTGTAGATCGGGGGATTGCGCAATTCTTGAGTCACAAGGAGTTTGTAATCAACCTACAATCGGCAGTAAGGTGTGGACTTTTGAGTCCAAACAAGTAAGTATTCGTCAGCCATCATCGAATGAAATATGCTGGCATAACACCCCCTAGGGGTAATTCATACTTACAATTTGTATCTCTTGACAGCCCACTGTTGTGATGGTTTCGACAGCATCTAGACCTCGTCTGCAGGGACGGCTGTGTAGACGATTTGCTGTCATTTATCAGCTAAGTGTTCATTATATAATTATATCTTAGCTGGTAAGGCCAAATTCTCAACAGAGCTTTGGTCGTGCTCGAACCGGATAAAGACCACACTGTGGTCCAAATATGTTGTACTACAGTGTACAAATAACCTATGAGCCAAGGTCCTTCGAAAAAAGCTGTAAAACTAGTGTTTTACAATATAAATCAGTATAAATGAGTCCCTCCAGACTCAATCACAGAGAACAAAGCTCTGTTGAGAATTTGGCCTTACCAGCTAAGATATAATTATATAATGAACACTTAGCTGATAAATGACAGCAAATCGTCTACACAGCCGTCCCTGCAGACGAGGTCTAGATGCTGTCGAAACCATCACAACAGTGGGCTGTCAAGAGATACAAATTGTAAGTATGAATTACCCCTAGGGGGTGTTATGCCAGCATATTTCATTCGATGATGGCTGACGAATACTTACTTGTTTGGACTCAAAAGTCCACACCTTACTGCCGATTGTAGGTTGATTACAAACTCCTTGTGACTCAAGAATTGCGCAATCCCCCGATCTACAAGAAATTCGTAACATACCTTGCTCTTTGTAACGTGAGCTATGGTGTTCTCAACACCTTCGACAGATATCGGTGACTTGATAGAAGCTGAAGTGTCCTTGGATGTCCACGTCTTCCATTGTCTAGGAAACGCACACTGGTACACTATGTTCAACAAGATTAGTTTTTATTGTTCACAATGTATCACAAGAGAAGCTGATCACACTTCTCTAAGTGTTTATTGTGTTGTGTGAGACACTTTATTCACACTAACGCACAGATCAGTGTCCTTTGCTGGTTATCCTGGCGTCAGTGTCTCGTAGTAGAGTCAAAGTTAGTCTGCCCGACGCCCCAGCGCTCCATGCCGTCACTGGCCCCAGCACAAAAAAAAAAAACGCTGATCTAGTACCTTGCATCCTTTGTCCCTCGGAAGCAAAGAGAATGTTTTTTTTCTTGTTCAATCATAGGACAAAAATGTACAATTTACAGGGTAATAAAGTGGGGAGGATTTTCCCTTAATTGTCTGCTAAATAAGAGATTCTGTCTCTTAAAAAAATACCTTTTTGCAACCCCCCTGCAAGGAGCGGGGCACTTGATTACGATCGACTCTGTGATAAATTTTTACTCACTCTAGCAGAAAACAAGACGCCGCCCTTCTGAGGGGCCCCCAGGGCGAAAGGGGGAAGGGGGCTAAAGGGGGCTAAAAGGGGGTGAAGGGGGCGATACCCCCTCCGGAGAAAATTTCTCCACATGAGGGGAGATATAAGATGTATAAGTGGTGACTGGAAATAAACAAGGGAGACTTTAATAATCTGGGGGGTGTCAAATAGGTAAGAACCAGGAATAAGGGTTTAAGTTGGAAAATTTAGTTTTAGAAAGGACATAGGAAAGTATGGTTTTCAAAACAGAGTTGAAGATGCTTTGGGAACAGTCTTCCCGGGGGGTATAGGGCTAGGACCTTGGGTAGCTTTAAGAAAAAACTGGACAAATATTGGTGGGAGGGGCGGGGTTTTTGTTTGGGTGTAAGGGGGTACGGGAGTTATTTCTTGAGTAGCTTTGGGTAGTGTCGTTTCGATAAGGACCTCCTCGTATGGGCCAGTAGGCTTCTCAGTGTTCCTACATTCTTATGTTCTTAGGGGTGGGAGGGGGGATTTGAGGGGACTTGCACATCGGAGCTTGTTTTTTGGGTGGCTTTAAAAATTGGGTTGGTCAAATGTTTGTTAGTGGGATGAATTGTAAAGGCCCCTCCCTAGTAGGGGCCAACGGGCCAGCTGCAGTTTCCTCCTTTTTTATGTTCTTGTTCCTTATAAGAAAGTTTTGAAGACTCTTAATTTACATTCACTTTTTAGAGAAAATGAGGGAGACCGATCGAATTTTAAAAGTGGAAGATAGGTATTAATAAAGGGGATATTAACAAGGTCTTGAGGATATCTCCCAAAGAAGAACCCGCAGTAATGGTTTTAAAAATTAGTAAGTTTAGTTTTTAGAAAGGCATAAAAACATAAGAACTAAGACGAAGGAAAACTGACAGGCCTCTGGCCCATCGAGGCATCCAAGTCTCCCACCCGGTTAAGCCATGCCCCAACCAGTCAGGCAGGTCACATTGCTTAAGGGGGGAACGGCAACCACCTGGTAACAAGCTATCAGGTCTAACTCAGACCCCCCCCCCCATCCACTCAGTATTTTCCAAAACCCATTTTTAAAACTCACAACGTTCGGCCTTATAACGGTACTTGGGAGTTTGTTTTCCACTCTCCACAAAATCTATTTCAAACCGTACTTTCCCATACCTTCCTGAATCTGAATTTTTCCAATTAAAACCATTTCTGCGATCCCGTCTAGGCTGTATTTTCAGCCACAATTTCATCCCCTTATTTATTTCCGTCTTCCTTTATACACCTCAAAACATATCCCCCCTAATTCACTCTTTTTAGAGAGTGCAGATTCAGGGGGCCCTTTGTCTTCCTCATAGGGAAGGTTTCGATACATGGGGTCAACTTTGTCACCCCTTTGACTTTTCAGAGAATTTAACCCTTTTTGTAATAAGGTGACCAAAACTGTGCGCTAATCTAAAAGAGGCCCAACCAAGGAGTATAGAGTTGAGAACAACCGAGACTTATTATTTATGTTCAGTATGAAGCCCAAAGGGTTTTATTGTTTATTGTGAACATTAGCACTGTTGTCTTGGTTTCGATTTTCTAAAAAGAACTCCCAAAAAACTTTTTCGCATCCGTAATATTAAGATTACATTAATTTTAGTTTTTTATGTGGCATGGTTATTTCCTGTCCAACATTTAGAACTTTGCATTTGTCTATTTAAACTGCATCTGCCCTTCTCCACCACTGCATCGCTATTCAAAACTTCCTGGAGGCTCGAAGTCCCCGCAGAATGAATTCGCGGCTATTTTGGGTCATCGGCAAATTGCGATGTCGCCCCTTTAGCCCTCATTAGTCTTTATGTAGATTGTGAACAGCAGGGTGCCCAACACTGACCCCTGTGGAACACCGCTCGTGACACTTCCCCACTCTGATTTCTCCCCATTTATGCAAACTCTCTGTATTGGTTTGGAAATAGGGTAGTTGATGAGTGGAACAGTCTACCTAGTTGGGTTATTGAGGCTAGGACTTTGGGTAGTTTAAAATTTAGGTTGGATAAGTACATGAGTGGGAGGGGTTGGATTTGAGTGGGACTTGCACATCAGAGCTTATTTCTTGGGTAGCATTGAAAATTGGGTAGGTCAAATGCTTGATGAACATCAAAATGGCAAATGCTTGTAGTGGGATGAATTGTAAAGGACCTGCCTAGTATGGGCCAACAGGCCTGCTGCAGTGTTCCTCCTTTCTTATGTTCTTATGTTATGTATACCCCTGTAGAGGAGGGAAGTTTAATCCTGTCTACTATTGGTGATGTCCTTGATGGTCGTGGTTGTGGAGGTAGATACTTGGAATGATGTATTGGAAAAGATGTTGGAAACATGTTTGGCAATGGAGTTTGGGGGGGAGGACTATGTATCTCTTCTGGGCAGTGTCTTCTCTGGGGCGGGCATTAAACATCTTCAACACAACCAGAGAAGACACTCCCCAGAAGAGATACATAGTCCTCCCCACCAACTCCATTGCCAAACATGTTTCCAACATCTTTTCCAATACCTAATTCCAAGTATCTACCTCCACAACCACGACCATCAAGGACATCACCAGTAGTAGACAGGACAAGCTTCCATCCACTGCAGGGGTATACATGATCCCTTGTAATGACTGCAACAAATTATACGTGGGCGAAACATCAGAGACCTCCAAACACGTATTTCAGAACACCAATACGCAAGCAGGACTGACATATGTGTTTATGTTTCCATGGAAGCATTGTAAGCAGAATTTATGGCACATTGAACATCAGGTATAATTTCATCCCAAGTTCACTATTGGGGTTGATAGTCGCTCTCAAAACATCAAGTACTTTCTTATTTGTTCGTTCTGCCAAACCATTACTCGCAGGATGATGGGGAACAATGGTTGATTTAGAGATCTTATACAAGGTACACAAATTTTCAAGCATCTTGTTGCAAAATTCACCTCAACTAGTGGCATTCCACAAGGATCAGTTTTAGGCCCTCTCTTGTTCATAATTTACATTAATGACCTTGATGAAGGGATTATGAGTGGCATGAGTAAATTTGCTGATGATACAAAGATAGGCCATATAATTGCCATATAATGGCCATATAGTTGCTCTCCACCACAAGAAGCCTCTCTTCGACCCCGCCGGGGTGTAGAATTTATATTCTACAAACGTCACATCCTTTTCACAATGCTGTCGAATCGTGTGAAAATCAAGCCTGTGAATGGTGCAATAAATGACTCCTCGAAGTTAGCTTTAGCTACCGTCGTAAGGACCTGCCTGCAGGTCAAATTTACGGCAATCCACTCTCTGAAAGACTCCTTCATTGTCGTCTGCACAGACGACACGGAAGCACTAAAACTAATGGACGACTCTTCAATCAGGACCCTACAAACTCAACAATTCACTCTATCCCCGTCTCCATTCTTGAAGTCGAAACGTTCTGTCTTTGTGAAAAGACTGGACAATATCGTCACCTCTCTCTCTACTGAAGCACTGAAGACATCTATTGAAAAGTAAAAGGACACAAGTGCAACTAATGTGACATTTATTGTGGCAACGTTTCGCTCTCCAGGAGCTTTATCAAGCCATTACAAACAATACATGGACACAGAGGGTATATAAAGGCTCAGAGTGAGGTGAATACTAGTGAGGTACCATTCCGATGTTCACTAGTGGTAGTAGTAGTAGTAGTAGTGGTAGTGACAAAAGCAATTAATTCGTACATGAGTAAAAGGATATAAAAGCTATTACTTGGGTAACATAAAAATAGGTTGGACAAATATAAACTGGAATGAGGCAGGTTGTTTCAGTGTTCACTCTCTGTGCTTTGTGTAGTATAACAGGAGAAGATTATGTGATGGCTGGGTTTACTGTTTTCAGGAGGATTCTTGCTAAGACTTCGGAGATGGTGAAGCTGCCGTTGTTTTGTGTATTGTGTAATAAAATGGTATAATATACCGAACAACAATGGAAAATATAAACTCTAAATGCGTATTATGTGATCATTATTGACAACGTTTACCCAACAGTGGGCTTCTTTTTTCCCAAAAAGGGGTCACACACGGATCTACCTGGGGTAGTGGAAGGGTTAGGAGAGTATTATAGTCATGGTGTTAGGTAAAGACACATATGCAACAGTTAGGTATCTTTATTGTGAACGTTTTCGCCACTACACAGTAGGCTTCTTCAGTCAAGTAAGGGAAAGGTTGATAGAAGCAGAAGATACTTGAAGACGATGTATCAGTCCATCACCCTTTAAAGTTTTGAGGTGGTCAGTCCCTCAGTCTGGAGAAGGAAGCATTGTTCATAGTATGAAACAATTTATAGTCTGTTGAGGTCAGGTGGGAGAATGCTGCAGCTGTGATTACCGGATTGGGGTTATAGTAGTCTTGGTAGCTTGGCGGGGGTATTGGACAAGTTTGTGTAGACCTTCTGCAGTGTTCTATGTCTCTTATGTGGGTTAGCGAATTGAAGAATTTTTGGCGAGTGGTTCAGCTATGTATAGAAGCCATTGTTTATGGTTGGAAATTGTTGGTTGTAGAGATGAGCGATGATTCCAGGACTTCTTCTGTATGAGTGTTGTCTTCTAGTGGCTATTAAGTCTTGAGTTTCTGTAGTTATCTAAATGTGTGTCATGAATTGCGATGTTGTACAAAGGCATTCTTGTATCGTCAAGTCCTGCTTGCATATTGGTGTTCTGAAATACGTGTTTGGATGGGTCTCTTGATGTTTCGCCCACATATAATTTGTTGCAGTCATTACCAATGAGGATTATGTATACCCTGCAGAGGATGGAGGCTTGTCCGTCTACTACTAGGTGATGTTCTTGATGGTCGTGTAGTTGTGGAGGTTAGATACTTGGGGAATGATGTTTTTGGCAAAGATGTTGGAAACATGTTTGGCATGGAGTTGTTGGGAGGACTATGTATATCTTCTCGGCAGTGTCTTATCTGGGTGGTTGTAGATGTTTAATGCGCCGTTTTGCAGTCTCTGATGAAGTGACGAGGGATAGTGGAGTTTAGATAATACTTGTTCATTATAGTGCACTCTTCCTTAAGGAACTCATTGCTGCAGATTCTGAGTGCACGTAGAGAAGCCTATAATTACCACACGTTGTTGGTATTGGCTGTCGTGGTGAGAGTAGAAGTTAGAGAAGAATCGTTTTGGATGGTGGGTTTTCAAATAGACTTTAATAACGAGTACGTTGTTCAGCTTTTCGAGCAGAACATCAACGGAAAAGGAAGGTGTTGTCGACTTCTTCTTCATGTGTGAACTGGATTGAAGGCTCGACTGGTTGAGCTTGTCTTGGAGAGCTTGAACGTTGAAGCGTTTAGGAGTTATGAGGAGAAGTCGTCAACATATCGCTGCCAGGTGACAGACGACGGAATAATGGTGGAGAAAGTTCGCTTTAGATGTTCTCATGTTAGGTTCGCCAGGATCTCTGCACTGAGTGGCGAACCATGGGTAGTCCAAAAAGTCTGTTGAAAGAGGTGATTTTCGAAAGAGAAACACGTAAAAGCCAACTCCATAGTTCAACAAGGTCGATGAAATCGCTGGCTGGGAATGGAAGATTCAAGTGAATCATCAATTTTCCTTGCGCAAAAGATCGATGGCTTGTGTAGTAGGTACTTTGGTGAATAGGGAACGTCACGTCAAGGCTGGAGTTTCTTGGTTCCTGATGTTGATGTTGCGAATGCGATTGAGGAAGATCACCGAGTGTTTGAGATGTGTGGACTGATAGTGCCCAAGAGTTTAGAGAGGCGTGTTTTGCGTGAATTCTGAGAGTTGGTGGGGGGAAGCACTGCCTATTCCAGAGGATAGGGCCTCAGTGGGATACCAGCTTGGGAGTCTTTGGAGGCCGTACATTCTGCAGGTCTGGGTTGCTGGGCATGGTTGTGCAGTAGTTTCTTCCCTTGTTCTGAGCCCCTAGGAATGCGGGCGAGTCCTTTGAAGAAAGTTTAAGTAGGTTGTCCACTTGGTTAGTTGTGAGAGTTTGTAGGTATCTGGGTCGTTAAGTAGATTGAGCTTTTGTTCCTGTAATCGTCGTGTTCACTGAATAAAACAACACCACTCCTTTATCAAGCGGTGTTGCACCCTGATGGTGTGTCTTCTGCTAAACTTTGAGTGCATTGATGTACGTCGAGGTATGTCTGGGGAGTGCGTGTTGAGATGGCGGCTGAAGAAGATGCCTTGAAGATAGCCTTTTTGGAAGTCGGAGTCATTGTGTCTGTAGTTTTGGCGATGTGAAATTGAGGTCTTGTTTTGGTTTCGTAATTCTGTTGCGAATGTGAGTGAACCTAAGCTGAAGGGCTTCAGTTTCTGTGGTTGGACAGTGGACGAGATGAAGATTTGAATAATTTCAGGTCTTCCTAAACTTTTACAATTACTATTATCGCCAGATGTTGTAGTTTCCTATGCTGCGTCTTGTTCTCTTCTGTTGAACATTCGATGTGGTAACTCTGCTGCGTATGATTTCGGCGGTGCGTTGTTCATGTGCCCGAGGTTGTGCCTAGTGTTCTGGCTTAGAAAAGCTCTCCTTTGTAGCATGTTTAATCATCAGCACACTCTTCAAGGTAGTCTCCTGAGCTGTAGGCGGAAGAAAGAAGAAAGGTGGTTTGATGTGACAATTTGAGGAGGTGTAGATCTTGGGTAAGACCATTTCTTGGATCAATCCGAGAAAGAAAATTGTGTCTGTTGCGAAGTGAGTATGTTTTAGAAGAAGTGTCCAGGTATTCTCTGTGAGAAGGTTCCAATTTCTACTGCAGTGTTTGACACGATGGATATAAATGCGTATAAAATACGACCACAATGGACAATATAAAAAACAAATGCAGTATTATGTGACCCTTTATGACAACGTTTCACCCCACACAGTGGGCTTTCTCAGTCACACACGGATCACCTGGGGTTGGAAGGTAGGAGAGTATTTATAGTCATGTTGAGGTCAGGTGGAGAAATGCTGCAGCTGATGATTACCGGGTGGGGTTATAGAGTCTTGGGTAGCTTGGCGGGATATTGGGACAAGTTTTGTGTGACCTTTGCAGTGTTATATGTTCTTATGTGGGTAGGATGAAGTAGTTTTCTTGGCGAGTGGTTCAGGCTATGTGATAAAAGAGCCATTGTTCTGTTGAAATTGTTGGTTGTAGAGGATGAGCGATGATTCCAGGATTCTTCTGTATTGAGTGTTGTCTTCTGTGGCTTTTAAGTCTTGAGTTCTGTAGTTTTCTAAAATGGTGTATGAATTGCCGATGTTGTACACAGGATTCCTTGATCGTCAGTCCATGCTTGATTATTGGTGTTCTGAAATACGTAGTTTGGAGGTCTCTTGATTTTTCGCCCACATATAATTTGTTGCAGTCATTACAAGGGATTATGTATACCCCTGCAGAGGATGGGGGCTTGTCCTGTCTACTACTGGTGTTGTCCTTGATGGTCGTGTGGTAGAGGTAGATACTTTGGA
This sequence comes from Cherax quadricarinatus, assembly GCF_026875155.1. Classification (NCBI taxonomy): domain Eukaryota; kingdom Metazoa; phylum Arthropoda; class Malacostraca; order Decapoda; family Parastacidae; genus Cherax; species Cherax quadricarinatus. The sequence continues at coordinate 92,127,615 of NC_069401.1, read as the reverse complement.
TGATGTTTTGGCAATGATGTTGGAAACATGTTTGGCAATGGAGTTGGTTGGGAGGAACTATGTATCTCTTCGCGGCAGTGTCTTCTATGGGTGTGTTGAAGAGTTTAATGCCCGCCGTCTGCAGTCTCTGCATGAAGTGACGAGGATAGTTTTTATTTATAATAATAATGAGTTTTGAAAATACTTGTTGTCAATTTTAGTGCACTCTTCCTCAAGGATATCATTGTGCAGATTCTGAGTGCACGTAGAAGAAGCTTATAATTACACCACGTTTGGTTTGGTGTCGTGGTGGAGTAGTAGTGGAGAAGTAGTTTTCCTTTTTGTTGGTGGGTTTTTCGATAGCGGACTTTAAAAACGAAGTTCTTGTCAGCTTTGCAGAGCAGTACATAAGGAAAGGAAGAGTGATTGTCGACTTCTCTTCAAGTGTGAACCGGATTGAAGGGCTCGACCGGGTTGAGCTTGTCTTGAGAGCTCTTGAACGGTTGAAGCGTTTAGAGTTTGAGGGAGAATGTCGTCAACATAAACGGGAGCCAGGTGACTGACGAAGGAATAATGGTGGAGAAAACGTTTCGGCTTCTAGATGTTACATGTATAGTTCGCCAGGTCTGCATGAGTGGCGAACCATGGGTAGTACAAAAGTCTGTTGAAAGAGGTGATTTTCGAAAGAGAAACACGTAAAGCCAACACTTGTTCAACCCAAGGTCGATGAAATCGCTGGCTGGAATGGGAAGATCAAGTGAATCATCAATTTTCCTGCGCAAAGATCGATGGCTTGTGTAGTAGGTACTTTGGTGATAGGGAAGTCACGTCAAGGCTGGAATGTTTCTTGTTCCTGATGTTGATGTTGCGAATGCGATTGAGAAGTTCACCCGAGTGTTTGAGATGATGATGGATCTGATAGTGCCCAGAGTTTAGAGAGGTGTTTTGCGAGAATTCCTGAGAGCTGGTGGGGAGCACTGCTATTCCTGAGGATATGGGCATCAGTGGGATACCAGGCTGTGAGTCTTTGGCAGGCGTACATTTGGCAGGTTGGGGTTGCTGGGCCATGCGTGTGCTGAAGGTTTCTTCCCTGTTCTGAGCCCCTCAGAATGCGGCGAGTCTTTGAAGAAAAGTTTTAGTAAGGTTGTCCACTTGGTAGTGTGTGAGAGGTTCTGTAGGTGATCTGGGGTCATTAAGTAGGATTGAGCATTTTGTTGCCTGTTATCGTCAGTGTTCTTGATAACAACACCACCTCCTTTATCAGCGGTGGTGACCTGATGGGTCGTGTCTTCTCGCTAAACCTTTGAGTGCATTGATGTAACGGCGAGGTATGGACTGGGGAGCTGCATTCGAGGGGTCAGAACAAGGGGAAGAAACTTCTGCACACATGCCCAGCAACCCCCTGACCTGCTGAATGTACGGCCTGCCAAAGACCTAAGCCTGGTATACCACGAGGCCCTTATCCTTTTTTTTTCTGGGAATAGGCAGTGCTCCCCACCAGCTCTCAGGAATTACGCAAAACACCTCTCTAAACTCTTGGGCACTAATCAGTCCAGGGACATCTCAAACACTCGGGTGATTTCTCAATGCCATTCGCAACATCAACATCAGAACAAGAAACTTTCCAGCCGTGACGTGATTCCCTATTCACCAAAGTACTACTACACAAGCCATCGATCTTTTGCGCAGAAAATTGGATGATTCAATTGATCTTCCCCATTCCAGCCAGCGGATTTCATCGACCTTGTTGAACTAATTGTGTTGGATTAGTGTTTCTCTTTCGAAAATTCCTCTTTCAACCAGACTTTTCTTTTGGACTACCCATGGGTTCGCCCACTCAGTGCCAGGTTCTGGCGAACCTATACATGGAACATCTAGAAAGCCGAAACGTTTTCTCCACCATTATTCCTTAGCTTTAACCTGGATCCGTTATGTTGACGCATTTCTCCTCATACTCTAACCGCTTCAACGTTTTCAAGCTCTCCAAGACAAGCTCAACCAGGTCGATCCTACAATCAGTTCACACTTGAATGAAGAAGTCGACAACACTCTTCCTTTCCTGATTTCTGCTCTGCAATGCTGAACTACCGAACTTCGTTTTAATGTCTATCGAAAACCCACCCCCCCCCCCCCCCCCCCCCCCAAAACGATCTTCTCCACTTCTTCTCTCACCACGAACCAATAACAACACGTGGTGTATGGTGATAATTATGGCTTCTTCTACGGTGCACTCAGGGAATCCGGCTGAAATGTTATTTCATGAGGAAGAGTGCATATGATTGAACTAGTATTTTCTAAATCCACTATCCTGTCATTTCATCAGAGACTGCAGACGGCGGTGGGCATTAACATCTTCAGACACCCAGAGGATGACACTGCCGAGAAGAGTACATAGTCCTCCCAACCAACTCCATTGCCAAACATAGTTTCCATCATTCTTTGCCAAAAACATCATTCCTAGTATCTACCTCCACAAACACACGACATCAAGGACATAACCAGTAGTAGACAGGGACAAGCCTCCATCTCTGCAGGGGTATACATAATCCTTGGTAATGACTGCAACAAATTATATGTCGGCGAATAAACATCAAGAGACCTCCAAAACACGTATTTCAGAACACCAATATGCATGCAGGACTGAAGATACTAGGAATGCCTGTGTACAACATCGCACTTCATTACAACAATTTAGTTAATACAGAAACCTCAAGGACTTTATAGCCACAGGAAGACACCACTCAATACTGAAGAATCCTGGAATAATCGCTAATCTTACAACCAACAATTTCAAACCAGAACAATGGCTTCTATAACATAGATGAACCACTCGCAGAAACTTCTTCATCGCTATCCCACATAAGAACATAGAACACTGAGAAGGTCTACTCAAAAAACTTGTCCAATACCCCGCCAAGCTACCCAAGACTCTATAACCCACCCGGTAGATCATCAGCCTGCAGGGCATTCTCACCTGCACCTCAACATGACTTAAATACTCTCCTACCTGCCAACCCCAGGTAGATCCGTGTGTGACTTGAGAAAGCCCATAACTGTGTGGAGTGAAAACGTTCTATGTCAATAAGGATCACATTTTTATATGCATTTGTCGTTTTATATTTCATTGTTTACATTGTATTGGAAAACAGCGATCAGTGCTGATTCAAGGCACTTGCGTGTGCGGAAAATTAGTTTCTTTTATCATAATTGGGGTCTCTGAATTTCATAAGATGATTGGTGGGGGGGGGTGAAATAAATTTCGGTGTTGTACACAGGCGTTGTTTAAGTTGTCGTTCTACATGCGTATATGTGTTCATTGAGGCGGGTAGTCGAGTTTACTTGCATTTTCATACGTAGATCTTAAACATCCACCCCATTGTATATATTAAACACCTGCATTACTTTAACGTGTATCATTTGAAATTACATTCCCTAGAATCCTTTCCATTAAGTGGTAGAAGCTGCCTGGCGACATTGTTGTTAGCATGTGGAACACGTATTTTGAGACGTTTATTTCAACATGCCTTTTGGGCAAGAATTTAACTTTGTTCGGCACCCCCCCCCCGAGCGGTGATGATGCCCCCCGTGGAGACCCCCATTTCTGAATCTGACAGAGCTCTTTTCTTGCCAGTCCTTTGACCCAGCCCCCCAAAAAACAAGAAGGAAATTGTAAATCACCCCGTGCAATCCTGTTTGCGTGAATGTAACGTATAACATTTCCTCGTCAGGAAACTCAGGGACTACAAATCTCGGTCCATGCCTCCCCATCCCCCTAGGACCAAACCCCCGATGATGATCCCTCTTTTGGTCTTCCCCCCTGGTAACCCTTGACTGGAATAAAAGTGTGTGAGTCATTTTATTGGTGGGTTTCCGATAAACTTGAAATCTTAGGTTGTTGTACTTTGTGAATGAGGACGTCGAGGAAAGGTGGTTGTCATTGGACTTCTTCTTCTAAGTGGTACTGAATCGCTGGCGTTCAACTGCAGTTGAGCCTTGCCCTGAAGATCCCGTAAATCAAAACGTTTTGGAGTTTATTATACGAGGGAACATCGTCACGTAACGTAAACAAGTGACGCTTGAAGGGATGGATGTTGGCGAAGTGTTCGGACTCAAGGTGTTCCCTTGTATAGTTGGCTAGGACGGAGGCACTTATTGGCGGACCCATTCCCACTGCCGTTAGGGTTTGTTTGTAGGAGCTTGTTATTGAAGGAAAAAACAGTTGAAGCCTTAAACACAGAGTTCAATCAGTCAACAAAATCTCCGGTGGTAAAGGGAAGATAAGGTCATGGTTGGACTTTACGTCGTAGGGGGGGGGGAAAAAAATAATTCCGATGGCTTTTTTGTAGGTACTTTTGTGAAGAGGGAAGTCACATCCAAACTGCTTAGTTTCTTGTGTTACGAGATGGTCAGAGGTTACGGATGCGGTTGGAGAAGGTCGCCTGAGTGTTAAGATGAGCTGGGCTGATGGTCCCCAGAAGGCAGAAAGATGTTTGGCAAGAACTCGGCTAGTTTGTGTGGAGCACTGCTATCCTGGTCGTGATTTGGTTGAGAGGGAATATTGTGTTTTAAGGGTCTGGGAGTAACCATTCATGTCGTGTTGTTTAGGTTGCTGGTAACATGTACAGAGTTTCTTCACTTCTCTAGTGCGTTTGTGTATTTGTTTGCTTTAGTATAAAAGTCTTTGGTGAGCGTCTCCCACTGTTTGAGTGCTGATAGTTGTAAGTAGATTGATCATTCAAAAGTCCAATTCTAGTGTTGTAGTCACTGGTGTTGAGTATGAGGACTCCCACTCCTTTCGTCGGGGTGGTGACGATAATTTTTTTTTGTTGGGTCGTTGGCGAGGTCCTAAGGGCAGTGATGTTATCTTCTAGGAAGATTAGAAGAAGATGGTTCACATTAAAGCTGCAGTGTGAGAAGGCCCTTATATATCCATTCTGGAAAATTGCTGTCACTGTAGTCTTTGGTTTCCTGGTAACAAGATTGAGTTGATAGTTAGGTTTGCGTATGTGGTGTAAATTTGAGTCCAGACTCAGTGCTTGTTTCTCGTGAGTCGGTTAAGGTGCCAGTGACGATAAGTTGTTTATCAGGGAAATGCCCCCCCCCCCCCCCCACCCCCCCCCCTTGTCCCCCACTTTCCCATCACCTCAAACAATGCTCTTCTCCGATGAGGACTGACCACCTCAAAAACTTTAAGGGTGATGGACTGATTACTCGTCTTCAAGGATCTTCTGCTTCTATCAACTTTTCTGTACTTGACTGGAAAGAAGCCTACTGTGTAGGCGACGTCTCATCAATAAAAGATACTAATGTTGCATATGTGTCTTCCTAACAATACCCCTGTTTCCGGTATTTTATACCATTTTAATGTTCATTCTCAGACATCTCCATGGCTGCCAAGCTATCTCTGACGGTATGGCCATCTCATATACAATCATTCACCCAAGTCATATAGAACAAGAACGTTTACATTACATCTCCACTGCTGGACCTGCTACTTCCTATAATCACACACCATGGATTGCCCCATTAAGGATATGAAGTGTGTTAGGTAAGACACATAGCAACAGTTAGACAAACTTTATTCCGAAACGTTTCGCCTACTCAGTAGGCTTTCTTCAGTCGAATACAGAAAGTAGGCAAAGGAACCGTAGAGGATGTGAGACGATGTAAGAACATAAGAACGAAGGAACACTGAAGAAGGCCTACTGGCCATTGCGCAGGCAGTCCAAGTCTCTACCGTTAGCCATGCACCAACCTAGTTAGGTCAGGTCAATTGACTTAAGGGAGGGAAAACGGCAACCGACCTGGTAGCACAAGCTATCAGGCTAACTCACTCACCACCCCATCTACTCATGTATTTATCCACCTATTTTATAGCTACACAACGTTCTGGCATCTATAACGGTACTGGGAGTTAGGTTTGTTCACTCATCCACAACTCTATCCATAAACCAGTACTTTCCTATATCCTTCATGATCTGAATTTTTTCCAACTTAAAACCATTGTGCGATGTCACTGTCTAGGTAGTTTTTTCAGCGCACTTTTTTACATCCCCTTTATTTATTCTGTCTTCATTTATACACCTCAATCATATCCCCCTTAATTCTACGTCTTTCTAGAGAGTGCTGTTCAGGGCCCTTAGTCTATCCTCATAAGGAAGGTTTCTGATACATTGGATCAACTTTGCATCCTCTTTGTACATTTTTCACAGAGAATTTATATCCATTCTGTAATACGGGTGACAAAATGTGCAGTCATAATCTAAATTGGAGGGCACTAACAAGGATGTATAGAGTTGAAGAACAAACCTGAGGACTCCTATTATTATGCTTTTGATATGAAGCCAAGTATTCTTTAGTTTATTGCGAAACACTTCGAACTGTTGTCTTGCGTTTCAGATTACTGCTAACAGAAACTCCTAATTATTTTTCGAAATCCGTTAAAATATTATAGATTCTCATCAGATTTAGTTTATTTGTGGCAGGGTTATTGTCCTGGTCCAAATTTAGAACTTTGATTTGTCTATATTCTAAACTGCATCTGCCACGTCTACCGACACTGCATCGTTATTCAAATTTCCTGGAGTGCCTCATATGTCCTCGTCAGAATGAATTTCGACGGCTATTTTGGTTGTCTCGGCAACTTGCCGATGTCGCTCTTTATGCTCAATCTTATGTCGTTTATGTAGATTAGTGAACAGCCGGGGGACCAAACACTGACCTGTGGAACACGCTCGTGACACTTCCCCACTCTGAATTTCTCCCCATTATTGCAAACTCTCTGCTGCCTATTTGTCAAACCATGCCTCTATCCAGAAAAATTTCTCCTCTTCTCGTCCATCACCCTTGAAGTCGTAGAATTTGAGGTCTGTCAGTCCTTCCAGCCTGGAGCAGTTCAGTTCCATAGTCATGAACTATTCTGAGATATGCGACAGTGCAGGATTCAATTACTGTCGGAAGGAGAGGTGCAGGGTAGTAGTAGTAGTGGAAAAATGTAGCCAGTAGAGGTCATGTCCCTCTCAGATCCAACCCTTTTTCACTGCAAAGGTTGGTCCAAGGTGTACGCCAGGTGTTTTCTGTACCAAGATGCCTTTATGTGTCTGCAGTGTCTGACAGGTTGAACATAAATTGGTATACAATTACGCACAGGTTGTAGGTAAGAACATATGCAAACAGTTAAGACAACTTTATTCCCCAAAAAGTTTCGCCTACACAGTAGGCTTTTCCCCCCCCCCCCCCCCCCCCCCTTCGAATACAGAAAGTAGGCAGGAACAGTAGAGATGTGTGTAGACGATCGATGTAATCAGTCCATCACCCTGGAAGTCCGTTGAATTTGAGGGTGTCGTCCCTCAGCCTGGAGCAGTTCAAGTTACATAGCAGGATCTATCTGAAGATCAAGCGACAGTTGCAAGGAGATTAAAATACTGTCGGAAGGAGAGGTTGAGACTATTAGTATGTAGTGAAAAATGTAGCCAGTGAGAGGTATGTCCCTTCAGATCCAACCCTTTTCAGTTTGAAAAGTTGTCCAAGGTGTTTTCTGTCTCAAGATGCCATGTGTTGCAGTGTTGACAAGATGAACATCAAAATGGTATACACTACATTTTTCACTACTACTATACTCTGCAACTCTCCTTCCGAACAATATTTACGTCTCTGCACTGTCGCTTGACGGCAATATAAACACAAATGCAGTATAAAGTGATCCTTTATTGATACGTTTCGCCCACACTGTGGGCTTTTTCAAGTCACAAACAGAATACCTGGCAATTATAAAAACACAAAGGCAGTATATGTGAGCCTTATTGACTACGTTTCGCCACAATGTGGAGCTTTTTAAGTCACAAACAGAACTACCTGGGTGGAAGGAAACGCGGTATTTATAGTCGGCTGAGGTCAGGTGAAGAATGCGCATCTGATGATGTACCGAGTTGGGTTGTAGAGTCTTAAAATTGGGTAGCTGGAAAGGGCTGGACAAAAGTTTGTGAGCAGACCTTCTACAGTGTTCTTATGTGGGATAGCGATGAAGGAGTTCTTGGCAAGTGGTTCAGCTATGTTATAGAAGCCCACTATTCTGTTGAAAGTTGTCGGATATAGAAATAAGTGATGATTCCAGATTCTTCGGTATTGAGTGTTGTCTTCTGTGGCGATAGTCTTGAGTTTTCTGTTTAGGGTTTATCAAGTGATGTGAGAATTTACGGTGTTGTTACGCAGGCATTCCTTGTGTCGTCAGACTGCTTGCGTATTGGTGTTTCTGAAAATACGTTTTTGGAGGTCCCCTTGAAAAAAATTTTTGTTTTTTTTTCGCCCACGTTAACTGTTGCAGTCATTACAAGGATTATGTATACCCCTGCAGGGATGGAGGCTTGTCCTGCCTACTACTGGTGATGTCCCTGATGGTCGTGGTTGTGGAGGTAGATACTTGGAATGATGTTTTGGCAAAGATGTTGGAAACATGTTTGGCAATGGAGTTGGTGGGAAGGACTATGTATCTCTTCTGGGCAGTGTCTTCTTGGTGTGTTGAAGGTTTAGTGCTCGCCGTCTGCAGTCTCTGATGAAGTGACGAGGATAGTGGAGTTTGGAAAATACTTGTTCAATTATAGTGATTCTTCCTAAAGGAACTCGTTGCTGCAGATTCTGAGTGCAACGCAGGAAGAAGCCTATAATTACACCACGTTTGGTTTGGTGTCGTGGTGAGAGTAGAAGTGGAGAAGATCGTTTTGGTTGGTGGGTTTTCGATAGACTTTAAAACGAGTTCGTGGTCAGCTTTGCAGAGTAGAACATCAAGGAAAGGAAGAGTGTTGTCGACCTCTTCTTCAAGTGTGAACTGGATTGAAGGCTCGACCTGGTTGAGCTTGTCTTGGAGAGCTTGACGTTGAAGCGTTTAGGAGTTATGAGGAGAATGTCGTCAACATAACGGGGGCCAGGTGCAGACCGAAGGAATAATGGTGGAGAAACGTTCGGCTTCTAGATTTTCCTGTATAGGTTCGCCAGGACTGCAGTGATTTGGCGAACCCATGGGTAGTCCAAAAGTCTGCTGAAAGAGGTGAATTTCCAAAGAGAAACACGTAAAGCCAACACGTAGTTCAACCAGGTCGATGAAATCGCTGGCTGGAATGGGAAGATCAAGTGAATCGTCAATTTTCTTGCGCAAGAGATCGATGGCTTGTTAGTAGGTACTTTAGTGAATAGGGAAGTCACGTCAAGGCTGGAAAGTTTCTTGTTCCTGATGTTGATGTTGCGAATGCGATTGAAAAGATCACCTGAGTGTTTGAGATGTGCTGGACTGATAGTGCCAAAGAGTTTCGAGAGGTGTTTGGGGCGAGAATTCCTGAGAGCTGGTGGGGAGCCACTGCCTATTCCCGAGGATATGGGCCTCAGTGGGATACCAGGCTTGTGATCTTTGGCAGGCCGTACATTCTGCTTTACGTGTTTTCTTTTGAAAATCACCTCTTTCAGCAGACTTTTTGGACTACCCATGGGTTCGCCACTCAGTGCATCCTGGCGAACCTATACATGGAACATCTAGAAGCCGAACTTTTTCTCCCCATTATTCCTTCGTCTGTCCCCTGCTCCGTTATGTTGCGACATTCTCCTCATAACTCCTAAACGCTTCAACGTTTCAAGCTCTCCAAGAAAAGCTCAACCAGGTCGAGCCTTCAATCCAGTTCACACTTGAAGAAGAGGTCGACAAACTCTTCCTTTCCTTGATGTTCTACTCTGAAAAGCTGACCACAAACCCTTCGTTTAAAAGTCTATCGAAAACCCCCCAACCAAAACGATCTTCTCCACTTCTACTCTCACCCACGACACCAAAACCAAACGTGGTGTAATTATAGGCTTCTTCCTGCGTGCACTCAGAATCTGCAGCAACGAGTTCCTTGGGGAAAGAATGCACTATAATTGAACAAGTATTTTCCAAACTCCACTATCCTCGTCACTTCATCAGTGACTGCAGACGGCGAGCACTAAACACTTCAACACACCCAGAGAAGACACTCCCGAGAAGAGATACATAGTCCTTCCCACCAACTCCATTCCCCAAACTGTTTCCAACATTTTTGCCAAAACGTCATTCCAAGTATCACCTCCACAACCACGACCATCAAGGACATCACCAGTAGTAGGCAGGACAAGCCTCCATCCTCTGCAGGGTTATACATAATCCCTTGTAATGACTGCAACAAGTTATACGTGGGCGAAACTTTCAAGGGACCTCCAAACCACGTATTTCAGAACCCAATACCAAGCAGGCTGAGGGACACAAGGAATGCTGCGTACAACACCGTAATTCACACAATCACTTGATAAACTACAGAAACTCAAGACTTATCGCCACAGAAGACAACACTCAATACCGAAGAATCCTGGAATCATCACTTATTTTTTATCCGACAACTTCAACCGAAAAGTGGCTTCTATAACATAGCTGAACCACTTGCCAAGAAACTCCTTCATCGCTTTCCCACTAAGAACACTGTTAGAAGGTCTGCTCACAAAATTGTCCAGTCTCCTTTCCAAGCTACCCAAGTTTTTAGACTCTAAACCCAACTCGGTACATCATCAGATGCAGCATTCTTCACCTGACCTCAGCCGGACTATAAATACTCGCGTTCCTTCCACCCCAGGTAGTTCTGTTTTTGACTTGAAAAAGCCCACTGTGTGGGCGAAAAGTAGTCAATAAAGGATCACATTATACTGCATTTGTGTTTATATTGCCATTGTGTCGGTATTTTATACCATTTATTTCCAGAACTACCTGGGGTGGAAGGAACGCGAGTATTTATAGTCCGGCTGAGGATCACATTATACTGCATTTGTGTTTATATTGCCATTGTGTCGGTATTTTATACCATTTATTTCCACTGTCGCTTGATCTTCAGATAGTTCCTGACTATGGAACTGAACTGCTCCAGGCTGAGGGACTGACAACCTCAAATTCTACGACTTCAAGGGTGATGGACTGATTACATCGTCTTCACATCTCTACTGTTCCTGCCTACTTTCTGTATTCGACTGAAGAAGCCTACTGTGTAGGCGAAACGTTTCGGAATAAAGTTGTCTAACTGTTGCATATGTGTCTTACCTAACAACATGTCTTAACTGCAAGGGTAATCATCATACCCTTGCAGCTAAGTGCCCACTCAGGAAAGAAATCATATTGAAGAAACTAAAGTTCTGAAGAACACCTCCAATTCACCGACATACGTTGCAATAACCAAACCACAAACCGACACCATCAAGACTCCACACGCTAATCTACAGGCACCATCGTCCAGCAACTCCCTCTCTCCACTCCCCGACGGTGCTCCCTCAAAGGTGCTGTACTGCATGGTGTATGCACACCTTGCAAACGCAGCAAACCCCGGCATTTTCAACACCACTATTAACGAACTATTCCGTCTGAACAACATGCCTGCCTTCAATTTTCCGGACTCCACACCTTCAGAAGACATCCTCCAGATCCTTCCCAACGTCCTGAACTTCTCTGCACCTGCAGACCTGTCTCCTGCCCAAGCAACTGCTCCTGTAACTTTTATAACCACTTCCACCGCTGACAACGTTGATCAAGTTGCCTCAGCCACCGTCTCCCACCTCTCCCAGCCTGCTGTTACACAAGCATTACACCTCACAGCTGCTCCTGTTGACCCTCAGTCACCTGCTACAACCATTGTAGATTCTCTCCCAATGAATTCGCTCCAGATGAGGAAGATAACGACGACTCCAGTAAACCCTCATGGGAAAACCTTACCTTTTACACTTCTCCTTCAAATACTGACACCATGACCTGTAACTGAACTCTACAAAAGCCTCGGTGCTGGAACAGTCAAGTATGCCTGTGAATCACCGCTTCACTTCACACTCACCCAAGTTCTTGAGTTCATCAAGCCTCTACGTTTCACCTTCAGTAACAAGGCTAAACTATACCACCTATCTAGAAGCAGCTTCAAAAAGTTCGAAAATGGCTCCATTGCTAACCTGCCTCCTCAGTTACTCCTATAACTCCCATATGTGTTCTACCCTCTGATGTGACCTAGCCTGCTGCCAGCTACTCAAGATTCAAGACTTCAACTACCACAAGTTCAATGCAACAGTCCCTGCTATTCCTGTTCTCAAGTCTGCACCACGATCGCCTTAGCTGCTGGCTCTGTTTCTCTGACTAAGAAACACTCTCTTCAGAGCTATTCTTCATCTGTCCCGTCTTCCCCGCTCATCCCATTGGGATCTTACCTGAACTTGTTTGCTTTGCTTTTTACTTCAACTCCATATTGTTTCAGACTATGGAACTATGCTCTTCTCCAGACTGAGGGACTGACCACCTCAAAACTTTAAGGGTGATGGACTGATTACATCGTCTTCAAGTCTCTTCTGCTTCTATCAACTTTTCTGTACTCGACTGAAGAAGCCTACTGTGTAGGCGAAACATTTCGAAATAAAGATACCTAACTGTTGCATATGTGTCTTACCTAACAACCTGTCGGTATTTTATACCATTTTAATGTTCAATCCACAATCTGCATCCGCATCCGCATTGTTTTGTAAGGAGATAACCGCATTTGCATCCGCAAAATAAGTAAGACATCCAAATACACATCCGCATCCGCGGATATCTAAATTTTCACGTCCGATATATCCCTAGCGTAGATCTCACCGTTTGGAGTGTAAGGACAGTGAGCTGAATATTCCCTTAGTACACCTGTCAATTGTATATTGTGCACACAATATTTGTATTATTGTTTCTAATGTTCATTAGGGAGCAGATGGATAGGGTCGAATAGCATGGGGGGGGGGGAGTGTAGCCCACTCGATAGTGTGGAAGTAATAGTCAGGACTGGTAGGTTACCTTAGCTGATGCATACTAAGTATGTGTCAATGCACATTGTGTTGGAGGCCAAGTCTTGATTGTCAAGTTAAGATACATAATCATGGCTGATGCTAGTGTGCAGAGACCTGAAGACCAATCTGTGGTGGTTGTTACAAGGTTCTTGTCTGTAAAAGTCAGGATTTTGTCATGTGCTATTGTACCACCTTTTAATATTGTATTCTTGTATTCCTGTTAGGTGCGGTTGGAGTGCAGCAAAACGGGAGGGGGGGAGGGGGAAGGTTCCCACCCCTTTTGTGTTGGGGAGAGTTAGGCATAGTAGGTGATGTTCACCTCTTATAAATTATTCATGTGTGCTATGTATATATATCGTGTAATGTTTTTATTGTTATGGTCACGCCTGTCATTGAGAGTGATACAGGTTGTGCACGCGTCCTGGAATTGCAGCTTACTCAGCCTTTGAGATGTATGACATTGTATTTTGTATATAAATATATACATATCTCGGCTGGTTTGCAGCGTGCTCTGGTGTCAACGTGAGAGCTATAGCTCAAGGGGCGGGTAGGGTAATGGGTGAGATGAAGAGTGCCCACACGAGGGTGTGCGTGTGGTGCGGTTTGGGTGATAGTAGGTCATTATATCTGTCAACGGCTAGTTCATGTGTTATTTTATTTATTTATACATTGTAATGCATTTTTTAAATAAAATATAAAAAAAATCTGCTAGATTTCTATGATATGGTAGCTGAAGAGAGGGACAACGAGAAGAGTGGGGACGGATGGACTGCATTCTTTGAACTGTAAGGAAGACTTTTGTCAGAACCACATAAGAGACTGGAACAAATGCTAGAGGAGCAGGCAGGATTAACGGTTAAGGAACTACACTCAAATAAAGGAATAACCTAACAAGAAGGAAATATAGTGTCATTATCCGGGTCGATGTGTCAGAATTGTGAAAAGTGGGGTTTCACAGTGCTAAGTATTGAGAGCTGTACAAACTATGGTGAACATAAATGATACAATGAAAGACAAAGAGATGGATGTATCCCTGTTCGTAAATAATGTGAAAGCAACGAGGATAACATATGCAGGAAAGGACAACGAAAGCCTGCAAACGAACCTGGATGAGCAGCGGAACTGGTCTGAGAAATATTTACATAGGATGCAGACCTCCCTCAGCTTTCCTCAAAAAACGAAGGACCTTGTGGTCAGCATAGTTCCATGCATATCGCCTGAGGTGCCTTTCAGTCAAATAGCCTCCGCAATAAGCACACATAAACTTAAGATTAGCTTCCAAGAACTTAACACAGAATTATTCTGACACTATATGTTAATTAAGCATGTAGGCCTATTTTGGAAGCACCAGTGTGAAACCCATATCTGATCGAACAGAACAAAAAAATGGGATATAAATGCAAAGGCTAGCAACGAGACTAGTACCAGGGCAAAATGGAAATAAATGGTATAAAATACCGACACAATGGAAATATAAACACAAATGCAGTATAATGTGATCCTTTATTGACAACGTTTCACCCACACAGTGGGCTTTTTCAAGTCACACACGGATCTACCTGGGGTTGGAAGGTACGAGAGTATTTATAGTCATGTTGAGGTCAGGTGGAGAAATGCTGCAGCTGATGATCTACCGGGTGGGGTGATAGAGTCTTGGGTAGCTTGGCAGGGGTATTGGACAAGTTGTGAGTAGACCTTCTGCAGTGTTCTATGTTCTAGGCTTCTGCGTGCACTCAGAATCTGCAGCAACGAGTTCCTTTAGGAAGAATGCACTATAATTGAACAAGTATTTTCCAAACTCCACTATCCTCGTCACTTCATCAGAGACTGCAGACGGCGAGCATTAAACATCTTCAACACACCCAGAGAAGACACTGCCGAGAAGAGATACATAGTCCTTCCCACCAACTCCATTGCCAAACATGTTTCCAACATCTTTGCCAAAACATCATTCCAAGTATCTACCTCCACAACCACGACCATCAAGGACATCACCAGTAGTAGACAGGACAAGCCTCCATCCTCTGCAGGGGTATACATAATCCCTTGTAATGACTGCAACAATATTATATGTGGGCGAAACATCAAGAGACCTCCAAACACGTATTTCAGAACACCAATATGCAAGCAGGACTGACGATACAAGGAATGCCTGTGTACAACATCGCAATTCACACAACCATTTAATTAACTACAGAAACTCAAGACTTATAGCCACAGAAGACAACACTCAATACAGAAGAATCCTGGAATCATCGTTTATCTCTATAACCAACAATTTCAACCAGAACAATGGCTTCTATAACATAGCTGAACCACTCGCCAAGAAACTTCTTCATCGCTATCCCACATAAGAACATAGAACACTGCAGAAGGTCTACTCACAACTTGTCCAATACCCTGCCAAGCTACCCAAGACTCTATCACCCCCACCCGGTAGATCATCAGCTGCAGCATTCTCCACCTGACCTCAACATGACTATAAATACTCTCGTACCTTCCAACCCCAGGTAGATCCGTGTGTGACTTGAAAAAGCCCACTGTGTGGGTGAAACGTTGTCAATAAAGGATCACATTATACTGCATTTGTGTTTATATTTCCACCAGGGCAAAGGAAAATGAGGCAAGACTAAAGGAGCTAGCATTGTTGACATTGAATACAGAAAACTCAGTGGTAATATAATAAACTATGTACAAAATAGAGAGAGGAATTGGTAGGGCGAACAGGAAAAGACTATTTAGGAGGCACTTAGGCCATTCTAGGCGCTGAGGGCGCCCTATACTCTAAGAAGTTCCTATGCACTGAGGTCGCTGCCCTAGATTCTGAGCCTTCTCCAGGCGCTGAGGCCACCCTTGGCACAAAGACTGAGTCAGGCTCTGAGACCGCCCTAGGAAATGAGTCTCTCCCAAATACTGAGGATGCTCCAGACCACAAGGCTGCAACATGCACTGACGCATCCCCAGGCCGAGGCTGCCCCTGGCATTCCACCGCCCTACAAATTTAGGCCCAACCCCGGTAATAAGGATTTTGTCGTTAAAAACAGAGTAGGGGAGTTAGTAGATGGGGAATGTATGTATTGGTTAAGATTGGCGAGAATAATTTGAGGAACTTTTAAATGTTAAGGTAGAAACAGAGCCAGTACTTTCATGCACTGGTCAGGGTAGGTATAGCCAACTGTTTAGGAGTTGAAGAAGGAGCAGAATGTAAGTGTGGGGGAGGTACGTGAGGCTTTCGTAAAATGAAAGGGGGTAAAGCAGCTGGAACTGATGGATCATGACAGAAAGTGTTAAAAGCAGGGGGATATAGTGTTGGGAGTGGGTTGGAACTTTTGTTTTAAATAAATGTATGAAAGAGGGGAAAGTTAACCTAGGATTGGCGGAGAGCATGTATAGTCCTTTATATAAAGGGAAAGGGGACAAAAGAGACTGTAAAAATTATAGAGGAATAAGGGCTTAACTGAGTAATACACAGAAAGTGTACGGTAGGGTTATAATAGAAAGAATTAGAGGTAAGATAACAGAAGGTAGGATTGCTTGATGAAACAAGGAGGTTTCCGTGAGTGGGTAGGGGATGTGTAGATCAAGTGTTTACATTGAATCATATATGTGAACAGTATTTATATAAAAGGTAGGTGAAGTTTTATTGCATTTATGGATTTAGAAAAGAGGCACCTATGATAGAGTGGATAGTAGGAGCAATGTGGGCAGATGTTGCGAAGTATAAATGTAAAAGGTGGTAAGTTATTAAAAATGCTGTAAAGAGTTTTTTATGAGGATAGTGAGGCTCATGTTAGGGTGTGAATATGAAGAGGGGAGATTACATCCCGGTAAAAGTATGTCTTAGAACAGGGATGTGGTATTGTCACCATGGTTTGTTTAATATATTTATAATGGGGTTGTAAGGAAGTAAATGCAGGTGTTTCGGGAGAGGGGTGGGGACTAAATTTTGGGGAATCAAATCAAAATGGGAATTGACACCGTTACTTTTTGCTGATGATACTGTGCTTATGTGGAGATCTAAAGAAAAAATACAAAGGTTAGTGGTAGAGTTTGGGAATGTTGTTGTAAAGGTAGAAAGTTAAAGTGAACATAGAAAAGAGTAAAGGTGATGATGGGTGTCAAATGATTTAGATAAAGAAAAATTTGATACAAATTGGGGAGGAGGGAGTATGGAAGAAGAGAATGTTTTTCAGAGACATGGGAGGTTGAACGTGTCGCGATGGATTATGAAGGATGAGGTCAATCCATAGAATTGATGAGGGAAAAAAGGTGAGTGGTGGTCGAGGTATATGTTGGAGGTCAAAAAACGTTATCTATGGAGGCAAAGAAGGGAATGTATGAAAGTATAGTAGTAGACCGACACTCTTATATATGGGTGTAAGCTTGGGTGGTAAATGCAGCGAGGGCGCGAGGAGACGGTTTGGATGCAGTGGAGGATGCCCTGTTTAAGGGCATGTGTGGTGCAAATATTATGCAGAAAAATTCCGGAATGTTGGAAATTAGGAGAAGGTGTGGAGATTATAAAGTAATAGTCAGATGGCAGAAAGAGGGGTTGTTGAGGTGTTTGGTCCATTTAGAGAGACTGGATCAAAGTAGAATGACATGGAAAGCATATAAAATCTCTAGGGGAAGGAAGGCGGGGTAGGGGTCGTTCCCTCGAAAGGGTTGGAGAGAGTGGGTAAAGGAATTTTTGTGGGCAAGGGGCATGGACTACCAGCAACGTGCTTGAGCGTGTAAAATAGGAGTGAATGGAGACGAAAGGTACTGTGGTACCGACGATCAGTTGAGTTGTGTGAGCAGGGGTAATATTTAGTGAATGGATTTCAGTGAAAACGGTATTTTTCATGATAGTCGGACTTGAGTCCTGGAAATGGGAAGTACAATGCCTGCACTTTTAAAGAGGAGTTTTGGGATATCTGGCATGATTGTGAGGGATATGTTGTGTATCTTTATATTGTATGCTTCTAGACCTGTTGTATTCTGCGCACCTCTGCAAAAACAGTGTATAATGTGCGAGTGTGGTGTAAAGTGTTGAATGTGATGAAAGTATTTTCTTTTGGGGATTTTCCTTTCTTTTTTTTGGGTCACCCTGGCCTCGGTGGGAGACGGCCTACTTGTTTGAAAAAATAAAAAAATATATATATATATATATATAATATTTTATATATATATATATATATATAAATATAGGGGTAGTATAAATAGTAGTATATATATATATAAAATATATATATATAAGTATAATATATAATAATATAGATATAGAGTATATACCTATATAAATATATGATAAATATAACTAAAAATAAATATATAAATATATATATATATATATATATATATGTATATAATATATAGTAAAATATATAATATTATATATCTGTCACTTTCAACACACCGCCGTATCCCACCAGGTGGGGTGGCCCAAAAGGAAAAACGAAAGTTTCTTGCTCCTTTACTTCTTTTCTCCTTTTAACATTTAGTAATATATTACAGGATGAAGGGGTTACTTAGCCCCTTGCCCCCGCCGGCATTTTAGGTCGCCATCTTACAAACACGCATTAGCTTACGGAGGAAGAATTCTTTTCCACTTCACCCAAGGAGATAAGAGAAAATAAACAAGAAACAAGAACTAGAAAGAAAATAGAAGAAAACCCAGAGGGTATGTTATGTATATATATGCTTGTACATGTATGTGTAGTGTGACCTAAGTGTAGTAAGAAGTAAGCAAGACGTACTCTGAAACTTGCATGTTCATGAACAGAAAACTGGACAACCACAATCCTACCATCATGAAAAACAATTACAGGCTTTCGATTTTTAAAAAACACCTCCTGAGTATCATGGGTTATGTACTACTGTGGTAAATTTTGGAATGAAGTATGTGTTTAGCATTGTGCAATAGGTCATCTACCATTCAAATTGATCATTGAATCTTGCCAAGATATATTACATTGGCGATTGAAAAGTTTGTGAAGCCGATCGAATGATGCTACGAAATATTCCGAAGAACATAAACTTAAAAACATTTCAAACAAACTGGAACAATTATCATTTTTCTACGTTTTCTTTTCTCATTAAAATTTTTTTTTCCAAAATCCTGTGCAAATACTGTTAAAAAAAAATGGACTTAAAGAAGAAACAGTTTGATAAAATAGCCCCAAAAAATCATCAAATAAGCAACCACACAGCCAGAATTAATATCAAAATACCTCCTAGAAAGATACATCAGGATTTAAAGGATTTGAATTTGATGCAGAGAAACATTTTTTAATTTGTTTCATGAGAAATAATTTGCTTAATAAAATTGACAAATAGAACTTTATAACACTTCATACATGCGTTAGAAGCTGTAAGAAAGTTCCAAGACTGAGTCAAGAAAAGTCATTCTTCAGCAATTGATCTGATTCCAAATATTCTATTTTTTAAACCATTATTCAGTACAAATTGCACCTATTCTAACGATAGCTTATTGGTTTTATCATTCTTCTTATAAATGAATCGTCTATAATATTTTTTCTTAGCAATCAGAAGAGCAGCATTCTTCAGTCACATTGAATTAAAAAGGTTTTTCATTATTTATTACAAAAATGGAATCACTAGATTATTCTTGGCAAAGTGCAGTCATACAGTATGTACTCAGGAACCTACACCCGTGAAGAAAATATGAAGCTGGATCAGATGATCATTGTCCCCAGGAATACTATTTGGCTACATCCATAAACCATTATAACCCCCGGCCGGGATTGAACCCGCGGTCATAGTCTCAAACTCCAGCCCGTCGCGACAGCCATAAATTTGTGTGCACGCAAAGAAACTTAATGGGCAGATAGATAATTTTAACGGATTCTGTATATATCGAAAGTGAAATTAGGAGACAAGCCTATTTTTAACTCAAAGATGCAGAGGCAGAAAAAAAAGAAAAAAAAATAAAAAAAAAAATCCAGAAAATAATGACCAGAAGAGAGCACACGACGAAATAAACTTGCAAGTGTGATATGCGAAGCCTACAACAATTTGAGATGATATAAGAGTAAAGCCCAAATCTGGAATCTGTAACTGCTGCACTCACTGCAAAACTAGGACGACAATGAATAGTACAATGATAATAAAACTGAAGAAGCGTTTCGCATATACCGTTGGCTTTCTTCCAGTAGAATAAAGCCGAGAAAGCAGGTAATGCGGAGAGATCAATCAATCATTCAAGTTTAATCTCTATAAAGATTAGCAATGCGGGGTTTACCAGATTTTGGATATTGTGTGGTTTACTATGTTATAAAATACTAATTACAAGAGGGCCATTCTAGACACCTTCATGGCTAGGCATTTCGGGCAGACTTAGATTAATTCTTAACTTCGAACTAAATACAAATTACGGAGTAAGTTGGTATTAAATGCAAGTGACACATTAAGGTTTATGATTTAGCAATGTAAATGCTTTTGTTTTGGATACAAATACATAGTTTCAATATTGGAGTATCACAGCAAAACTTATGACTAGTTTAGGATTCATTATTTATGATTAAGATTCGTATTTCTGTGTTTATATATAGTCAAGTTGGTGAGTGAGTGAGTGTAAGTGTGACCACCAGGTGGTTTTCGCCAAGTAGTTAGTTGTCGGGTGTATCAGGGAGATAAGATGTTTTCCTCCTAGCGGTAGATTTTTGAAAGTGATGATTTGTTTCTGCAGTTCTAGATTTTCCAGGTAGAGTGTTTCCAGAATTTTAGGTCCTTTGACATACATTGAAAATATGTAAAGGTGTTAGTCTTCCATGGGAATGCCATAGAAGTTTGGTGTCTGTGTTTTATGGCCTGTGGTTCCAATAACAACTATCTCGAAAGCTTTGTTCAGGTCAAAGGTTAATATTGGAATTTAAGGGTCCTGTAGATTAGGATTGCACAGTAGCAAGTGTAGATGTTCTGAAACAGATAGTAAGTTTAGATCTATTGAAGAGTGGGGAAGAGTGGAGTGTTTGCCAGGGAATGGGATTTAGTGAATATTCTTACTGCGGCATTTTGTTAGGTTATTATTGGCTTTAGTTGTTTCGCTGCAGTTTGGTCCCCAAGCACAAATAGCATAGGTAAGGTATTGGGGATAAATGAGTGAATGGTATATAGTGATCAGGGTAGTTGTTGTGGGACGTAGTACGTATCTAGGAGAACATCCCACCGTTTTGGATACTTTTTTTGTTTTGGTGGTGGATATGGGTGCTGACATTCAGGTGTTGTGGGAGGTATAGGCCTAGGAAAGTTTTCCCTCGTTATATTCTGTCAATTAGAAGTATTGTCCCGACTTAATGTTAAAAACTGCGCAACACCTGCTCTGGCTAAACCAACCATAATATAGTTAGGTTTTGTCAGTGTTAATTGTAATTGATTAGGCTTGTCATCCAGTCGATTATTTTTTGAGGCAGCTTCTCGTTAACATTGGTGTCTTTGAGGTGTGGCAAGATTTTGAGTTGGGAGATGACGTTAAGTCGTGCCGTCAGTAAAGAGAATGGTTTTCAGGTTGTGATACGTTTGGAAGTTCATTGATTTAAATGAGGAAGAGCATGTGGACCAAGGACACTTCCCTGCGGTCACACCAGTATTAAGTGGTGCCGTTGTGATGAGTTGTGTTTTTAATGGTTGACCAGTAACTGATACTTATTAGTATAGGTAGAATTTGAAATATGCAAGCGCATGGCCTCCTTATATCATATGGTCAAGTTTGTGGACTAGGATGCCATTGGTCTACTGTGTCAAAAGCTTTTCTTAGGTCAATAAAAATTCCTAGCAGATAAATATTATCTGATCAGTCTGACTTCAGGCCTTGTAGACGTTATGGGGAGACCAGTCCGTTATAAGTTTGGAAAAACAAGTGAAAACTGGATTTTCTCATCACCTGAAAACGCAAACTAAATGAAAATTGTGGAAGGGATTGTAGACCGGAAACTGAGTATAGCTCGGTGGAACAGAGATTGTTTATTCTGACACTGAGACTTAAAACCCTTTTTGGAGGGATCAAGACCCTGGGGGAGATATAAAAATTATAAAAAAAAATATTCAGAGAATATATTTGAATGTGGGCAACAGGAAATTAAAGACCAGGTAAATCACATAGAATAGTCAGGAATCATTTCTTTAGCCTCATGATGGTCAGAAAGTCGACGAAGTAGTCAAGTGGAATCAATTTATAGTTTAAGATTAGATTATTGGAGAACCAACAAATTAACATACACACACGCACACACACACACACACACATTACACACACAACACACTCGTGGAGGAGTCACGCGGTTTGAGCTCGGTTTTGGTGTAATTTCTGACTGTGTCCATAAGGAATAGAGTGTGGGATATAGGCTGTACAACGCATGAGAGTGCATATAATCACTTAAGACCCGAAAAAAGGAAATATAAGTGATCAACAAAAAAGAAAACAAAGGAAAACTATTAGCTGAGTGTTTAGTAGGGTGCCGTTGGAAAGGGTGAACGGTTGTGTCAGGCCTAAATAGTGTTGCCATAATAACGCAGTGGGGTATTTTTGAAGAATAAGTGCAACACAAGACCAGGGACATAGAGATATGTATATATGTGTCAGTAAATACAGTGAGTGAGTGAAACAATAGGATAGCTAGAGAATATAGTTGCTACAGGAATTAGTGGAAAAATTACCGAGAAGCATCAAACAACAACTTCTGGGACAGGACAGACCGCAAACGGTTTACTCCACTGCCAGCCGCAAAGTAAATTCACCAGTTTTGAGATGCATGGGGTCAATAGAAACCTGTCACTAGGCAGAATTGGGGTCACCTCTCCTCGAGCTATCGGAATAGAATAAGCTAGCCATTTACTGGCATTTAAAATAGAATTTTAGAGGGCAGCGGATATAGGCGAAGCCCTAGTGTATTTTTATTTTTTAACTGGTAATTTTAAAAAAAACGCATACGAGTACAGTGGGAACCAAGAGATCGGGTACATTTACCATAACATATGTATTACATACGAGGAAATAAGGACTGTTTACATAAACATATGCAATCGCACACTTGGGAAGAACAGCACTGTTGTTAGGCACTTGAATACTGTAGCACACACACACACACACCACACACACACACAGAAAGAGAGGTTGTAAGACATTGAAGGAAACTAGGGACATGTGCAAGGACCTACCAGATACCTGTGGGGGCCAGGAGCAGTTAGGCAGGAAGGAAAAACGAAGAAGTCATAGGGGCCGAAACTAGGAAGGGAACTGAAGGAAGGAACACTCCACGGGAAGGAACTAAAACACATCAGAGGATGCAATGGGAGTCACAGTGGGAGGTGGAAAGGGAGAGATCCGTGTTTGTCTATGGCTAGACGAAGCTTAAAAGGGGAAACTTATGATGAAAGAAAGCAGGAGGAGAAAAAAGCGATTGAATACATCCTGAAGGTTATAGGCGAGGGGGACATGACCCAGGTGGCAAATTTTCGGAGAATTGGGTGGTTCAGCAAAGAAAAGATCGGCCTCTCAAAGTAATTTCAAGGCAGAATCAACCCGAACCCATGATCCTGCAGGAGAAAGCAAGAAACACGGCGGCTGGAGTAGGCAAGCAGGAGTTCCGAGTGGTGTACCTCGACCGAGACAGAACACAGGACGAAAAAAGGGAAACAATGAAGAGAGAGTTCAAAGAACGAAAGGAGAAATGGGAGGAAATAAAAAGGAGAGCAGAAACCCAGGATCAAATGGAAGGACAACGCACCCCCCAGAAACACCTGCAAAAGGACTCCAGCCACGACACCCCCAAGGCAACGAGCAATCCAAACCAACCATCACACACCGATCCCACTGTTTTCCCACCCCCTGCACCACAGTTACGTATTAGAACAGAAGTATTGAAGGTTTGGTAACACAAATGCAGATGGATAACGAATAAACATTAGGAATGGCAAAGAAAGAATCAATGAGAAGTCCCCATACATCATAGCATTTACAGAAACAAAACCAAAGGAGACAATAACAGAATGCAATCTTTCTCCCAACAGGATACCAGATATGAGGAAAGATAGAAGGGGCAGGGGGGGAGGTGGGTTTTGTAGCTCGTACAAAACAGATTAAATTCGAGAATAATTTTGTAAGGAATAGATGAGACGGGAGAAAGAGACTACATAGCAGGTACACTTTCAGTCTGGGGAACACAAAGTGATTTCAATGCAAGTGATGTATAATCCACCACAGAACTGCAGGAGCCAAGAGAGGAATATGAAGAGAGCAACAGAGAAAATGGTGGACACACTTGCTGAGTAGTGGCAAGAAGAGCTCACTCCAGCAGAGCAAAGTTCTGGTAATGTGGGGTTTTACGGAACAAGTTAATTACTGAGAAAACCTGGAGCCCATCATGGGGGTCCCCGAAACATGGAGAGGCCATGATGTTGGACGTGTGCCTGGAAAACCTCATCCCCAATATGTTAAGGACAAACTACCAGAGTGAAGAGGGGAGGAATGAACCAGCAAGATTGGATCTTGTGTTCACCCTTTGCAGCTCAGACATTGAGACGTCAAGTATGAGAGTCCCCTAGAGCTAGCGTCCACGTGGTTCTTCGTGCTTTGAATACATAGTAGAGCTGCAAGTTCTGGAGAGAATAACAGGAGTAGAATGGGAAAAGCCGACTATAAAAAAAAGATGGACTACATAGGGTTGAAGAACTTCCTGCGGAGGCCAGTGGACAGAGAACTGGCAGGAAAGCCCAGTAAATGAAATGATGGAATATGTAGCAACAAAATGCAGGAGAGCAGTGGAAATGGTTCATTCCCCAAGTGCAACAGTAACAACTGTGAAGACCAGAACAAGCCCCTGGTAAAAGCCCCTACGGTGTAACGGAGGCAAAAACAAAGTGCAATAGAGAATGGAAAAAGTACAGAAGGCAGAACACACGAAAATAGGGAGATCAGGTCGCAGAGCCAGGATAGTACGCACAGGTAAGATGGAGGTCCCAGCGACAGTAATGAAAATGACATAATAGCATCGAGAATCAAAGACTGACCCGAAACCTTTTGTATAGCCACAACAGGAGGAAGAAAAAGTCAAAGACGCAGGTTGATCGCAGAATTTAAGGACAGAAGGTGGATAACTCACAAGAAATGATCAGGAGGGTAATGTGAGGAGCTGAACAGGAATTTTAAGGAAGTTTTTACAGTTGAGACAGGAATGGCTGTGGTAAGACAGCACAGAAGGGAACACAAGAGGAAAATAATACCAACAAAGTGTTTGGGATGACATACGAACAACTGAGGAGGAGGAAGAAGCTCTTAAGTTGACCTTGAACACCTCAAAGGCATGGAACCGGAAAAACAACTCCCCATGGGGTCCTTAGAGAAATGAGCAGAGATGCAGTGTGGTGCCCCTCTAAACCCCACAATCTTTCAACACATCCCTGACACTTGGGCAAATACTACCTGATGAATGGAAGACAGCTAATTAGTCCCCATATTAAGACAAGGAAACAGAAACGAGGCACTAATCTACAGACCTGTGTCTCTCTGACATGTATTGTGTGCAAAGTTATGGAGAAGATATATTCAGGAGGAGAGTGGTCGAACACCTGGAAAGGAACAAGATTATAAATGAAAACCAGCATGGGTTCATGGAAGGCAAATCTTGTATCACAAACCTCCTGTGAGTTTTATACAATGAGTAAACAGAATAAGACACGAGAGAGAGGGTTTGTTAGATTGCGTTTCCTAGACTTGCAGAAGGCCTTTTACAACAGTTTCCCCACAAGAGATTAGTGCAGAAATCTGGAGGATCAGGCCACACGTAAAAGGAAGGGCACTGCAATGGATAGGGATACCTGACAGGGAGGCAGCAACGAGTCATGGTAGTGAAGAGGTATCACAGTGGGCGCCTGTTCGAGCGGGGTCCCACAGGGTCCAGTTTTCTCCTTTCTAGGACCAGTGCTATTTTTGAATATATGTGAAGAACGCATGATGGAAGGAATAGACCTGAAGTGTCCTGTTTAGCAGATGACGTGAAGTTGATGAGAAGAATTAAATCGGACGAGGATGAGGGCAGTACTGTCAATAGACCTGGAAGCTGGACCATGTGGACCAGTAACTGGCTTCTCGAATTCAAATCCAGCCAAATGCAAAGTCATGAAGATTGGTATGGGGCAAAGAAGACCGCAGGACAGAGAATAGGCTAGGTGGACAAAGAACTACAGACCTCACTCAGGGAGAAAGACCTTGGGTGACAAAACACCGAGCACATCACCGGAGGCAAACATCAACCAAATTACCGCTGCAGCATAATACGGGGCGCTGGCAAACCTGAAATAGCGTTCCGATACCTTAATAAGGAATCGTTCAAGACTACTGTACACTGTGTATCGTTAGGCCCATACTGGGAGTTTGCAGCACCAGTCCCTGAACCCACACCTGGTCAAAGCACGTCAATGAGTAAGAAAGTACAAAAGGGTTTGCAACAAGGCTAGTCCCGCAGAGCACAAGGGAATGCATACTGAGGAAAGGTTCAGGGTAAACTCGGACTGACGACACTGAGGACAGAAGGTGCAGGGTGATCATGATAACGACAACAACGATACTGCGGGAATAGACTAAGGTGGCAGAGGATAGGAATTCCAGAGAGGGGACACAGGGACAAGGGTCACAACTGAAGCTGAAGACTCAGACGAGTCACAGGGAACGTTAGGAAGTATTTCTCAATTCATAGAGTTGTCAGCAAGTGAATAGCCTAGCAAGTAATAAGTAGTGCGAAGCGCAGTAACCATACATATTTTTAAGAATAGGTAATGACAAAGCCACACCAGGAAGCAGAGAGAGAGAGGATCCAGTAAAGTCGATCATGGAAGAGGCAGGGCAGGGCCAGGAGCTCTGAGTCTCCACCCCTGCAACCACAATTAGGTGATACAATTAGGTGAGTACACACACACACACACACCCACACATATGATGCACACACACACACACACACACACACACACACACACACACACATACACACACACACACACACACACACAAACACAACACATAAAAACACAACACACACACCATACAGACACACACCACACATATTTAGACACACACATACACATATACAGGATTTTAACACCTTCCTGTGAAGTGACCCTATAACCTTCCTTTCTCCCCCCCCCATCTCTCTCCCTCTTCACTCCACTCCTTCCGTCTCTCTCTCTCTCTCTTCCCTCATCGTCTCTCCTCCGTCCTCACTCTCGTCTCCCTCTCTCCTTCTCTCTCTTTTCTCTCTCACCACGTCTCTCTCTCTCTCCCTCACTCGCTCTCTGCTCCCCTCTCCCTACTCTCTCTCTCTCACTCCTCACTCTCAGTCTCTCCTCTTGTCTCCTCTCTCTCTCTCCCCTCACTCTCTCTCCTCATCTCGTCTCTCTCTCTCTCTTCCTCCTCTCTCTCTCTCGGTCTCTCATTCTCTCTCTCTCTCCTTCTCTTCTCTTTCCCCTTTCTCTCATCGCTTCTACTCACATCCCCTCTCTCATCCTCTCTCCTCATTCCTCTCTCTCTTGCCTTTCACTCTCTTTCTCTCTCTCTCTTCCTCTCTTCTCTCTCCCTCCGTCCCTCTCACTCTTCCTCTCACTGTCCTCTCTTACTCTCTCCGTCTTCCTCCTTCTATTCTCTTTCTCTCTTTCCCTTGCCACTCCCCCCCCTCTCTTCCCTTATCCCTCTCTCACTATCCCTCCCCCTTTTCCCATTTCTTTCCCCTCCTTCTAGGCCTCTCCCTTCTCTCTCCTCCTCTATCTCTTATCCCCACTCTCTCCCCCCTTTTTTCTTTTTCTCTTTCCCTGCTCTCTCTTTCATTGAAAGAAAAAATGGTTGGAGCACGAGGAATCAGGGAGTTCAGATGACAATGTTACATGGTAGGGAGGAATGGAATGGAGGAACGAGTGGAAAAGGATAGAGCAAGAATTGGAGAGAAATTTATGGAGACTTTCCTCAAAAATGGAGAAAGAGACTCTCTGTGACATGGGACAAGTCAGGTTAGAGAAGGAGACGAAGAATTGGAAGCACAAGGTCGAAACTGCAGTAGTCCCATGGTAAAGCCTATAATTTGAGGTAAACAGGCTGAAGCAAGTCTCAGGGGTAGTGAACAGATAAGACACACCATACGATGATGAGAGGTATGAACGAGGAAGGGAAGGAGAATATGAATTAATGCATTAAGGTTCCATATCAGCCTGCAAAGAAGGGCCAGGGAGTGGAAGGGAAGAGCAGATGGTGCAGATGGAGAGGGGAGATAGGTCCGAATGCTGAGCCACAACCATCACTAAGAGCTCAGGAAAAATCAAGGGGAAAATGACCATATACGACAGGAACCAGAGTCACAGAAAGAGGCACCGGGAAAGAGGAAAGGCAAAATCAGTTGATTATCCATGGGCTTTTTCGGGAGAGAGAGGAAGAGACACACACTGAAAGAACGGCAAGAGAGAAAGAAGAGAGATTGAGAAAAAAAATCATCACGGAAATAGGGAGAAAGAAAAAACTCCCCCATGGATGAGATTGTAAATTTTTCAGAGAAAGGTGGAACTTGAAGGGGAAAACACGACCGATCAAGCTGATTCTCAGGACAGAAACAGGTGGCAGAACAGATCCTCCAAGAAGAAACCACGGTTGAAAAGTTCGGAAAGAGTACAATAAGGTTGTCCCTAGACAGGACAGAACACAAACAGAGAGAAAGGCACAGCTGGAGGGAGGGACAAAAAAGCGAAAGGAGCTAGGAAAGGAGACAAGGATGAACCAGCAGAGTCAGTCAGAGACAGAAACAGAGCAGACAGGGCAAGCACACACAACTATCGCTCAGAAACCCCACAACCAATCACACCATACCCAACAACACAATACAATCCATACCCAACAGCTTCCATCACCCAACCCCCAACCATAGAACCCAACAGTATAGCCCTATTACCCAGTGTGCTCCAACCCCCACAGTGCCACCCAAACCACCAGTGTAGGAAAGGAACTGAAGGTATGGTAGCACAAACGCTGGATGGAATAGACAAACAACGTGGTGAGGATGGCACGAAAAGTCCAAAGAGGTCATCACCATACATCTTAGCGATCACAGAAACCAAGCTTAACAGGTTATGATAAGCAGATGCCATCTTTCCTTCCAGCGAAATACCAGTATCCTGAAAAAGACAGAAGGAACAGGGGGGTGGAGTAGTGGGATTGCTGAACAAACACCGATGGAATATTGATGAGCTGGAGAGAGGAGGAGAAAGAGGAAAGAAAAGTGATTACAAGCGTGAACGCTTCACCCATCTGGTGGTCCCAAGTTGATAATTGCAGTGATGTATAACCCACCACATAACAGCAGGAGGCCAAGGGCAATGAGTATGACGAGAGCAATAGAGCGAGGTTCACACACTGTGCTTGCAGTGGCCAGAGAGCTCATGCATGCAGGGCAAAGCTCCTATCAAGGGCGACTTTAACCACAAAGGAAGTCGAATGGGAGAACTTGGAGTCCCCCCCCCACATGGGGGGCCAAGGATACATGGAGGGCTAAGAAGATGGAGGTGGTACAGGAAAACTACAAGTAACCAACCACGTAAGGGACACACAATAGAGAGAGGAAGAGGATGAACCCGCAAGACAGGACTTAGTATTCACCTTGAGTATGCAGATATTGAGACAACACATATGAAAGACCCTTTGGGGCAGCGAAACATGTGGTTTTGACTTCGAATACACAGTAGAGGGCTACAATGGAGGGTGAAGCAGGAAGGCAAGGACAAAAGAAACCAAACTACAGGGAAAGGGGACTACACAAATGATGAACTTTCTGAATGAGGTTCAGTGGTCAGAGAACCTGCAGGGAAGCCTTTAATGACATGATGAATATGTAGGCAACAATGTGCAAGGAGGCTGAGGATAGGTTTGAACCCAAGTGGTAACAGGAATAATGAAAAAGCCAGGATGAGGCCCAAGGTCACTTATCATCCAAAGATGCAAGGAGGCCAAAACCAAGTAATCTAGGGAATGAAGAAATATAGTAGGCAAAGGGACCCAGAGAATAAGGAGAGCAGTCGTAGAAGCCAGAAACGAATATGCACAGATAAGAAGGGAGGCCAAACGTCAATAAGATACGACATAGCAGCAAAAGCCAAATCCTGACCCAAAGCTGTTAATACAGCCACATCGAAAGAAACCGTTAAGGACCAGGTAATCAGGCTAAGGAAGGAAGGAGGAGAGACAAACAAGAAATGCCGTGAAGTATGTGAGGAACATCAACAAGAGAATTCAAAGAAGTGTCACAGAGGAGACAGAAGGTCTCCAGAAAGCCCGGAGAGGTGGGGCACAACCACCAGTGCTGGACACAGTACGCATTACCGAGGAAGAAGTGAAGAGGCATCTGGAGTGAGCTAGATACACAAAGGCAATGTGGGCCAGATAACATCTCTTCTCTCCAAGGGTCCTGAGTAGAGGGAGCATTAGGCGCTATGTGTACCCCTAACAACAATATACAATACATCTACTAAACAAGGAGATTGCCTGAGGCATGGAAAGTAGCAAAATGGGTCCCAATCTTTAAAAAAGGAGAACAGACATGAGCACTAAACACAGACGCGATTGCACTGACATGTATAGGCAGTTCAAAATCATGGAAAAGAATTTGTCAGGAGAAGAATGGTGGAACATCTATAAAGAATGAATCTAATCACCACATCGACATGGTTTCAAGTAGATGTGAAATCCAGTGTCCCACAAACCTACATGGAGATCTAGACATGGTGACCGCAGTATGGACAAGAGAGAGAGGAGTGGGTGGATTGCATTTTCTGGACTAGCAAGAAGGCAGATTGACTACCGTACCACACAAGAGATTAGTGTCAAAAACTGAGACCAACCAGGGAATAACAGGGAATGGCACTGAAATGGATCAGTGATAATGTTGTCAGGAAGATCAGCACGAGTAATGGTACGTGGCGAGGTGTATCATAGTGGGCAACCTGTGACCAAGCGGGGGCCCACAGGGGTCAGTCCTTAGGACCAGTGCTGTTTCTGGTATATGTGAACGACATGACGAAGGAATAAACTCCGAGGTGGTCCCAGTTTGCAGATGACGTGAAGTTGATGATAAGAGTTTCATTTCGATCCCGAAGACCAGGCAGAACTACGAAAGGGGATCTGGACAGTGCTGCAGACCTGGACCAGCAACTGGCTCCTGGAGTTCAATCCCACCAAGTGCAAAGCATGAGGATGTGGGGAAGGGCAAAGAAACCGCAGACGGTGAGTAAAGTATAGGGGGACCATAGACTACAAACATCACTCAAGAAAAAGATCCTGGGTGAGTATAACACCAGGCACATCTCCTGAAGGCGCACATCAACCCACATAACTGCCGCAGCATATTGGGGCGCCTGGCAACCTCAGAACTGCATTCCGACATCTTTAATAGAGGACATCGTTCAGGACCCTGTACACACGTGTACGTTAAGGCCCTATTAGAGTATGTAGTGCGGCACCAGTTTGGAACCCACCACCTAGCCACGCATGTAAAGAAACTAGGAGAAAAGTGGCAAAGGTTAGCAACAAGACCAAGTCCCAGAGATAAGAGGTAATTCGTATGAGGAGAGTTAAGGGAAAATCAACCTGACGACACTGGATGACAGGAGAGATAGGGGACATGAAAACTGACCTTACAAAATAAAATACTGAGAGGAATGACAAGGTGGAACAAAGACAGATGTTCCAGAGACTGGACACAGCAACACGGGGACACAGTTGGAAGGTGAAGACACAGATGAATCAAAGGGATGTTAGGAAGTATTTCTTCATCCACAGAGTAGCAGGAAGTGAGATAGTTTGGGAAGCATGGTAGGCTCCAGGATGTACATGTTTATAGAGGGGTAACTGATATATTGGATCATTATTTAGTTGTAGCTACAGTTAGAGTAAGAGGTAGATGGGAAAAGAGGAAGGTGGCAACAACAAGTAAGAGGGAGGTGAAAGTGTATAAACTAGGGAGGAGGAAAGATCGGGTGAGATATAAGTGACTATTGGCAGAAAGTGGGCTACGTGCAAAGATGAGTAGTGGGGGGGGGGTTATGAGGTTTTGAATAGTTTTAAAAATGCAGTATTAGAATGTGGGGCAGGAAGTTTGTGGTTATAGGAGGGTGGGGGCAGGAGGAAAAGAGGAGTGATTGGTGAATGATGA
This sequence comes from Cherax quadricarinatus, assembly GCF_026875155.1. Classification (NCBI taxonomy): domain Eukaryota; kingdom Metazoa; phylum Arthropoda; class Malacostraca; order Decapoda; family Parastacidae; genus Cherax; species Cherax quadricarinatus. The sequence goes on along the minus strand of NC_069401.1, from coordinate 92,095,627 downwards.
AGTAAAGGGTGTGATAAAAGAGAAAAAGGTACTTATGAAGGTTTTTTTTAACACAAAGGCAAAGTGTATAAGAAGAGCAGAGTATATGGAGAGTAAAAAGAATGTAAAGAGAGTGGGAGAGAGTGCAAAAGAGAGCAGATATAGAGTGGAAGAGTCACTGTCAAGAAATTTTAATGAAATAAAAAAATTTGTTGAGTGAGTTAAACAATTAAGAAAGCATAGGGAAAATAAGGATTTTGTCGTTAAAAACAGAGTAGGGGAGTTAGTAGATGGGGAATGTATGTATTGGTTAAGATTGGCGAGAATAATTTGAGGAACTTTTAAATGTTAAGGTAGAAACAGAGCCAGTACTTTCATGCACTGGTCAGGGTAGGTATAGCCAACTGTTTAGGAGTTGAAGAAGGAGCAGAATGTAAGTGTGGGGGAGGTACGTGAGGCTTTCGTAAAATGAAAGGGGGTAAAGCAGCTGGAACTGATGGATCATGACAGAAAGTGTTAAAAGCAGGGGGATATAGTGTTGGGAGTGGGTTGGAACTTTTGTTTTAAATAAATGTATGAAAGAGGGGAAAGTTAACCTAGGATTGGCGGAGAGCATGTATAGTCCTTTATATAAAGGGAAAGGGGACAAAAGAGACTGTAAAAATTATAGAGGAATAAGGGCTTAACTGAGTAATACACAGAAAGTGTACGGTAGGGTTATAATAGAAAGAATTAGAGGTAAGATAACAGAAGGTAGGATTGCTTGATGAAACAAGGAGGTTTCCGTGAGTGGGTAGGGGATGTGTAGATCAAGTGTTTACATTGAATCATATATGTGAACAGTATTTATATAAAAGGTAGGTGAAGTTTTATTGCATTTATGGATTTAGAAAAGAGGCACCTATGATAGAGTGGATAGTAGGAGCAATGTGGGCAGATGTTGCGAAGTATAAATGTAAAAGGTGGTAAGTTATTAAAAATGCTGTAAAGAGTTTTTTATGAGGATAGTGAGGCTCATGTTAGGGTGTGAATATGAAGAGGGGAGATTACATCCCGGTAAAAGTATGTCTTAGAACAGGGATGTGGTATTGTCACCATGGTTTGTTTAATATATTTATAATGGGGTTGTAAGGAAGTAAATGCAGGTGTTTCGGGAGAGGGGTGGGGACTAAATTTTGGGGAATCAAATCAAAATGGGAATTGACACCGTTACTTTTTGCTGATGATACTGTGCTTATGTGGAGATCTAAAGAAAAAATACAAAGGTTAGTGGTAGAGTTTGGGAATGTTGTTGTAAAGGTAGAAAGTTAAAGTGAACATAGAAAAGAGTAAAGGTGATGATGGGTGTCAAATGATTTAGATAAAGAAAAATTTGATACAAATTGGGGAGGAGGGAGTATGGAAGAAGAGAATGTTTTTCAGAGACATGGGAGGTTGAACGTGTCGCGATGGATTATGAAGGATGAGGTCAATCCATAGAATTGATGAGGGAAAAAAGGTGAGTGGTGGTCGAGGTATATGTTGGAGGTCAAAAAACGTTATCTATGGAGGCAAAGAAGGGAATGTATGAAAGTATAGTAGTAGACCGACACTCTTATATATGGGTGTAAGCTTGGGTGGTAAATGCAGCGAGGGCGCGAGGAGACGGTTTGGATGCAGTGGAGGATGCCCTGTTTAAGGGCATGTGTGGTGCAAATATTATGCAGAAAAATTCCGGAATGTTGGAAATTAGGAGAAGGTGTGGAGATTATAAAGTAATAGTCAGATGGCAGAAAGAGGGGTTGTTGAGGTGTTTGGTCCATTTAGAGAGACTGGATCAAAGTAGAATGACATGGAAAGCATATAAAATCTCTAGGGGAAGGAAGGCGGGGTAGGGGTCGTTCCCTCGAAAGGGTTGGAGAGAGTGGGTAAAGGAATTTTTGTGGGCAAGGGGCATGGACTACCAGCAACGTGCTTGAGCGTGTAAAATAGGAGTGAATGGAGACGAAAGGTACTGTGGTACCGACGATCAGTTGAGTTGTGTGAGCAGGGGTAATATTTAGTGAATGGATTTCAGTGAAAACGGTATTTTTCATGATAGTCGGACTTGAGTCCTGGAAATGGGAAGTACAATGCCTGCACTTTTAAAGAGGAGTTTTGGGATATCTGGCATGATTGTGAGGGATATGTTGTGTATCTTTATATTGTATGCTTCTAGACCTGTTGTATTCTGCGCACCTCTGCAAAAACAGTGTATAATGTGCGAGTGTGGTGTAAAGTGTTGAATGTGATGAAAGTATTTTCTTTTGGGGATTTTCCTTTCTTTTTTTTGGGTCACCCTGGCCTCGGTGGGAGACGGCCTACTTGTTTGAAAAAATAAAAAAATATATATATATATATATATAATATTTTATATATATATATATATATATAAATATAGGGGTAGTATAAATAGTAGTATATATATATATAAAATATATATATATAAGTATAATATATAATAATATAGATATAGAGTATATACCTATATAAATATATGATAAATATAACTATATATATATATATATATATATATATATATATATATATATATATATATATATATATATATATATATATATATATATATCTTTCAACTTTCAACACACCGGCCGTATCCCACCGAGGTGGGGTGGCCCAAAAGGAAAAACGAAAGTTTCTCCTTTTACATTTAGTAATATATACAGGAGAAGGGGTTACTAGCCCCTTGCTCCCGGCATTTTAGTCGCCTCTTACAACACGCATAGCTTACGGAGGAAGAATTCTTTTTCCACTTCCCCATGGAGATAAGAGAAAATAAACAAGAACAAGAACTAGAAAGAAAATAGAAGAAAACCCAGAGGGGTATGTATGTATATATATGCTTGTACATGTATGTGTAGTGTGACCTAAGTGTAAGTAGAAGTAGCAAGACGTACCTGAAACCTTGCATGTTCATGAGACAGAAAACTGGACACCAGCAATCCTACCATCATGTAAAACAATTACAGGCTTTCGTTTTACACTCGCTTGGCAGGACGGTAGTACCTCCCTGGGTGGTTGCTGTCTACCAACCTACTACCTATATATATATATATATATATATATATATATATATATAAATATATATATATATATATATGTCGTGCCGAATAGGCAGAACTTATTATTATTAAACATTCGCCGGTATTCTCCCGGCCCGGGCCTTTTCCAAGTGGTGGCCCGGCCTTGGCTCCCTGTCTTGGGAGTCTACCATGGGAGGAGGTACAAGTATCCCCTCATCTTTGGGACCAACTGTCCCCAGACCTAGCCACAAGCTAGGCCTCTCTGGTCTGCCATCCCCGCCCCAAGGGGGCTAATGGGAATGACAGGCTTTTGAGCTGCAAGCTCCGGCTCAGGCACCTACCCTACCCTGGAAGGGCTGGGCATGGTGTCGATCAGGCAGAACTTGCGATCTTGGCTTACATAGCACCGCTCATCTTGCCATATAGGACAAGTGAAAATTTGTGTATGCAATAATTTCGCCAAAACCATTCTGAACCTAACGAAAAATATATATTTGATTGTGTTTGTTTAGTACTAAATTATTGTAAACGTATTTAAAATATGTTTAGTTGGGTTAGGCTAAAATAAATTGATCCTGTTATAATAAGGTTAGGTAAGTTAGGTAAGGTTAAAATTTGCTGTCAGGTTAGTACCCAAGAACCTATGCACTATCTGCATGGGCGGCTGAAGGAACTGAACTTGGCAACATTAGAAAAGAGATGGATAATAGAAGATGTGGAAAATTGCATTTATCTGAATGTATCATTAGGTACATAACAATAAATGAACACAGATAATTATTATTTATCAGTTAGACAAGTAGGAATTTGGGACACCTAGGTCGCAAAAAATGTCTCCCTTCGATACCTACCACTGTCATATCCACAAGTTGCTCTGGACCTATTAATTACAAGTGAAAATATACGTCACCAGGAATTCTGGTAAATATATAAATTTGTGGACTGTATATTAAAAATAATGAATGATTATATATATACACATATATATAACAGAAGGAAAATATCTTAATATCACTCACCAATTTGATTGGAGATTAATGTGTCATGTACACGACCCCCCCCTTTTGCCTACACTTATGAAAAATTTACTGGCCAGAATTTAAACATAAATTAGACAGCTTATCTGAGGTTCCTGGAGTTGTCCTGTCCTGTCGCCTGATACTCAAATTATGCAGGAATGCACATCCAACAATTTCGTCTCCTATTTGAGAGGTGTCAGCCCAATTTTAACCTCTTGAGCACGAAAAATTCTTCTCATTACACTAACGTTCTGTTCAATTCAAAACAAACAATGGCGAGTCCCTTCTGCGCAGGCGCAGCTTCCCGTTTTCGATAACATAAATTTTATTAAATACAGTATGGCCATCTATTTACATATAACTACTGTATTTCTGGAAAATATATGCAGTATTTTCCACAGAAGATGTGATTATTATGGACAAAATCTTTCGAGGAACAGAAACTGGCAGCTCCGATAGGGACAGGATCACCGGGACACAGGAGGAAGCTGAAGACACAGGTGATCCATATTGATTAAGAGTAATTTTTTTAAAATCTCAGAACGATTGAAAAAAAATGATTTGGATGAAGTAGTAGTGGAGGCAAACCCAATACACATCTTCAAGAGTGGATATGATTAGGCCCAGGAAACCAGAAGTCATTGATATCAGTTAAAGATATAGGAGGCGGGGCCAGAAGCTAAGCCTCGACCCGCACCAAAACAAATCAACGGTTATCAATCATTCAGTAGTTACAACACACACACACACACAAACACACACACACACACACACAACACACACACACACACACACACACACACACACACACACACACACACACACACACATACATGCACATGATGTTCGTCTGGCAAATCTAACAGCAGCCTTCACGAATCTTAACAAAGAATCATTCAGAATTCTGTATATAACATATATCTGACCCATGCTGGAGTACACAGCACCAGCATTGAGCCCATACCTAATGAAGCAAGTTAAGAAACCGGAGAAAATGCAGAGGGATACATTGAGACTTATCCGAGCTATGAGAAGCTAAAAGTAACGAACCTTATTCCAGTATAGGAAACCAAATAAGGGAAAAACATTATGACAATAACCAAAATTGGCGATAAACCATGTATAGGAACATAATTTGAAGTTTGAAATACAGATGAATCGTAAGGATGTCAGGAAGCGCTTCTTCTGTTTTAAGATGATGAGGAAGTGGAATAACCTTGACGAAGATGTGGAGGAAAGAGGCTCCATACATTGTTATAAGTCGAGTCTGTTCAATACCTGGAAAATTCACCTTCTGGTCACCTTCAAATTTTTATTGATGTGTTTTCCCCTATAAGAAGAGACAATCTATTGGTGTTAGGTTGAACAAGTTTTCAAGTGCCACTTTCATTACTCAAATATGTGGTTAAGTGAAATAAATGGAAAATGTCTCAACTGACCTAAAATAATCACATTGTTTGAATTTACTTGCCTTCTTACAAGCTGATAAATGTTACTAAGAAAAAAGTTCGCATTTACTTTGGCCTGTTTTAGTTCCAATTTTTTTTTTTTTTTTTTTTTTTTTTTTTTTTTTTTTTTTTTTTTTTTTTTTTTTTTTTTCATTTTTTGCAATGAAATGGAAACACTGTTATGCTGCTTTCCATGCTATGGATTTTTGAGAATCATGTCTAATTAACTTCAACCTATCATGATAGCGCAACATCTGTGCAGATTCACTTTCAATGTCCTTGTGTCTTTCACGATATTGATCTTGTTCTCTCTCTTTGGCTCTGTGTTTGTCTTATTTTATCATTTTTATTCAGCAAACTTGGATACTGGTTTCTATTTGATGACTTCTGCGTGTTTCTTCTGCTTTTCTGATTTAAGTGTATTATTAAGTTATTACGCACTCTGCACTACTCCAGTCGCTAGCACTCAGACACAGGGGACTGGAGTCATGGAATACGCGCACTCTGCACTACTCCAGTCGCTAGCACTGAGACACAAGTGACTGGAGTTATGGAATACGCGCACTCTGCACTACTCCAGTCGGTTGCACTGAGACACATGGGACTGGAGTTATGGAATACGCGTACTCTGCACTACTCTAGTAGTTAGCGCTGAAACACTGGAGATTGGAGTTATGGAACACGCGCACTCTGCACCAATTCAGTTGCTGGCACTGAGGCACAGGGGACTGGAGCTATGGAATACGCGCACTTTACACTACTCCAGTCACTTGCACTGAGGCACGGGGAACTGGAGTTATGGAACACACGCATTCTGCACTACTCCAGTCGCTTGCACTGAGACACAAGGGACTGGAGATATGGAATACGGGCACTCTGCACCAATTCAGTAGCTGGCACTGAGACACAGGGGACTGGAGTTATGGAATACGGGCACCTTACACTACTCCAGTCGCTAGCACTGAGACGAAGGGGACTGGAGTTACGGAACACGCGCACTTTGCACTTCTCCAGTCACTTGCACTGAGACACAGGGAACTGGAGTTATGGAACACGCGCACTCTGCACTACTCCAGCCGCTTGCACTGAGACACAGGGGACTGGAGTTATGGAATACGCGCACTCTGCACTACTCCAGTTGCTAGCACCGAGACACAGGGGACTGGAGTTATGGAACACGCGCAATCTGCACCACTTCAGTGGCTAGCACTGAGACACAGTGGACTGGAGTTATGGAATATGCGCATTCTGCACTACTCCAGTCGCTAGCACTGAGACACAGGGGACTGGAGTTATGGAATATACGCATTCTGCACTACTCCAATCGCTAGCACTGAGACACAGGGGACTGGAGTTATGGAACACGCGCACTCTGCACTATAACCAGATTGTTTGGCGGCTCTTGCAGAGCGGGTTTTAATGATAAACGTCTTCGGAGGCTTCTTGCTTTATTTGAAAAGTCGTGGTGGGTACACAGGCTTGTGTGTTGTGCCCATGGCCTGGGAGGGCCATGCCCCCGAGGGAGAGAGCTAGTAGACTTGTTGACTGAGTCTTGGCCGCTGAGTGAGTGAGTGAGTGAGTGAGTGCGAGTGGGATCAGCGTCCCCCTCACCTGGGCAGGCCTAGAGGGCAGCACCTGAGTGCCACGAAATATGAACTAAGCTGGCACATAGCATAGGCTGTCTGTGCAGACAGTACAGGCTGTCTGCATTCGCTCAGCCACCTTCCAAATGGTCGTCCCGAACATGTCTGGAGGTAAAAAAAAACTCGGTCTCTCTCTCGTAGGAACAGGGCACAGAACACAAAATAAAAAACGTGTATATACATATGGACATGGGAAAAAAAAACTTCCTACAGGGAGGGAAGAAAAAAACATATGGGGTGTGCTAAACAACGTGGTCAAAGGAAGTGAGCGTCGAAGGGCATCACTGCACACCTTCCTGCATCTGGACAGATACTGCAACACAGGAGACATCACTGCGGCTGAGCTGTGACGTAACGGGGTGAACGGTGAAGCAGTCATCGTAGGAGTCACTGCAGGTTTCACTCAACCTGGGCACGACATGCTGGTGCCCTCGAGTGAGGCGTCGTCAAAACTCGACAACTGGGCAGGACTTCTGGCAAGCGACTCAGGAGGACACTTCTCGACTGGTACTGTTGCTGGGCTGTCACTGCCAGAGAGTGTGGAGTGAGTTGTGGAGTGAGTCATGGCAGAGATGACTGAGCAAAACATCAGGGAGTTGTAACATCTTACACCAGACTGCAGTGAGCGAGCTAGGAGTCAAAGTGACATCATCTCTGTGCAGGAGCTTACTGAAGCTTGTGACATGAGACTGACACAGCACCTGCCGACAGGGCTAACTGTGGCTTGACGAGTGTCTTTCCCTCAGCAGTTGGAGTTATAGCAGAGGTTAGTCTAACCATCCCCAGACTTGTTTCTCTACGTATAACTGCACTCTGAAGGTCTGGAGGTGAAGTGAAACAAATCTCGATGGGAATCATAGCAGGTACGATTCTGTAGAACATCTATGAGCGACGAGCATAAGAGCTTTCTGTACAAGGGGCTCATACACTCAGGGCTGACTAATATCATCTGTCAAACATGCTGATCACACCGGATGACAGGCAACAAAGTGCTACACAGGGGTCTGGCCGCAGACATGTGGTCGACACACAGCTTGCCTCAAGCCCACACAGGACACACGGAAAACTTTACACACACCCGTGGTACATGCAGTACAACATGGCTTAAACTAGCAAATAATGCTTTTCTGTGCGCAAAATTGACACTAAGCCATACAGTAACATGTGAGAACACTGAGAGGAATTAATTAACACACGACATATATCTCTCAATCTTCTCGACAATACTGGCATAAATACTGAAACACTCGATGTGACATCATGTGATGTCAGGTGTGACGTCGCGAGGTGACGTCAGCAGCATTGTGACGCCAGCAGACATCTCGAGGTGACGTCAGGCAGACATCGTGACGTCATGAAGTCGGGCATCAGCAGACCACAGCATGTGGCCTGGGACATCTGGCTTGGTAACCCACGTTTCTTGTAGATCCACGTGACATCGTCCACACCCCACTTGGCGTCGGGATCCACGTGGCGTCTTGATCTACATAGCTTCGAGTGGCCTTGGGCACTCGGAAACACAGCTCTGGCAATGAATTCACACGGAAAACAGCAGAAAACACAGCAGAGGGAGTAAGCACATGGTGGTGGAATGTGGTGTAGTGGCGAGGAGCGTGGGTGAGTGTAACATGGGCGAGGTGAGGAAATGGCCACTTCCACTCTCCCACCCACAACACAGGGATACACTCCCACTGGACGACGAAATCACCACAAAACTCACCTCTGGTGTGCTGAAATAGCTGTGCTGTGCTGAACAACAACAGCAGAACATACAAGTGACGCTGAACAGCGTGGGATGCTGTAGCGTGGGGTCACTGGGACGCCACTTACAATTCTCGAAGAATGTGATGAATGGTTTGAAAAACCGACAAATTGAAGATTGAGACACTTATGCAGCATATGGGAATCTTTATTCAGGAAACGTTTCGCCACACAGTGGCTTCCTCTTTGTATTGGACTGATGAAGCCACTGTGTGGCGAAACGTTTCCTGAATAAAGATTCCCATATGCTGCATAAGTGTCTCAATCTTCAATTCTCGAAGAAATTCGGCAAATTTCGGCTAGATCCTGCTTGTACCTGTGTCTGGATGCTGAAACGTGCAGACACGACATCAGGATAACTCGTTGAGAGACGGATGTTTCTAGTGTAGGGTGATGAAGTGAACACAACTTCATCCCATTTCCTTCCTCTCTCCGGGCAAACACAACTGCTGCGACCACCGCTTCCCACTATTTATAACCAGTTTGTTTGGTGAAGCAGTGGCATGGAGTCAATTATAGGGCTGTGGAGGGTTCTTCTTGCTTTGCAAAGTCGTGGTGGGTACACAGGCTTGTGTGCTTGTGCCCATGGCCCAGGAGGGCCATGCCCACGAGGGAGAGAGCGAGTAGACTTGTTGACTGAGTCTTGGCCGCTGAGTGAGCTAGTGAGTGAGTGAATGGGAGTGGGACCAGCGTCCCACTGACCTGGTCAGGCCTAGAGGGCAGCACCTGAGTGCTGCAAAATATGAACTAAGCTGGCAGACACCATAGGCTGTCTGTGCAGACAGTACAGGCTGTCTACAGCACTACTCCAGTCGCTTGCACTGAGCCTCAGGGGACTGGAGTTATGGAATACGCGCACTCTGCACTATTCCAGTTGCTCGTAGTGAGACACTGGGGACTGGAGTTATTGAACATGCACACTCTGCACTACTCCTGTCGCTTGTACTGAAACACAGGGGACTGGAGTTATTTAATACACGCACTCTGCACAACTCCAGTCGCCTTCACTGAGACTCAGGGGACTGGAGTTATGGGTAACGGGTATAACACTCTGGGATGAGACAGCTACATGGTTGTTATTGTAACATAGAATCCAAACCCATTACCGTAATACAGCTCCTAGGGAATGGGAATCAATCATGTCATATGCGACGAAAGGAATGGCCGCTCCAATGGACTCCATTGTTGTTCTTCATGCTCCTGTTCTTGTTCCCGCAGAACATATTATTATTATAACTTTCAGAATTCTTATTGCTGCAGAAGGTAAGATTTTGTACGGATTTTTAACCTCAGAGGGTTTGCCACGCAGGATAATCCGAGAAAGGCTGTGCGTCATCGTGGGATTGTCTGTCTTATTTCCACTACAGTCCTCAGTCTCGTCCCCCAGGATGCGACCCCCACCAGTCCATTAACACACAGGCACCTACTTATTACATGAAAAGGACAATAACAACTTTTCCGGGAACAAGAACACTTACTGTTATAATAATAGAGGTTCGGTGGCCTAGCTGGTGAAGCTCTAGTTTTACACGTTGTAGGTTCGGGTTCAACTTCCGACACAGGTGGGAACACTGGAACACTGGACGCGTTTAAGGAAACGCGTCCAGTGTTTCCACCTGTGCCGGGAGTTGAACCCGAACCTACAGCGTGTAAAACTAGAGCTTCACCAGCTAGGCCACCGGACCTCTCTATTATTATAACAGTAAGTGTTCTTGTTCCCGGAAAAGTTGTTAATTCATTTTAACTTTTATTATTCTTGTTGCTGCAGAAAATATTATTATTATTATTATTATTATTATTATTATTATTATTATTATTATTATTATTATATTATTATTTTTATTATTATTATTATTATTATTATTATTATTATTATTATTATTATTTATTATTTATTATTATTTTTATTATTATTATTATTATTGTTATTATTATTATTATTATTATTATTATTATTATTATTATTATTATTATTATTATTATTATTATTATTATTATTATTTATTATTATTATCATTATTATTATTTTTATTATTTTTATTATTATTATTATTATTATTATTATTATCATTATTATTATTATTATTATTATTTTTTATTATTATTATTATTATTATTATTATTATTATTATATATTATTATTATTATTATTATTTTTATTATTATTATTATTATTATTATTATTATTATTATTATTATTATTATTATTATTATTATTATTATTTTTATTATTATTATTATTATTATTATTATTATTATTATTATTATTATATTATTTATTTTTATTATTATTATTATTATTATTATATTATTAATTATTATTATTATTATTTATTATTATTTATATTATTATTATTATTATTATTATTATATTATTATTATTATTATTATTATATTTATTATTACTATTATTATTATTATTATTATTATCATTATTATTATTATTATTATTATTATTATTATTATTATTATTAGGAATATCAAAATTTAATATTAAAAATTGTAATGTTCTTGCAAACTGTTGTAGCACTGATATGTTTATGTTGCTTAAACAATATGGTATTATACAACAATGCATTATACAACAGTGCATTATACAACAGTGCATTAACCAAAAGTGCATTATACAACAGTGCATTATATTATACAACAGTGCATTATATAACAGTGCATTATACAACAGTTTATAAAATAATGCACAATTATATAACAGTGCATTATACAACAGTGCATTATACAACAGTGCATTATATAACAGTTCATTATACAGCAGTACATTATATAACAGTGCATTATGCAACATTGCATTATGCAACAGTGCATTATGCAACATTGCATTATGCAATATTTCATTATACAATACTGCATTATACTACGCTACATTATACAATACTGCATTATACAACACTGCATTATACAACAATGCATTATACAACACTGCACTATATAACACTGCATTATTCAAAGCTGCATTGTTGTAGAAAGCATTATACACCAGAGCACTCTACAACACTGCATTATACAGCACTGCAATACACAACACTACACTATATAACACTGCATTATAACACTGTATTTTAAACACTGCATTATACATCACGACATTATACAACACTGAATTATAAAGCACCACATTTTATAATACTGCATTATGCAGCATTTCATTATACAGCATGGCATTATATAACACTGCATTGTGAAGCACTGCATTATATATCACTGCATTATACAGCACTGTTTTAACAGCACTGCATTATACAATGCAGCATTATTCCACAAAGCAATATTCAAAGCTTACTTTTACAACACTGCACTATACAATGCTGCATTATACAATACTTCTTTACATAACAGTGCAATACACAAGACTACATTATACAACACTGCATTATATAGCAAAGCATTACATAACACTGCTTTATACAACACTGCTTTATACAACACTGCTTTATACAACACTGCATAATTCAGCACTTCATAATACAAGACTGCATTATTGAACACTGTATTTTAGAATACGGTATTATTTAACACTGCTATAAAGCACTTCGTTATACAACACTGCAAAAATAAACACATAAGCAGCATAATGTAATCCTTTATTTACAACATATCGCCCACACAGTGGGCTTTATCAAGTCAAAAACTGATCTGCCTTGGTGAAAGGTACGTCAGTTTTTATAGGATGGAGTCAGGCGGAAAAAGCTGGGTTACGTTGAATCTGATATGGAGTTATGTGGGGCAACGATGAAGAAGTTTCTTGGCAAAGGTTCTATCTATGTTATAGAAGCCTTTGTTTTGGTTAAAATTGTTGGATATATAGATAAGGAGGGGTGTTAATGTTGCAGTTTAAAAACTGTAGTGTAAAGCACCCTTCTGGCAAGACAGTGATGGAGTGAATGATGGTGAAAGTTTTTCTTTTTCGGGCCACCCTGCCTTGGTGGAAATCTGCCAGTGTGATAATAAAAAAAATATAGATAAGTGATGATTCCAGGATTCTGCGGTAATAAGTGTTTTCTTCTCTGGCGATAAGTCTTGCGTTTCTGTAGTTGATTAAATGGATGTGTGAATTTCAGTGTTGATCACAGGTATTCCTTAAATCGTCCGATCTGCCTGCGTACTGGTGTTCTGAAAAACGTGTTTTCTGTAGTCATTACAAGGGATTATGTATATCCAAACAGAGGATTGAAGCTTGTTCTGTCTATTATTGGTAATGTCCTTGATGGTGGTGGATGTGGAGTTAGATACTTGGAATGAGGTACAGGAAAAGATGTTGGAAACTTGTTTAGCAATGGAGTTAGTGGGGAGGACTATGTATCTCCTCTCGGCAGTGTCTTCACTGGGTGTGTTAAGGATGTTATATGCTCGATGTTTGCAGTCTCTAGTGAAGTGACGAGGTTAGCGAAGTTTAGAAAATGATTGTTCAATTAGTGAGCAATCTTCCTCAAGAAACTCATTGCTGCAGATTCGGAGTGCACGCAGGAAGAAGCCTATAATTACACCACGTTTAATTTTGGTGTCGTTGTGAGAGTAGAAGTGGAGAAGATCGTGTTGGTTGGAAGGTTTTCGATAGACTTTAAAACGAAGTTCATGGTCACCTTTGCAGAGAAGAATATCAAGGAAAGGAAGAGTGTTGTCGACTTCTTCTTTTAGTGTAAACTCGATTGAGGGCTCGACCTGGTCTGAGAGCTTGAACGTTGAAGCGTCTGGGAGTTATGATGAGAATGTCGTCAACATAACGACAGGAATCATGAAACCGAATCAAGACCTCAATTTCAATGCTAAAAACTACAGACACAATGACTCCTGTTTCCAAAAAGCCTGTCTTCAAAACATCATCTGAGAGGCCATCTCAACACACAGCTCCCCAGTCATTCCTCGACTTTACATCATTGCACTTAATGCTTGAGCAGATGACACGACCATCTGGGTTACAACCGCTGATACAGGAGGTGGTGTCGTAATTTTGAGCACTAACGATTGCAGGATCAAAATGCTCAATCTACTCAATGACCCAGATACCTACAATCCTCTCACAACAAACCAAGTGGACAACCTCACCAAAACATTTCTTCACAGCACTCGTCTCATTCTGAGGGACTCAGAACAAAGGAAGAAACTACTGTACACCATTCCCAACAATCCCAGACCTACCAGGATGTACAGCCTGCCAAAAACTTACACGCCAGGTATCCCATTGAGGCCTATATCCTCGGGAATAGGTAGTGCTCCTCACCAACTCTCAGGGATTCTCGATGAACACCTCTCTAAACTCTTGGGTATAATCAGTCCAGCACATTTCAAACACTCGGGTGATCTTCTCAATCACACTCGCAATATCAACATCAGGAACAAGAAACTCTCGAGCCTTGACGTAACATCCCTATACACCAAAGTACCCACTACACAAGACATCGATCTTTTGCACAGGAAAATTGACGATTAGTTGACTTTCCTGTTCCAGCCAGCGATTTAATTGATCTTGTTGAACTCAGTGTTGGCTTTACGTGTTTCTCTTTTAATAATCACCTGTTTTAGCAGACTTTTAGACTACCCATGGGTTCGCCACTTAGTGCCATACTGGCGAAACCATACATAGAACATTTGGAAGTCGAACAATTTTCCTCTATTATTACGTTTTCTGTCACTTGGCTCCGTTATGTTGACAACATTCTCATCATAACTCCTAGATGCTTCAATGATCAAACTCTCCAACACAAGCTCAACCAGGTCGAGCCCTAAATCCAGTTTGCACTAGAAGAAGAGGTCGACAATACTCTTTCTTTCCATGATGTTCCTTTCTGTAAAGCTGACCAAGAACTTCGTCTTAAAGTCTATCGAAAACCTACCAACCAACACGATCTTCTCCATTTCTACTCTCACCACGGCACCAAAGCTAAACGTGGCGTAATTATAGGCTTTTTCCTGCGCGCACTCAGAATCTCCAACAATGAGCTCCTTGAGGAAGAATGCTCTCTAATTGAACAAGTATTTTCTAAACTTCACTATCCTCGTCACTTCATTAGAGATTGCAGACACCGGGCATATAACATCTTTAAACACACCCATAAAAGACTGCCGAGAGGAGATACATAGTGCCCCCCACCAATTCCATTGCCAAACACGTTTCCAACATCTTTTCCAGTACCTCATTTCACGTATCTGCCTCCACATCCATCACCATCAAGGATATTATCAATAACAGACAAAAGAAGCTTCAGTCCTCTGCAGGGGGATACATAATCCCTTGTAATGACTGCAGCAAATTATACGTGGGCGAAACATCCAGAGACTTCCAAACACGTATTTCAGAACACCAGTACGTAGGCAGATCGGGCGATTTAAGGAATACCTGTGGTCAACACTGAAATTCACACATCCATTTAATCAACTACAGAAACGCAAGACTTATCGCCAGAGAAGAAAACACTCAGTACCGCAGAATCCTGGAATCATCACTTATCTATATATCCAACAACTTCAACCAAAACAAAGGCTTCTATAACATAGATGGAACCCTTGCCAAGAAACTTCTTCATCATTGTCCCACATAACTGCATACGAACCGTCCAGTGCCGTGCAGGTCCATATCAGATCCAACCTACCCAGCATTCTCCACCTGACTCCATCCTATAAATTCTCACGTACCTTTCACCCAGATAGATATGTGCAAGAAAGGTATAAAATACCGACAATATGAAAGTTAAGACACACGTGCAACATTTGGATATCTTTATTGTAGACGTTTCGCCATCCAGTGGCTTTATACAGTACATAGTTCTACTGTCTTCCAATTATGTCCTAGAATCTGTATTGATAAAGCCACTGGATGGCGAAACGTCTACAATAAAGATATCCAGATGTTGCACATGTGTCTTAACTTTCAGGTAGATATGTTTGTGACTTGATAAAGCCCGCTGTGTGGGCGAAACGTTGTCATTAAAGTATCACATTATACTGCTTACGTGTTTATTTTTCTATTGTGTAAGTATTTTATGCCATTTATTTCCACTCAACATTGTATTATACATCAATGCATTATAGAACACAGCATTATGCAGCGCAGCAATATACAACACCGCATATACAGCACTTCTTTATATAACACATCATTATACAATACTGCATTATGCAACACTGTATTACACAGCACTGCTTTATATAACTCAGCATTATACAATACTACATTATACATCTCTGCATTACACAGCACTGTATTAAATAACACTGCATTATAGAACACTACTTTATACAACACTGCATTATAGAACACTGTATTTTACAACATTGCATTATACAACACTGCATTATACAGCACTACATTATGCAATACTGTATTATACAACACTGAATTATATAACACTGCATTATACAACATTTCATGTATACAACGCTGTATTATACAAAACTGCATTATACAAGACTACATTATACAGCCCCTATTTACACAACACTGTATTATACAACACTACAACACTGGTTTATACAACACCCCATTATACAGCACTGCATTATAGAATACTGTATTATAAAACACTGCATTTTACAGCACTGCATTATAGAACACTGCATATTACAGCACTGCAATTAGCAACATTGAATTATACAGCATTGCATTAGACAGCACTGCATTATACAATACTGCATTTTACTACGCTGCATTATACAACACTGTATTATACAACACTACATTATACAACACTGAATATATATAACATTGCATTTTACAACACTGCATTATATAAAGTTGCTTTATGAAGCACTTTATTATACAACACTGCATTATACAGCACTGCAACATACAGTACTGCATTAAACCACAGTGCTCTATACAGCACTGCATTACACAACACTGCATTATACAGCACGACATTATACAACACTGCATTATACAGCACGACATTATACAACACTGCATTATATACTCACAGTTCAACAAAGTAATGTGAATAATGTTTGACGTCTGTTCTAAATATAATAACATTGTTCGAAAATATTCAGTCATTATTCATCCACAATCAGCTCACATTCGCACGTTCACAAGTATCCGACAATCAGCTCACATTCTCACATTCACAAGTATCCGACAATCAGCTCACATTCTCACATTCACAAGTATCCGACAATCAGCTCACAATCTCACGTTCACAAGTATCCGACAATCAGCTCACATTCTCACATTCACAAGTATCCGACAATCAGCTCACATTCGCACGTTCACAAGTATCCGACAATCAGCTCACATTCTCACATTCACAAGTACCCGACAATCAGCTCACATTCTCACATTCACAAGTATCCGACAATCAGCTCACAATCTCACGTTCACAAGTATCCGACAATCAGCTCACATTCTCACATTCACAAGTACCCGACAATCAGCTCACATTCTCACATTCACAAGTATCCGACAATCAGCTCACATTCTCACATTCACAAGTATCCGACAATCAGCTCACAATCTCACGTTCACAAGTATCCGACAATCAGCTCACATTCTCACATTCACAAGTACCCGACAATCAGCTCACATTCTCACATTCACAAGTATCCCACAGCAGCTCACATTCTCACATTCACAAACTGCAAATAAGAACCGGCTGTTATGAATTTTACTCAATATTCTGACCTTGGCAGAATGTGATGTCTTGAATAACTACTTTGTACATGCGTCATTCTCACAACATTCTTGAACACATAACCCGCACTGAAAATTACGACACGGCTGTGCAACATGGACCATTAATTCTTCAAACAGGTGTTATTAACTCATATCACCTTGCCGCACCTCACTGAGTATATTAGTGTAGGACTGCGGTAGCTGGCGCACCGCACTGTGTACCTTATTGCACAGTTAAGTGAAACTTAAGAGAACACTTCCGCAGCTGTTATTTTAACAGTTGCTTCCGCTGTAACAATTACCTTAATTCCATTAACATTGTTATGGATCTTTTCCCGAGCACTGACACAACCTCCAGCTGCACCTTCAAGGTGACTCCCGTGATGCTAGGCCAGTGGCTTTTCATCCTAGGATGTGGAGCTTATCATTCCATTCTCGTATTATACTTGGTTGCCTCTCTTGCCCCAGACTGTATATCAATAATAACAACTCCCAACTGGATTTTCATGCTGCCTTAGTTAACATCTAATAATTATTGGTTATCACGTGGTTATCCTACTTTATCACCTGTTTTTCTTGGTAATCACGTGGTAAATGTTTTGGTTATCACGTGTGTATCATTGGTTATCATGTTGCACTGATGTCTTGGTTGTCATCAGGAGGGCATTAGTTATCCTTAATAATAGAATACTTGCAGCGTAGACGATGCGTAGCAAACTCACCTTAATTACGAAAGTTTATAAGTAATGTATGCCGTATGTTACGCCCGACTCAGCCTCTCTGAACTCATTGCTGTTTATCAGCATCTTGTTTTCTTTTTCTCATTTCTCAGGTGTTCTTCAGCCTCTTGCTCTCTCCTCATCGCTGAGGTGTTCCATAGCCTCTTGTTCTTTCTTTCTCGTCCCCGAGGTGTTCATCAGTTTCTTGTTCTCTCGTAATCCTTGAGATGTTCTTCAGCCTTGTACTCTCTCAGCACTAAGTTGTTCATCAATCTCATGTTCTTTAGCCAGTTCTGAGGAGTTCATCGAACTCTTCTTTCCTTTTCAGCCGCTGAATTCTTCATCTCACTTTCTAGGGAAACTTCACAAACTAGTATAATCTTTGAAGCAATATTCTCTGACAGAATTTCATTCTCAAGTTTTGTTGCATTATATATCACTTTTCACTTATTTAAATATTCAAAAATATGTCTTGCAAAATAATCCGCTTATTTACTCATGTAACACCTTTCATATGCTGATATATATTATCATATATAATAGGAACAAATTGATGAATAAAGATACTAAAATGTTGTACAAGTTTATTAAAGATCTATATAATATATCATTTGTTAACTTTATTTATCGTAACTGCATATGTGTTAGGCAGAAATTTATTATTTCAAGTTTTGCATATATCTTATATATCTAATGTGAACAGTCCATTTTTTCTGAAAAGCTTCAGTAGGACGAGAAGTTGTGACAATAAACGCTTGTTGTGATACAAGTCATTTATTATCATTCATGTGGGCAGGACGGCATATAAACCCAAAGGAAGTTACTGTCTCGAGTTTCCCTACCACACTCACGACAGTAGCTCCATCTGCCCTCCATAATTTACTGCTGAGAAATGTTTCCAAACGTTCCCGCGTAGTGACTCTGAGAGAGGTAAAGCTCTTTGTGTAACTTGCTACAAAATATTTCACAACCTCTGAGAGGGATCACGAACATTGCATAACGTGCTGCCAAGCATCTCATCACATCTGTGAGACTGACACACAACATTTACCATTGAGAAAAGCATCTGATGACTAGGATGAGACACTCTGTGTAGCATCCTTCCCAGAGCCATGAGACACATGGAGTAACATGCTGCCAAGCATCTCATCACCAGTGACGGGAGGCGCCTGGCCTGATAAAAACTCTCTCTCAACAATAAATCATCAGCTGGTCAAATATATACAATACCATTTGGTTTCCATGCGAAGTTTGGGTTTTAAGATAACGAAAGTAGTAGGAAAATTTTCAGTATATGATATAAAGAAAACGACTCTATTAAATATTTAATTGATTAATAAGTGTTAAGGGGAAAAGTTGTAAGACCGTTATTCTGGTAAGAGAATTTAACAATAGACGGAATAATTTTGACCATATATGTTAATTAATTGGGGTGAATACATGTATTTGCATTATAATCAACATAAAATTTAAAGAAAACTTTGAAAAAAAATGTATGTACGTATGCAAAAACTAACTTATAAATACATGTAGATTGTGTATATTTTCAAATAAAATTTTGCACATTTCTAATTTTAATATTCCTGTGTAAATATATTCTTGTCCATATTTATTCTGCTCGCCGTTTTCTACACATTCACGTCAATGTGTGATATGTTTTTTTTGGAATATATCATGCAGTATTGTTTTGTATGTGATTGAATGTTTGATATGTTAATTTTTGGCATTTATTTACCCCGTTCATCACCCACAAAATGCATATCTCTTATCGGTCTGTTATTATCTATCTATTTCTATCTATTTTCTATCTATGTATCTATATATATTTCATATATTATATAAAAAATTAATTATATATATAATAATTTTAAAATTTTATATAAAATAATAATATTTTAAATTATATATATATATATATATATATATTGCAATAAAATCACAGAAACAGGTTATTAAAAAATATGAAAAAACAACCACTCTGAAAGAATAGAGAAATTCCAAGCGTTTTCGTGACTACCCCCTTAAACAAGGAACTAGAAAGTGAAGCACCCAAGGAAAGCTATATAAGGGGCCCGGCCACCCTCACTATCAATCCTACAACGGTTAAAACGTGACCGCGGCGAGTCAACTTGGATGCCTTTGCAAACTCACCCCAAAGCTATTCTACCAGAAAAATTAAAAATTTTTGTCCAGTGTTTTTTAAATTCTTCCCAAATTCTTTAATTATAAAAGGATCAAATTTTTAAAAAACCCAAAGGGAAATATATATTTTTGTAAAAAACTGCTTTTTATGAACAAGATTCTTTTTTTTCTGTCGACATGGACTTGTTGATACCTTTCTCAATTTTTGAAAATCAAATTTGGGTGGGTTAAAAATTTCTTAATGAATAAATGAGATTGGGGTCTTGTCCCTTCTAATGCAAATTTATGTTTTTTAAACTTGTTCAGATTTTTACCATTTGACCGTAATAAACTTTATCGCAAAAATTTTTCAAAGGGAAATTTTTAGACACATCCTCAGCATTTTGGGGGGGAAATTTTTTATCAAAAGTTTTTTATGTATCAAGAATTTAATACAAACTTTTTAAAATTAAAAATTTAAAAGGAAGGTATCAAAATTAATTTTATGGTAAGGGAGAACCAACTTTTTGTTGAATAAGGTGGTTGCCCCTTTTTGGATTATAAAAAGTTTTTTCTAGCAAAATTTAAAAGATTTATCAATTACATATTATTTTATATATATATAAAATATTATATATATTTTTTATATATATATAATATATATATATTAATATTATTTTAAATTTTTAAAATATATAATATAAAAATGTCGGCCGAAATTTTAAAAAGGTCAATTTGCAAGAACTATTTAAAATTAATTCTTTTGAAATTTTCTCTTTTACTTTAAGATATATTTTTTTATTAATGTTAATGTAAAAATTTTTAATTTTGCACCAAAAGAAACTTAGAAACTTTCCCAACCTTTTTTAAGAAAGTAATTTATTTTTGCCTAACCCAAAAAATTATTTAAACGTTTACAATAATTTAATCCAAAAAAAAACACAATGAAAAATTTATTTTTCGTTAGGTTTAGAAAGATTTTGGTGAAAAATTTTGCATACACAAAAATTTCTTGTCCCCATATGGCAAATACGTTTTCTATTTAAGCCAAAATCGCAAGTTCTGTATTCTGCACGTTTTTACATTATTTTATATATATATATTATATATATATATATATATATAATAATTTATATAAATTATTTATATTATATATATTTATATTCTATTAAAAAAAATATAATGTTTTTCTATATTGTCGTGCCGAAATGTAAAAATGGTCAATTACAAGAACTCATTTAAAATTAAGTCCTTTTTTAAATTTTTTTTTTATACTTTAAAGTATATTTTTTTCATTAATTTTAAAGAAAAAATTTTTAAATTTTTACAAAAGAAACTTAGAAACTTTCCTAACCTTTTTATAACAAGAACAATTTATTTGCCCCAACCCAACTATATATTTTTAGATTGTTTTCAAAAAATTTTAAAACTAAACAAACACAGTGAATAATTTTTTTTTGTTGGTTCAAATAATTTTTGGGGAAATTACGCTTTCACAAATTATTATTATCACACTGGCCGATTCCCACCAAGGCAGGGTGGCCCGAAAAAGAAAAACTTTTACCATCTTTAACCTCCATCATGTCTTGCCAGAAGGGTGCTTTAATCTACATTTTTTAAACTGCAAACTTTTAACACCCCCTCCTTCAAAGTGCAGGCACTGTAACTTCCCATCTCCAGGACTCAAGCCCGGGCCCTGCCGGTTCCCTGAACCCCTTCTAAATGTTACTTTGCTCACACTCCAACAGCACGTCAAGTATTAAAAACCATTTGTTCCATTCACTCCTATCAAACACGCTCACGCATGCCTGTTGGAAGTCCAAGCCCCTCGCACACAAAACCTCCTTACCCCCTCTCTCCAACCTTTCCTAGGCCGACCCCTACCCCGCCTTCCTTCCACTACAGACTGATACACTCTTGAAGTCATTCTGTTTCGCTCCATTCTCTCTACATGTCCGAACCACCTCAACAACCCTTCCTCAGCCCTCTGGACAACAGTTTTGGTAATCCCGCACCTCCTCCTAACTTCCAAACTATGAATTCTCTGCATTATATTCACACCACACATTGCCCCAGACATGACATCTCCACTGCCTCAAGCCTTCTCCTCGCTGCAACATTCATCACCCATGCTTCACACCCATATAAGAGTGTTGGTAAAAACTATACTCTCATACATTCCCTCTTTGCCTCAAAGGACAAAGTTCTTTGTCTCCACAGACTCCTAAGTGCACCACTCACTCTTTTCCCTCATCAATTCTATGATTCACCTCATCTTTCATAGACCCATCCACTGACACGTCCCTCTCCAAATATCTGAATACATTTACCTCCTCCATACTCTCTCCCTCCAATCTGATATTCAATCTTTCATCACCTAATCTTTTTTGTTATCCTCATAACCTTATCATTCCTGTATTCACCTTTAATTTTCTTCTTTTGCACACCCTACCAAATTCATCCACCAATCTCTGCAAACTTCTCTCAGATTCTCCAAGAGCACAGTGTCATCAGCAAAGAGCGCTGTGACAACTCCCACTTTGTGTGTGATTCTTTATCTTTTAACCATGCCTCTTGCCAAGACCTCGCATTTACTTCTCTTACAACCCCATCTATAAATATATTAAACAACCACGGTGACATCACACATCCTTGTCTAAGGCCTACTTTTACTGGGAAAAAATTTCCCTCTTTCCTACATACTCTAACTTGAGCCTCACTATCCTCGTAAAAACTTTTCACTGCTTTCAGTAACCTACCTTCTACACCATACACTTGCAACATCTGCCACATTGCCCCCCTATCCACCCTGTCATACGCCTTTTCCAAATCCATAAATGCCACAAAGACCTCTTTAGCCTTATCTAAATACTGTTCACTTATATGTTTCACTGTAAACACCTGGTCCACACACCCCCTACCTTTCCTATATATATATAATATATATATATATATAATATATATATATAATATATATATATATATTATATGTCGTGCCGAATATGTAAAACTGGTCAATTAGCAAGAACTCATTTAAAACTAAGCCCTTTCTGAATTTTTCTCTTATACGTTTAAAGATATAGTTTTTTCATTAATGTTAATGTAAAAAATTTTAATTTTGCACCAAAAGAATCTTACAAAACCTACCTAAACTTATTATAACAAAAGCAATTTATTTTAGCCTAACCCAACTAAAAATATTTTAAATACGTTTACAATAATTTAGTACTAAACAAACACAATGATAGGTTCAGAATGATTTTGGCGAAATTATTGCATACACAAATTTTCACATGACGCTGGCATGGCAAGACGTGTGGCGGGCTAGCTGCGGGATTTTCAATTATAACTCCGGATCAACGAGGCTGACCAGGTTAAGACTCAACAGGACTTATTGTGAATACTCTGGGAAGATTCCAGTGAAGCGAGAAGACATTTCAGTGCACCGTTTCAAGGTAAATTGTGGAAGTGTTGTGCAGTTTGTGAATGTTGGTGAGTGGTGGTAGTGAGGAAGACGGCCAGTGGAGGGGTGGGGGAGTATAAGGCCTACACTGTGTATGAGTACCGGCCAAGATTATCGTACATACAAACCTCGAAAAGCTCTTGTAAAAACATCTATATCCAGCACCATGCACCATGCTTCCAGTTAACTTGGAAATGATTGTGTCGATGCATGGACTATTTAGAGGCATATGTTATGGAAAAACAATGTGAAATTAATGTTAACGAGGGAGTGACCAGTCAGTGCATCCACCCCCACGTCACGGGGGTGGGTGGAAGAGGTGGGATGTGTAACTAGATGGTGAGTGAACACATTGGTTCAGCAGGACCCATACTCACATTATTCATAGTGTACATGGGAAACAAAGTTATGTGTATTGTAAGACAGTGTGAACAATATATAGTGTGCAAGTCCATGTGTATTGTACTCCCCGGGATAACCCCACTCAACCTGCGCCTCCCCCACCTAATTCCCAGGGGAAGTTTTCCCCTTCCCCTCCCGGCCCCTCAAACTCCACCAGGCCACCACGGTCAAGTTCACTACCTTCCACGCATCATACCCACCCAGCATGTCATATTCCACTATTGTCTAGTCTAGCAGATGGATGCTAACCAGGAGGAAGCAAGCAGCCAGGGAAATGGCACGGCTGGCAATACTAGGAGAGGCAAGTGTCGGTCATGCTTACAGCTTCGTTGTCTCAACTCTAATGGTTTCCTCCGCAAACACGGTAGTTGCCCTGGTTCAGGATGTCCTCCTGTGGAAAGTGATGATCCAGAGCCACCTCAGGCACCTGAAACCACTCCAACAGATTTCATCTCATCAGACAATCTCTTGGAAGCAATTAAAGCAACAGGTACGAGGACACTCACACATATTCCCAAAGCAGCCCGTCCACACACAGCTGGGAAACTTACAGACCTCCTGAAAAAAGTAAACGATGGTTCCACTATCTTAAATGCTCCACCAACCATCAAGGCATGGCACAACTTGCTACTTTTTGGCAATGTCTGCTTAGCTGTGCCGGAAAGAAGGAGAAAGAGGCTAGCCTCAAAGATAATAAAATCCTTAAGAGATTTTCCTAGAGTTGATAACCTCATTCGCCTTCCCGTCAACAAAAAAAGGGAGAGGCAGAACCCCCACTCACTCTACTGACAGTGAAAAAGTCAGAGTCCAGGTGAGCAAGAAAATTGAAGAGGGGAACACAGTGGGGGCAATCAGAATTATTCCCAGAGAAGATACAGTTGCTCCCAGGGATGCTGACACTGCTGAAGCACTTAGAGGAAAGCACCCTGCCAGGGAAACCAGTGGCACCAACAGTTCCAACACCTCTGTCCCCACTATGGAACCATTGATTGTGGAAGACTCAGACATTTACAAAGCAATAATGTCGTTCCCATCTGGCTCTGCTGGGGGTTACACTGGAATAAGGCCACAGCATTTAAAGGAAATGGTTAATCCGGTTATTGGGGAAATTGCAGAGACACTGCCTTCAGAGATCACAAGGTTCGTCAACAATTCCTTGGCTGGTCTGATTCCTGATGAAATTAGACCTTTCTTTTTTGGTGCAACACTTTGTGCACTTAAAAAGAAGGATGGAGGAATTCGGCCAATTGCAGTAGGCAACACGTTATGCCGCCTCGTGTCTAAAGCTGCTGTCCGAAGTATTCGTGCACAGGCAGCCATGATGCTTCAACCAAACCAGCTTGGCTTTGGGGTCTCTCAAGGAAGTGAAGCAGCGGTTCATGCAACAAGGGCGTATATCAACAACCTGCCTGAGGACAATGCAGTGGTAAAATTAGATTTCAAGAATGCGTTCAATCTCCTGAAAAGAGACGTAGTATTAGCAGCAGTACAAGAACATTTCCCTGGTCTCTTCTCTTTTGTTTCAGCTGGGTATAGCAAGGAATCAATGCTTCTCTTTGGAGAGCATGAAATCACATCATCGGAGGGTGTCCAACAAGGAGATCCTCTTGCACCATTTCTCTTCTGTATAGCAGTTAGGGAAATCACAGTCAGACTGACCAGCGAGCTAAACATCTGGTTCCTAGATGATGGACACCCAGCAGGTACAAAGGAGTCCCTCCTACATGACCCTACACAGGTAATGACACGGGGACAGGAAATGGGTCTCATCCTGAATCCATCCAAATGTGAAATCATCTCAGTCAGTCAACAAGTGATAAATGCAGTGAGATCAAAACTACCTGGAGCAGCAGTCATTGCCCCCACAAATAGTGTCTTGCTAGGAGCACCTCTGGGAAGCAATGCCATTGACACAATTCTCAGGAAGAAATTGGAAGAGTTAATGAGAATGGAACAACGAATAGGCAATCTGGACACCCATGATGCCTTGTACCTTCTCACAAATAGCTTGAGTCTGCCCAGGTTGACATATTTCCTAAGATGTGCACCTTCATATGATAACCCTATACTGCACGAATATAACAGTATTCTGAGGCAGATTTTTACGAAAGTACTTAACCTTACTCTAGAAGACGGGCAGTGGAACCAAGCTACACTTCCAGTCAGACTAGGAGGCATTGGTGTCCGCAAGTCATCACAGATTGCGTTACCTGCTTTTCTGTCCTCGTGTATTGCATCCAGAGAGCTTGTAGCAGCGATTCTCCCTGAACATCTTAGGGACAAGATTGGAGTCCAGGACCAAAAATTCATTGACGGAGCAATTATCTGGAATAATCTAACGGGCTCTGAAACCAGACCTGCTCCCCCCAACAACTACAAACAATCGCACTGGGATGGTCCAATAGTGGAAAATATTGCCTCAACAATGCTTCAGAGTGTGTCAGGGAAGGATAGAGCCCGCCTCCTGGCAGTGAGAGCCCGTCATGCTGGGGACTTTCTGTTGGCTGTTCCCAACTCCAGCCTTGGCACACGCCTCGACCCACAGGACCATCCGCATCGGTTGTTGCCCTTCGACTTGCCGCCCCTATTCTCGCCGAACACAGGTGTATTTGTGGCAGTGAAGCAGCAGACCAATTCGGGTACCATGGTCTTGTGTGCCGTAAATCCGAGGGAAAGATTGCAAGACATGAGGAGGTTAATAACATTATCAAAAGGAGCCTCACAACAGCTGGATGCCCAGCAGTAAGGGAGCCACCCCAACTATGCAGATCTGATGGCAGCCAGAAGCGTCCAGATGGTATCACCCTTCAAGCCTGGACAGATGGGAAGCAGGTGGTGTGGGACTATACATGTGCATCTACCTTGGCTGATACCTATCTCCAATACACTAGGGAGGAAGGAGGGGCAGCTGCCAGCTTCAGGGAGTCCCAAAAGTCTAGAAAATATGGAGAACTTGCAAATCATTATATGCTTGTTCCCATAGGCTCAGAGACCCTTGGCTCATGGGGAAAGAGTGCATCTAATTTCCACACGCAGCTGGGAAACTTACAGACCTATTAAAAAAGAGTAAACGATTGTTCCACTATCCTAAATGCTCCACCAACCATCAAGCCATGGCACAACTTGCTACTTTTTGGGAATGTCTGCTTAGCTGTGCTGGAAAGAAGGGGAAAGAGGCTAGCCTCAATGATCATCAAATCTTTAAGAGACTTTCCTAGAACTGATAACCTCATTAGCCTTCCCCGTCAATACAAAAATGGGAGAGGCAGAACCTCCACTCACTCCACTGACTGAAAAAGTCAGAGTGCAGGTCAGCAAGAAAATTGAAGAGGGCAACACAGTGAAGGCAATCAGAATTATTACCGGTGAAGATACAGTTGCCCCCAGGAATGCTGACACGGCACAAGCACTTAGAGGAAAGCACCCTCCCAGGGCAACCAGGGGCACCAATAGTTCCAACACCTCTGTCCCCACTATGGAACCATTGATCGTGGAAGACTCAGACGTTAACAAAACAATAATGTCGTACCCATCTGGGTCTGCTGTGGGTTACACTGGAATAAGGCCACAGCATTTAAAGGAAATTGTTAATCCAGTTATTGGGGAGATTGCAGAGACACTGCTTTCAGAGATCACAAGGTTCGTCAACAATTCCTTGGCTGGTCTTATTCCTTGGCTGGTCTTATTCTTTCATTTTTGGTGCAGTATTTTGTGCACTTAAAAAGAAGGATGGAGGAATTAGGTATATTGCTGAAGGAAACACTTTTTGCTGCCTCGTTTCCAAAGCTGCTGTCCAAAGCATTCGCGCAGAGGCAGCCATGATGCTTCAACCAAACCAGCTTGGTTTTGTGGGTCTCTCAACGAAGTGAAGCAGCAGTTCATGCAACAAGGTCGTATATCAACACACCTGCCTGAGGACAATGCAGTGGTAAAATTAGACTTCATGAATGCATTTAATCTCCTGAAAAGAGATGTGGTATTAGCAGAGGTACAAGAAAATTTCGCTGGTCTCCTCCCCATTGTTTCAGCTGGATATATCAAATAATCAATTCTCTTGTTTGGAGAGCATGAAATCACATCATCAGAGGGTGTCCAGCAAGGGAATCCTCTTGCACCATTTCTCTTCTGTATAGGAGTTAGGGAAATCACAGTCAGACTGACCAGTGAGCTAAACATCTGGTTCCTGGATGATGGTACAAAAGCAGGTACAAAGGAGTCCCTCCTAGATGATTTTACACAAGTGATGACACGGGGACAGGAAATGGGTTTCATCCTGAATCCATCCAAATGTGAAATCATCTCAGTCAGTCAACAAGTGATCAATGCAGTGAGATCCAAACTACCAGGAGCATCAGTCATTGCCTCTACAAATAGTGTCTTGCTTGGAGCACCTCTGGGAAACGATGCCATTGACACAATCCTCAGGAAGAAATTGCAAGAACTGAGGAGAATGGAACAACGAATAGGCAATCTTGACACCCATGATGCCTTGTATCTTCTCACAAAGTGCTTGAGTCTGCCCAGGTTGACATATTTCCTAAGATGTGCACGAATATGACAGTATCCTAAGGCAGATTTTTACGAAAATACTTAACTTTAGTATAGAAGATGAGCAATGGAACGAAGCTACAATTACAGTCAGACTAGGAGGCATTGCTGTCCGCAAGTCATCAGAGATTGTGCTACCTGCTTTTCTGTCCTCATGCATTGCATCCAGAGGGCTTGTAGCAGCAATTCTCCCTGAACATCTAAGGGACAAGATTGGAGTCCAGGACCAAAAGTTCACTGACGGAGTCATGATCTGGGAAAATCTAACTGATGATGATTTATTAAGTTTCTTATCTGAAGAACTCGTTAATTATGATTTACCATTGCCAGTTCCTACTGTAATTAAACTTATTAAACTTTGCATTGTTGATGCAAAATTTTTATTTAATGATAAGTTTCCCACTCAGAAGTTTGGTATGGCAATGGGAAATCCTCTTTCACCTGTTCTTAGTAACCTATACATGGATTTTTTTGAATCAAGATTGCTTAACACAATCCTCCCTAATAGAGCTAAATGGTTCAGATATGTTGATGATATTTTGTGTCTTATGCCCAAAAATGTAGATATACACCATTTCCTTGGCAAATTAAATAGCTTAACCCATTCTATAAATTTTACTGTTGAATTTGAAGAAAATAACTCATTGCCTTTTCTAGATGTTTTAATTATTGAGGGTAATAATGAATTCAAATTTAAAATTTACAGAAAACCTACAAATAACTGTTCCTATGTCCATTATTATTCTTCCCATCAAGACAGAGTTAAACTGTCTGTTTTCTCATCAAAGTTTTTGAGAGCTTTACGAATTTGTAGTCCAGAGTTCATAGAAGAGGAAATATCCAAAATTTATGAAATAGGTAATGATTTGAAATACCCAAGAAATGTAATTGATAAATCTTTTAAAGTTGCTAGAAATACTTTTTACAATCCAAAAAGGGACAACCAGCCTTATTCAACTAAAAATATGTTGGTTCTCCCTTACCATGAAAACTTGGTTGATATGTCTTCTCTTCTTAAGACTTTTAATATTAAAGTTTTATTCAAAAATCTTGATACAGCAAAAAAATTTTTGATGAAGAATTCCCCCCAAAATGCTGAAGGATGTGTCTATAAGATTCCTTGTAAAATTTGCGATAAAGTTTATTACGGTCAAACTGGTAAAAATCGCGAACTAAGATTAAAACAACATAAATATAGCATTAGAACTGGACAAGATTTCAATTCTCTATTTATTCATGTAAGAGATTTTAACCATCCAATTGATTTTCAAAAAGTTGAGAAAGTAGTATCAAGCAAGCTAAAAAGATTTAAAGAAAACAGACAGGATATTGCAGCACTAAATGAATTCCAAAGGGTGAGGAACAGAGTACAGAGACTTATAAAAGGAGCAAAGGCAAAGCACTACTGCTCAAAAATTGAAGAGTATAAGCATAACCCCAGAAAGCTCTGGCAACAACTAAAACAGTTGGGGTATAGCCATAAGCCAGTAGATAGGTCTAACATAGTACTCACTATCGAGAATGAGGTATGCCACGAAACATCTAAGGTGGCAAATTGCTTTAATTCATACTGCACATCTGTTGCATCAACACTAGTAAGTAAACTACCAGCTGCATCAAATACCTTTAACACAGACTCTGATAAGTTTCAAACATACTATACCAATAAAGGGGTAACCCCAAACAGTTGTCAACTAGTAAGTGTATCTCATGACTTTATTCAAAAAGAACTAAGCAGGTTAAACCCAACTAAGAGCACAGACCCTGATAACATCCCGTCTAAGTTCCTAAAAGATGGTGCTTCTGAACTGTCAATCCCTATTGCTCACATAATAAATCTATCAATCACCACTAATACCGTACCGGAGGGGTTCAAGGAGGCCAGAGTTACTCCTATCTTCAAGAAAAAGTAGGTCTGATGTAAGCAACTATAGGCCTGTTAGTATACTCAGTATAATATCTAAAATTCTAAGAAGGGCGGTGTATTCTCAAGTAGTTAAGCACCTTAATGACAACAACATTCTCCATAGCTATCAATCGGGCTTTAGAAGATCCTACTCAACCGAAACCTCCCTTAATAATCTGATGGATTACCTGAGAACTGAAATGTCAAAGGGGAACCTCATAGGTATGGTAACCTTAGACCTGCAAAAGGCCTTCGATACTGTCAACCACAATATATTATGTAATAAACTTCAAGCTATCGGTATAGGTTCTGTAGACTGGTTTAAGTCCTACCTTAGCAACAGGGGACAAATAGTCAAAATCAACAAAACAGAATCAGAACCCCTGCCGATAACATGTGGAGTTCCCCAAGGTAGTATTCTGGGTCCCTTATTATTCTTATGTTATGTCAATGATATGCCTATCAGTGTCAAGTGCAAACTCCTACTGTATGAAGATGACAGTGCTCTGTTAGTGTCAGGTAAAGACCCACAAGATATTGCTAATGTTTTAACACTGGAACTGGAGCCCTGCAGCAAATGGTTAGTAGACAACAAACTATCATTACACCTAGGGAAAACTGAAGCCATTCTCTTTGGCACGAAACATAAACTGAGAAGGGTAAATAATTTTAATGTTCAATGTAATGGGGAGCCCATCACTTTGGTTTCATCAGTAAAATATTTGGGAATCCCCTTTGACCCATGCTTGTCAGGAGAATTGATATGGAACAGTGTAGTAAAGAAAGCGAATGTCAGACTGAAGTTCCTGTATAGACAAGCACAGTGTCTACCTACTGAGGCTCGCAGGACCCTATGTCTAGCCCTTATACAATGCATATGGATTACGCTTGCTCTTCATGGTACTCTGCCTTGACAAAAAAAACTGAAAGATAGACTGCAAATCACCCAGAACAAAATCGTAAGATTCATCCTGGGGCTGGGACCAAGAGAACATGTAGGCCAAGATGAATTACAGCAGTTGGATATGCTGAATGTTGAAGACAGAGTAAAACAACTGAAGATAAATCATGTTTATAAAATTGCTCACAAACAGTGTCCAGAATATCTTGCTGTCAATTTTGTCAAGGCTGGGAACCAAAGCAATCATAGTACTAGGGGGAGAGAGCACAACTTTGTAGTACCCACAGTCAGTGGCCAGGCGTCAAACACCTTTTATTGTACAGCAATAAAGGAATGGAACAGACTGCCCGCACATGTCAAAGCCAGTCATAGCATGAACCAGTTCAAGAAGAGTGCCAAAAGGTGTCTGATGAATGTAGCTACAGAAAGGGAGGGGAATGATTTTCTATTTTTTAGTTAACATACGTGTAAATTTTACCTTATTCCTAGTAATGACCCTCGTATTGTAGATAGTCTTAATGACCCTCGTGTAGTAGATAGTCTTTTTAGTATGATAATAAGATGTTATCTTCATTATAGAATAATAAGAAAATATTATAACCTTTATATAATGGGGTCCACCTCTGGTGTAAATTGTGGGACCCATAGCCTCGGAGAAGTGGATAAAAAGGCTTCAAGGAAAAATATTTGGATTTCTTCCTGAAGCCGTTTGAATATTCCACTTTCCCTACCACCCCATCTTTTCATATTTATTTTTTTTTTACTAATAGGAATATTATATTACATAATATGGTACAGAAGATTTAAGAGATACATTATTGATATAAAGGTGGCATATACGGTACATGTTGTTACGTGTGCATCGCCGACTACAAGGCGAAAATCTCATCCAGCTCCCCAGAGCTGGGGCGCGTGCCCAAAATACAGCAGGCATTACCCCTTTGAACAGCCGCACTGAGCCGCTGGAACAGAAAACTAGCTGCCCTGGGATCCCAGTTACCCTGATGAGTCTTTTTTCCCAGCTCCTTGAGGAATTTAGATGCAAATCTTTCCCATTTAGCCAAGGGTCTCTGAGCATATGGGAACAAACTATAATGATGGGCAAGTCTCCTATTTTCTAGATGTGGGCCTTGAAACTGGCAGCTGCCCCTCCTTCCTCCCTGGGGGGAAGGTATCAGCCAAGGTAGATGCCAAAAGTATAGTCCCCCACCCCTGCTTCCCTCTGTCCGGGTTGAAGGGGGATACCATCTGGACGCTTCTGGGTG
>NC_069401.1:92041359-92062270 GCF_026875155.1 Cherax quadricarinatus | reverse complement strand
AAGGGGCCGCTCGGAATGAGCCACTCTGTAGAAAGCCTTTTCAGGAGGAGCCATACTGTGGGAGCCATACTGTGGGGACCGTTCTGTAGAAGAAGCCACTCTGTAGAAATCAGTACTACTTATAATATAACGAAATGATCAATACACTATTTGTAGTGCAGAAACAGGTCGTATGGTCATTAGGTAAGTTACTGCGCATTCAAGAGAATGGATTATTCTATTAGGTAATGTAATTAGAAAACATAGTTTGATAGGGTCACAGTTTACATTTTTATGAAATACAGATATTCAATATTTATTTAGTTGTGGGAGAGTAAGTGGTTTTTACTCAGACTCATGCTGTAGTGTTTCTCCACACCACGTGTGAACTTGGAGATATATATGATAAAAACCTGGTAGAGCCGCTGAAGCGGTGCAAAGACTTGATGAGAACACATCATGATTTAAGTGCCTGACAGGTCTCTTAAATAAAACAAATATATAATGAATGAGATCTGTATATATGTTGGTAGAATTATTGACAATATGCAGAGTAAAAGGACACAAGTGCAACAGCTTGATAAAGGTCGTGGAGAGCGAAATGTTGCCACAATAAAAATGCCACATGAGTTGGACTTGTGTCCTTGTACTTTACAATGAATGAGATCTGCTAGTGTTTGATTTATATAGAGAATTGATGAACGTTATTAAGCTGCACCAATATTAACACTCTTTTGCTCATTTTCTGCCCAATGATATTGTATTATTTTAGGTTAAGTTTATGGTGCTGATTCTGAATACGTCATCGGTTTTCTTTGATTGGCTCTAGAGTTTGATAATTTGTATCCCACTGGAAAACATAAAAGATGTGAAGAACATATTGATCAGTTGGGGTTAACTTACAAACCACATGAAATTATTTTTTTAGATTATGCATGAGTCAAATCATGTAATACGTACTAGCACTTCATTCTATATAATAAGAGATTAGCATAGTAAGATAATTCAGATACCCACTAATTTTTTTTTTTATATTTTATTTAAAAGACATACATAGTACATAAAAATAAATGACAAATTACATAGTGAAAAAAGTGAGAAAAATTTAAATAGTACATGTACTTTCCAATTAACATGTTACTTTTGAAAGACACAAATCGTACAGAAAAAATACCATTCTAACCCTTGAATAATGAATTATGCCGGGGAACACAAAATCTAACCTAAAACTCCTTGGCAAGTACATCAAATTTCCCTGATTGTACATCCGCCAGGGAAGTACACCTTACATTCGAAAACACTACTCCCCCTTTTTGCTGTCAACCCACCGACACGTACAATCTTTGTATGTAACTTTAATTGTATAAAAATTTTTCATTTTTTCCATATTAAAAAACATGAACTTTCATATCACCAATGTATTGAATAAAAAAAAATTAAATTTACATGATCATGTACAACGATATCTACTAAACACCCAAAATATCCCCTTCTCGAGGAAGGTAAAAATATAACATATGTTACATACACTTTACAACACAACCAGTGAAACCAAAAACCTAATCCATGTCATCCATCAATTACCCTAAATTATTCAACCAAGGGAAAACCTAAACCTACGTGCTCTAAGACTCCATGAAAAAAACAATATGTAATAGAAAACGGGATGAGTCAAGTTTTTAAAAAATTTTTCACCCTATTTTTAAAAACCACACTAGAGTAAGTCTTTAGCACAAAAAAAAACAGGCATCCCTTCACACATCGTAAATACTGAGTTCCTACCACAGCAATATTTCATGTGTATTAATATTTCGCTTTTCACACAGGCACCCCATTGTCATTTCTTAAACCACATACCAATAATTTCATTGCAGATAATAATATTCCATCACATTACGACATCTGCTTTTGTCAATTGAAAATTTTAAAAATTAAATTGAAGAATATATTTTTCAAAAAACAAAACCCGCCATCACACAGTAAAAGGCACTTATGTCTCGTACATTTATTCCTTCCACACAAAAACCCTTTACACTGTCCTTATCGGGAAGCCAGCCCGCCGCGACCCCTTAATTGCACGTAAACCCCAAAATCCTCAACCCAAAAAACTCCGTAGCCCTCAGTAAAGCATCTCCCAACTCCCCCCCATAAATTTCCCTATTTCGAACTTAGTTTTTGTAAAATGCGAGCAACACCTTTATCCTTCTCCACGCCCCCCTCCCCCATGGCCCGACGTTATATATAAATCCTGACCAAATTCGCCCTTTCATTTCCACCATCTTTTCACTCCCCTTATATCCAACTTAAAGCCCGCAACCCCAACCCCCCCCCACCCACTAACCCCGAAACCTTTCCCAACCAACCCCCACAACTTTTTAAAATCACAAAAATATACCCATGCAAAATTGTCTCCTGCTTTCCCCACGCCACATTTCCCCCCCTTTTTTTTTAAATGGAAACCCCAGGAAAACCCCCTGTTTAAAAAAAATTAAAAATTTTCCCAAACAGGTTTTACAGAAGTTTTGGGGCCCTATTTGTTAGCAAAGCCCACCCCCCTCCCCACCCTTCGGGGCCCCCCCCAAAAAACCCCCACAATCCCCCACGTCATTAATAAACCTCAACTGGCCCACCAATATTTAATTCCTACCCCCCCCCACCACCTTCATTTTAAAATACTCACACAAGTCCACTCCCTCCGCCCCCCCTCCCTTTTATAAACCGTTTTAGGAAACCTCATCATCCTTTTTTTTCCCAAAGGGAAAATCCCCGCCCCCTCGACTGACCCAATGTTTAACACCGCCTACTTAACCATTTACAGCCTGACCCCATAAAACCTAAAAACCCCATGTTGTAAACGTTTCACCCACGCTCACAGCGGGACATGACAACGACATGCCATACTGCTGTTAAAATCACGTTCGTCCTATTCTCTTTGATGCAGCTTGTTGCGCCGCCCTCAAACCACCAAGTCTTTTTAAAACCCATCCACTATTCGCACCGAATTCACCTCTTGAGCCACCCGTGTATTTCTCACATAAATTATCCCACATATCATTAGTTGATCCACCACCTTCCACCCACCCCCTACCACCTCATCCCCATTTGTACTATCCCTTAGGTCTAGAAACTTAGTCTTCTCAACATTACTTTTCATACCTGAAGCCTCCCCAAACACATCCACCTCCTTACCCACCCTAAGGAAATCCCTATTACCTCTCACCAAAACAGTCGTGTCATCCACATAACCTACGATACCAGACCCCCCTCCCCCCGGTCAGTACCCTCCCCACCTCCAGCAACACACCTCCGAATGGCCCTATAAAATGGATCCTGTATACACGCAAACAATATTTGTGATAGTGGGCAGCCTTGGCGCAGTCCCCGTCACATGTGTATTTTAACTCCTAGCCTCCCGTTAACCTGCACCCTCATCGACGCCCCCCTGATACAATAATTTTGTCCAAGATATTATTTCTTCCCCAAAATCTTGCCAACGCATGAACCTTCATAACGCTTCCCTTTCTACACTATCATAAGCAGCCTTCCAATCTAACGCCAATACACCTCCATCACCCAACTCCCCCCGTTTCTCTATAAATTCTCGAATCATGCCATGCCCTTCATACATCGACCTTCCTGGGACCCCATATTGCCCCCTATCAATTACCTTGCCTATTACCCTCTTGATTCTGTTCCCTAATATTCTCGCAAACAACTTATAATCTCCACACATAAGCGAAAGTGCCCGATAATCCATTACCGTTGACTGCTCCCATTTCGGTACCAACACCACAACGGCCGTCTGTTGCTGCTCTCCCATTACCTCAGCCGCCTTAAGTATGTTAAACAGCCTTACTAAAAAACCTCTCAGAACCCCCCAATTCTTTACGTAGAAATCATTTGGCAGTCCGTCTATACCCGGCACCTTTCCCAAGCTCACTCCTGACAACGCCTGCCAAATCTCACACTCCGTAATCGGCCTACCTAATGTCACCCGATCTTGACCATCAAGCTCACATTGCACATACTCTCACATTTCCCTCAATGCCACCTCACGTAAGCCCATGCTTTGCGTATATGACTTAAACCAAGCGTCTACATATCCACTCATACCCTCTGTCGTTACCAATGCTTGACCCGCTCTATACCCTTCCATCCCTACATGTATGTTTAACCCCATCATCTCCATCGTCACTCTCCTCTTTCTCTGGCCTCTTAACACGTAAGCCGACGGCCGATCACCCCATAGCACTTCTTCCAATCCTCCCATAATTCGCGCACCATCAAAACGCTCGTTTGCAATACCCTAATATTCTCCTTTAAACCCTCAATGTCCTGCACTGGATAGCTTGCTCCTCTTGCATAACAGTCATGCAGCTGCCCTTCAAGATATCTTTGAAACCCATACTTTAACCTATATATTTCCTCCCACGACAAATATAATATTCTCTGATACGATTTTTAGCCACCGAATCCCACCAATTTACCAGTTCATCATCCCCCGGTGCCTCATCCACCAACCATTCCCACAATTGCGCAAAAGACTGACGACATTCCTCACCCTGCAAAAGCTTCACATTTAACTTCCAATAACCTTGACCCCTTCTAGGCAATGCCTCCCATTCTAGGTCCACCATTACTCCTCTGTGGTCCGAAAAAACCGCGTCCACCACACGCACTCTGCTAACTATTACTGTTCGGGGCACATACAATCGATCCAGTCTAGCCGCATATCCACATCTAACAAAAGTATGTTCTACAACCCCACCCCCTCCAACGTCCATTAACCCTACTCCATTTAATAATTCCCCCCAAATCCCCAAACAATACCCTGCCCCTCTAGGTTCCACCCCCTTCCCTTATCACACAATTCCAATCACCACCAAATTACAGCTACACCCGGCAAAGCACGCAAATAATATACTAGGACATCCTTCACAAATTTATTCTTAATACGCACATCTCCCTCTGCCGGCCCATACAACACACACCAAACTCATTTGTACCCTACCCCACCACCCATCTACACGAATAAAC
Source organism: Cherax quadricarinatus (assembly GCF_026875155.1). Taxonomy (NCBI): domain Eukaryota; kingdom Metazoa; phylum Arthropoda; class Malacostraca; order Decapoda; family Parastacidae; genus Cherax; species Cherax quadricarinatus. The sequence goes on along the minus strand of NC_069401.1, from coordinate 92,057,254 downwards.
CCTCCCCTCCCCACCCTCACAATGCCTCACTATGAAGGGGCTAGGTTTCCCTTACCAGGATGGCAACTCCTCCTTTCAACCTTATCGCATGTTCCACATACACATTATACCCATTTCACCTTCAACTCATAACCTGGTCTGTAGTTGTGTTCCTGCACGAACCCCAAACGTCAACACTATTACGCACCAGATATTCACTAAACCATACAACACTTTCTCTCTGATCTCAATCCATTAATGTTCAATTTTCATGCACTTGAAGCTTACAGAGTGGTTTTCCTTCTTGACCCGGGTACGTCCTTGCCACCAGATCGTTTCGTGACACCTCGGTCCCTCTCCCCCCCTTTAGAAACGCTCTTAACCAACTCCTGCCCCCAGGGCCGCGTGTCCCTCTCTGCATAACTTCCGCCCAGGACTTTTTGCCAGTGCGCTGAGCAGGCGTGATCACGTCCTCGGAGTCAGATAGCGCAGCAGCGCGCTTTCCGTGATGCTCCCTCTGCTTGCATCATGTCGTCTGATACATTGTCCTGGGGGACCTCCACCTCCCCCGCTTGCATAAAAATATTTTTTATCACACTGCGCAAAAGCGACCCTTTTTTCCCCCCCTGATCCCAACAACCCAAAACTGGGTTTGGGACCCCCAAAATTTCCCAATCCCTTGTCACCCCAAAAAACACATTTAAAGCCAAGGCTAATGAGTCTTCCACTTTCGCTATCACTTGCAGCCCGGGGGTTCTTTTCCAAAACACCTGGGGCTGCTTTTAAAAGAAGGGGGGGGGTGACCCCACTGTCACCCCCTGCTGACTCCATCTCCCCCCCGCTGTCTCGCCCTTCCTCACCCAGGACCCACCTTGTGTAGGCAGAGTCACAAAAGGGCAAATCGGGCCCCTAAACCCTTCTCTACTGCGGGAATGCCCTTTGGCCTTGGGTTCCATGTTGCCATGCCCCCTTTTCCACCCAGCCGCAGGTGATCATATGACCCACACAACCGACAGGTCCACTTTTGCCCAGCGAAATTCACAAACACCTGGGTCCAAAATTTGGCAGAAACTAGTACGAAAAAATTTGGGAAAAGTAACGTCATTTTCACAGAAAAACTTTCCCTTCGAGTTTTCCCTGGTAGGGCCCCCCATTTAACCCCATTCCCAACAGCCCCCATATGTACTGTACCATTTTTTCCCCATCGCAAAAACGGATTCAGAATCATCCGCCTCGAATGGAACATTTCTAATTTTTCCCCCCATGGTAATCCCGAAAAAAACGCCCGGAAGTCGCCGGCCCACAGAAATTTAAAACTCCCCAAAAAACCCCCTGGAAACTTGTTACCACCGACTCAAACAAAATTCCCAAAATTTAAACTTGACAAAGACCCTCGTGTGCCATTCAGTGCAACTCCCACATATCCCCTTTCTTTTAGCAATACCAAAAGTATCCGTATGATTGCGGGGAAGTAGCAGGTCCATAGAATTTCCCCTTTTCCACACCCCCACGGATAAGCTAAACACAGACTTTGTTTATGCATCTCCGGGGGCCCCCGCCTTGTTTTGAAAATAAAAACTGCCACTAATAAAACCCGGGGGGAGCGCAGCGCACGTCCTCACTACTCAAAGGTTGGGTGACGAAAAAGATAGTTTCCCCGAAAACAGCGGGGGTGCAGGCAAAACCCGCCCCTCTACCGGGGTCAGGCAGCGAATTGATACCACAAATTTAATGCATATGAAAACGCCCGTTTTGAGATTTTTTTTTCTATTTTTTGTCATCAGCACGTTTTTTTGGGAGAAAAGAAATTTGGGAAAAGATGCATATCGGGTAACACTAAGGGCTTTTTTAAAAAAACCGGCTGGCGGGTAAAAAGATGAGGCCCAAATATCAGATTAATGAGTTTTTTGGGGGAGGACTGCTGGGTTTTTGATACACTTGTTTAAATATTCATTTCCCACGATGTCACCTTTTTTTACATCCAAAAACCCTGATTTTCTTCAAACAGACAACGGAAGATCAGACAGTATTTTTAAACACTGGTATGGAACGCCCCCCCCCTTGACTTGTGACGCGGGGTATTTTTACTGACTCCAAATCAGGATATTTCCACTTGATTTTCTTTTTCCCCAGTGAAACCTTTCACAGTCACCTTACTGAAATAACAATCGCCGTGGGGGTTTTTTCGCTCTCTCCACCCAATATTTAAAACCGATGTTTAAATTTTTTTTTAATTTTAATTTTTTTTTTTTGACTGTTGTAAGCATTCAAACCCCAAGTTTTGAAAAGCCTTAGGGGGAAACCCCAAGACTTGTTCCCCTTTTGCCCCACTCCAAAATCTAGGGTTTTTTTTTTTTTTTGAAAAAGAGTATTCGCCACAAATGTAGCAAAATGCATTGAAAAATGTTTAAAAAGGGTTTTTTGTGAAGAACGGGGAATTTATCGGGAAAAAATTAAAGGGCCCTAAAAATTTTGCCCCAATGGTAGTTTTTGTGGAAAAAATTTTCTCCAGGGGGGGGGGAAACCCACCCCCTTTTCAGCCCTTCACCCCGGAGGGGCCACTCGAAGGGGCGAGCGTCTTTTTTAACTGTAAGTGAGTAATTGATCACAGATGCTATGCCATGTATTTTCAAAGTGACCTCTGCTCCTTGCAGCAGTGTTGCAACGTGAAATTTTTTATAAGAGACAGAAACATCTCTTACTTAGCAGGAAAATTTAAAAAAAAATTTCCTGCCCCCCATTTTATTACCATAGAAAAGTTATTGTACATTGTTTTTCTATGTTTAAAGGACGCAAAAAACCAAAACATTTGCTTTGCTTCATCGGGGGAGGTGCCCAAGGGGATGCAAGGTATTTGGTCCTTTTTTTTTTGTGCTGGGGGAAAGGAAAAAAGGGGGCAGGGGAGCCCCTTTTGGCGCTGGGCAGACAAATTTTTTGACTTTTACTACGAGTGACACTACCCCCGGATAACCAACAAAGAACACTAAATCTGTGCGTTAGTGTGGACAAAGGTCTAAAAAAAACACGATAAACATAAGAGGGTTTGTGATCAGCTTCTCTTGTGATGCTTTGTAAACAATAAAGAAAAACCCTTGTGGAACATAGTGTACCAGTGTCTTTTCCCAGAAAAATGGAAGACGGGGGACACCCCAAGGCATTTCAGCTTCTATCAAGTCACCATATTTGTCGAAGGTGTTGAGAACACCATAGTCACGTTCCCAAGGCAAGGAAATTGTTACGTTTTCTTGTAGATCGGGGGATTGCGCAATTCTTGAGTCACAAGGATTTTTGAAATAAACCTATAATCGGCATTTAAGGTGTGGATTTTTTGAGTCCAAACAAGTAAGTATTTCGCCCACCATCATCGAATGAAATATGCTGACAAAAAAACACCCCCTAGGGGTAATTTATACTTACAAATTGTATCTTTGCCCACCCCCCTGTTGTGGGTTTCAAACAGCTTCTAGCCCTCGTCAGCAGGGGCGGTGTGTAAAACAAAAGCTGTCATTTATCAGCTAAGTTTTCAATTAAATTAGATTAAAAAAACACCAGGAAAGGGCCAAAAATCTAAAAAAACAGGTTTTGGTCCTTCAAAACCAATAAAAGACCACACTGTGGTCCAAATTTTTGTATTTACATTTGTAAAAAATAACCAATGACCCAAAGGGCCCCCCCCCAAAAAAAGCTGTAAAACTATTTTTTTTTACAATATAAATCAAAATAAATGAGCCCCTCCAGACTCAATCCAGAAAATTGGGAAAGCCAAAGAAAACGGGCGCTCACCCACCCTTCCCCCCAACAAAACGGGGCTGGGGGGCCTCCCCCAACAAGAAAGGGGGTTTGGTACCTGCCCCCTCCATAAAAATGCTCCAATCTTGAAATCGCTGATTAAGACAACCCCCCAAGTGTTTTTGTTTGTCTGGGGTTTTAAAAATTTATAAACATTTTTTATAATGTTTATAACAGAAATTAAGAGCAGTTTTGGGGTTAAATTTGTTTTTTAAAGTTCTACCTTTTAAAAAAAAAGGGAACTTATAAAAAAAAGTGTAAGCTTTCAAATATATATTAACAGTGAAATTTATATATGTGTAATTAATTTTCCCGTGTGTTTTTTAAACAGTTCAGTGACTTTTAAAAGTGTTTAGTAAATTTAAAAGTGTAAAACATCTTTTATTTCCCGGAAAATTCATCATGGGCAGGTGGCCCAACAGCAAACTCTAAGCCATAAACAAAAAGACAAAAGTCCCTGAAAACCCTTCATGGCTTTTAAACCCTGGGGTTAAGCTTAGGGGGTTTTCAGTAGTGTCTGACTCTTTATTGCTGACTTTGGCAAAACCCAAAAACCCAGCTTTTTCTATAGCAGTCCCAGTTTTTAAAAACCAACTAAGTGCCGTGCTAGTTTTTCCCGTATCCCAAATTAAAAATGGCTTGTTTAAAAATCATTTTCAGTCTTTACAGCCCAAAGGGATTCCCACAATTAAAAAATTTAAAATTTTCAGTCTGTTAGGTTTAACCAAAACAAAATTTAGATTTTATGATCTTGGGGTCAAGTTTTTTTTAAATTTACACAACGTTTGAAAAAAATTTTAAATTCAGAATACACATTAGAAAAAAAAATTTTTTAAAAATCAACCCACCCTGGGGGAAGAAATTAAAAATGTTTTGGATACTTTTAGTGACAACAATTAAGGGGGACAGGGGTACGGGCTATCTGCCCCAAAACCTGCCCACAGAGACCTCCCTGAAAACTATTGGTCAAACCCCTGTTAAAACCTGTAACAAAAGGGTTCCCATTACCAAGCTTACCTACATTTTTCATTACCTTTTTTCCAAGGGTCATAATTATGAAAAATTTCATTAGGGGGTTTTCAATCCATAGTAAATTCACGAACAACATAGATGAGTTTTGCAAGTTAAATTTATTTTAAAAATGTCTTTTTAAAAGGGGAAAACCCTTTTGAACTGTTTAAAGGGCCCTTTCCGGTCGTCAAAGGAAATTATCAATACCCCTTCTGTCTTAAAAGAAAAATTATTTTGATGCTGACAAGGCTAGAGTTAGACATGCAGTTTTAAAAATTTCAAGTTTGAACCCAAACCCAAACTTTGTTTTTCAGACTTACAGGTTTTAAAAAAAAATTTACATTAGACAATAGCCCCAGATCTCTAGATGCAAAATTTGGGCCCTAAGACAATGTTTTGGGTTTAAACAGTGGTTTTGTACGGGATAATTTTGCCCACCACAAACTTTTGAACGTTTAAAAATTTTTATGTTAAAATTTAAACGCTTTTCACTTGTAAAGGGAAATTTAAACAAGGGTTTTTAAAAACCCAAAAATTTTTCAGCTTTGCAAAAACGAGCCCAAGATGAAAAATCCACAAAACCATGGAAAAAAAACCTTTCAATTCAGTAAAAAAAAGAGAATCCCTACTCCCACAAAAACCCACATAAGGGGAAATCCCTTATAGGATTTATCAAGCTGTGAATACAACGGAAAAAAAAACAAACTGCACACAAAAAACGTACTCCAAAATGTGTACTTTGTGAGGGGAAAAATTTGGGGACAAAAGTATTGAAATTCAATACACATAATGGAGGCACGTAAACAACGTGTTCATCAGCTAAAAAGGGTGCCCCAAAGTTTTTTTAAGGTGAACCAAGGGAGGAAAATGCTCCACTGAAGAAGTTTTTTAAATGCAAGGGTATGCATATTCACATTAGGGCCCAAAATTTTTTGGAAAAACAGCAGCAACTTCCAAGAATCGGGAAAATCAAAAAGCAACAGCATTAAATTTTGAGAGATAATTTTTTTAAAGAAAACTGCTCTCCCGTTTAGCTCGGTTGAGTTTCAAATTAAAAATTTACAAAAAAAACCAATGTGCTAACACTATTTGATCAGGCTCCCCAAGGCCCCTTCTAAGAAATCGTGTTGCAGAAACTGAATAAACAACCCTATCCCAAAAATACAGTTAGATAAAGGGGTTTTTTTCCAAAAATTTGGTAAAAACAAAAGCCCTAGCCAGAATCACTGTTGGTCTGGGAAAGGGGGGGAAAAAAGGGACATTTAGAAGCGTGGTAGTGGGATTTTGCCTTTTCTGTGGACCCAGGGTTTAAAAAGAAACAGTTCCCAAGCACGGGAAAGAAAGCTAAGGTCAAGTTTCCCTGCCCCGACTTACAGACGGACACAATTAGTCCAATTGTTTTAAAAATCTTTGGAATGTTTTATTATCACTGTTTTGTGAAAAATTTATAGAAAGGGGTAAACATGATGTTCCCCTTGCGAAAAAGGCAGGAGGCCACTGATAGGTGGCCCCAAACCCCTCTAAAATGGGAAAGAAGCTGATATTTGATTCGTGGAAAATGTAAATGGGTTTTCGGGGAATTAAACCCCTGATCAAGTACCACAGCAAAAATTATCATTACTTTGGGGAAATGAATGAACCAATTGGGGTAATTGTGGGATTTAAAATGCGATAGGATTGAAGTTAAAAAAAACCCAAACCCACAAGAGTTTCAGACTTATAACCAAAATTTGGAACTGTTTAAAATAAAAAATGGACAGTAAATTGGGGTTTGGTTTTCCATGGGAAAAATTTAAAAACCCCCACATCGCCTAGCAAATTTTCGCATGGCTTTCCCGGGCAGATGAAAGCAAAAAATAAAAGGGGCCAGGAAAAAATCCAGAGCTTCTGACTGTCTATGATTTAAAACATACAAGAAAAGTTGGAAAAATAAATTCCCTTGAGGAAATAGCGAAGATAAAGTTGAAGACAAACGCTCATTCTCCCCCACCATGGAGTCAGAAAAGATTCTGAAACCACTTTCCCCTAGGGTTTTTTCATAATTGCAGCGCACGTGCAAAAAAAGATTAGCAAGTCTTAAAGACCCCCCCTGATGACCGGACCCTCACTAATGGGAAACTTGGAGCGTGCTTATGAAATTTTTGCACAAACCCATATTTCCCACACGGGTGATATTTCCAAGGCTTTTTTAAAAAGTAGGACTACAAAAAAATAGATAGAGGGTTTTACCGATTCTTTTTGGCCCCGAAAAAAACCCCCATGATTTCCCCAAAGTCCGTGAAAATTATCGTTTTTCCCAAAACAGTATTAATTTGGTGCAAAAATTTTCCCTCCATTCTTTCTAGAAGCTACCCCTAAAAACACATTTGAAGAATTTTGAAAGCCCTTCAAAAAAAGCTTTTAAAAAAAAGTTTTTTATGTGGACAATTTTTTCAAGGTACTGTGAATAAAGAGGAGAATTTTTAAATCCCTTTTTACAGAGGGAACTAACAAGGGGATGGAAAAAACAAAAATGCCTCTAAGGATGGGGGAAAACAAATTCAAAGGGAATTAAGGGAACTTATCAAAAAAGATTTCCCTGAAACTGAAATTCCTGATTGCAACAATATGCTGGGACTTAATTGGAACACACAGGAAGTACTCCGGGGTCTCAAAAGATAAAAAATAAAATTTATGCAAAAAATCACTAAAACAGTTTTCTGTCCCGAGGTATCACAATGTTTTTTATCCCCAAGGGGTCGTTTCACCAATTTTCCATAAAAGGTAAAAAACTTTTGCAAGATGCATGGGAACTAAAATTGGATGGATGAAAAACTTGCCTCTGAAATGATCAAGCATGGGATGAAATATCCCGGGAGTTTTAAAAAACTTCATCAAATTTTTTAAATTTCCCCGACAAATAGGTCAAGAGGGAAAAAAGTACAATTAAAAATGTGTTTGTGTTCGTCCCCCAGAGGTTTTGGGGCTGTAGCTTCCCTGAGAATGCGAAAGGGAAAAACACTAATTACTTCAAAGGGCCCGGGGAGCACCCTTGAAGGTCAGAAAGTACCCCAATTGGGGAAATGACAGCCCCTCTATGTAGGTACAAAATTTTGTGTCTATCTCAACAAAGTACTTATCATCTCCCCAATTTTAGGGGAAAAACCCGGGTCTGGAGTGGGTAATTTAGGGATTTTTTCCCCCTGGTTAAGAAATAATAAGAGTAACTGGTTATGTACAGAACAGAGTAGCAGAAAAAAAAAGAGATTCCGAGAGTTTTTCCCCTTTCTTCCGTCTCTACCCCCAAGGAATCCAGCGACATGTTGTCACGTTTGGGGCCCACCAAAAAAATTTGTTTGGGTAATAAATTAAAGGCTCCACGGACCGAACTGGCTCTTAAGAAAATAAAATGGCCTCAGCAAAAAACTCACATTAAAAGCCAGAAGAAAAAGTCTGCTTGAACAAAAGCAAAATTTAAATTTTGGGAAAACTGCAGCAGACACAACAGAAAAATTTTATTTATGGATCAAAAAACTTATCTTTGGGTAAACTCTTAAAAGTTACAGCTCTTGTCCTTTAAAAAACATTAAAAGAATAAAACCTGAAAATTTTAATGTCTTTAACCCATTTTTAAAAAAATGGGGGAAATAATACAAAAAAAAGTTTTTCTTTTACAGAAAAATAAAAAATTTTTAGAAACACAAAAAAAAACCCCAAAGAAACCCGTTTTTTGATTAATTTTTTAGGACTTTTTCTCGACTCAAAAAAAGATTATAAAATGTTTTAGGAAAAAATTCATAATTCTTCAATACCTAAAGAAGCCATACATCCAATAATTTATCCACAAAAAATCATTGGCTAACAAAACTGATTGTGGCCCAAAAGCCCAAAAGTAATGTGTTAATGGTGGGGTAGCTGACAAAAACTTTGTTTATTACGACAATCCTACTGGATACCTCAAGGTGACAAAATGTGGAAAAAACAAATAAAAGGGGCTTTATTACATGTCGTCACAAAGATGCGAGTATGTCAGAAACCAGGTCCACCTCCATATCCCTCTGAAAGAATTTGTCAAATACCCATTTTAGGTGACAGGTGTAGATTTTCACTGGACCAATAATTTTAACCAAAACAGGAAAAAAAGTTCCCCTCAAGGTGTAAAAATCTGTTTGTTCAATTGTCTACAACCCCAGAAACCCGAAAATCAAAAAGTAGCCCGGGCATGTCTGCCCGAAACCTTTTTAAATTTTTTCAGGGAAAGGGTTTTCAGCCAGAAGGGGATGTCCCCCGACCCGATGATTTTCAGATAAAACAAAAAGAACTTTGTTGCTGGTGGTGCTTATATAAGCAAGTCTTTGATCAACCCGAAGTACAAAAAGATGCTTTAAAACAAAAGCAGATGTCGTTGGGGATACATTCCTCCTAAATTCCCCCATGGCACGGGGGATTTTAAAGAAAGAATGGGTCGGGATTTAAAGCGTTTTTTTTTAAGGAAGACTCTTCATCGTCAGAGAATAGACTTGAAGAATTTTCCCAAAAGTGTGACTTTAAAAAAAAAATAGAGTCAACAACAGACCCCTAAATTATTTACCGATGATTGGACAATTTAGAAGGGTTTAAATCCATCTATTTTTCTCCTTTGCAGAAAGGCCGGGAACCTGTTTTTCCCCCCAAAGAATGATAAAGAAATCATAGGGGGATCCTACTTATTTCGAACCTTTACAACTCAGACGTAAAAATTTAAAACCTTAATAAAGTGAATTTAAAAGTTGGGGGAAAATTTGGCGAGAAGGGCTATCCACCTCATTGGAAGGAAAAACACTTTTTTGGGGCTGGTGTCCTGAAAATCCTAAGCCTTAAGACCCCGGGGACATAGTGATTATCGACAATGATGGTCCCCCAGTTCCCAATGGGCCCCTTGGGAAAAAATTTTACCATATATTGATGCAAAAGGGAAACACAGGGGATTTTAAAGTTTTTTTAGCAAAGGTTGTTTGTGGAAAAAGCGGGCAAAAAAATAAACTAGTGCCGTTTTGAAATTAAAAACATGTTGAAAACAAAATTTGTGATTTTCCAGAAACCACACAGACTAAAACGGGTTTAAAAAGACAAGACAGTTTTGGGGGCGAGTGAGAAAATCAAAAATTAAAAGTTAAGTGATGAATAGTTTTACCTGCAGCAAAACCCCCGCCGCCCCCCCCGTGTGGAGGAAAATTTTTTCCAGGAAGGGGGGACAGCCCCCCTTCAACCCTTTTTAGCCCGAGGGGCCCCTCAGAAAGGGGGGAGGTCTTTTTTACTGTAGAAATGGGGAATTGATCACAGTGCTTTCCAGTAGTCAAGTGACCTCTGCTCCTTGCAGCCGGTTGCAACTGTTTTTTTTATTAAAAGACAGTAAAATTCTTACTTAGCGGGAAAAAATTTAAAGGGAAAAACCCGCTCCCCCTTTTTTTACCCCTGTAAAAAATAATGTACAAATTTTTGTCTATGATTTTAAAACAGCAAAAACAAAATTTTTGCTTTGCCTTTTATCGAGGAGGATGACAAGGTGCAAGGTACTAGGTCAGCGTTTTTTTTTTTTTCGGGGGCAAGAGACGGCATGGAGCGCCCGTGGCTCTGGGCAGACTATCTTTGACCCCCTACTACGGTGACACTGGGGCCAGGATAACCAACAAAGAACACTGATCTGTTGCTTTTTTGTGGAACCAAAAATGTCTCACAAAAAAACCCCATTTAAACATTTAAAAGGGGGTGGTCAGTTCTCTTGTGATGCATTGTGAACAATAAAAAAACAAATTATTTTGGAAAAATAGGTACCAGTGTGCCCCTTTCCTAGACACTTTAGGTTTTTTTATCAAGTCACCGAAAATCTGTCGAAGGTGTTGAAACACCATAGCTCACGTTACAAAGGCAAGGTATGTTACGAATTTTTTGTAGATCGGGGGGTTGCGCCCAAATTTTTGGGGTCCAAGGAAGGGTTTTTAATCAAACCCATAATCGGCCCTAAGGTTGGACTTTTGAGTCCAAACAAGTAAGGGATTTTCGCAGCCATATCGAATGAAATATGCTGACTTTTCACCCCCTAGGGGTAATTTTTTACCCTTTACAAATTGTTCTCTTGACAGCCCCTGTTTTTTATGGTTTTTGACAGCTTCTAACCTCGCTGCAGGGGGGGCTGTGTTTAAAGGGAATTGGGGTGTCATTTTTCAGCTAAGTGTTCATTTTATATAGTTTTAATAAACACGAGGGAAAGGCCCCAAAAAACTCAACAGTTGTTAATCAAATTTTTTTCGTTAAATATTAAATTTAATTTTAAAAAAATTATTTTATTTTTTTAAAAAAAACTTTCTGTATAAAACAAATTGTCATTTCATATAAAAAACACGCGTTTTTAAAAAGGCTTAGTTCTCTGTAAAATTTAAAATGCAGGGAGCCAAAAATCTAAAAAAAAAACTAAAACGAATTTTAAAAACCCACTTTCCATTTTCAAATTCAACAACACGAAAAATAACCCTTTAAAAATACCCTTTAAAAATCTTTGAAAACCCATTTTTTTTTTTTTTTTTGGGCGATAATTATGATTTCTTTTTTGAGGAGCTGGGCCGTTTCCATTCTTCCAAATGATAAAAAAAGGATACGTTTCGCAAACTACTGATTTTGGGGAACCCAGTAAAAAAAAATTTTTTTTAAAAATTGAAATTATCTTTAAAATGGGGGAAATTTTATTTTTGGGGTTTTTAGAAAATTTAAAAACTCGGTTCTTGAAAAGGTTTTTCCCTTTTGCTTCTTACATGAAAAAATGAAATTTTCCTTTTGGAGAACGACAGCAAACCGAGTAAGAACATATTCTTAAAGCCCAAAAAACGACACGAGTCTTTTTTTATTTTTTACTGTTTTTTACTCTGAACAATTTTGTACACAAAATCATCCCTGGTTTCCGGGATCTCAGTGTTTTTTATTCTGATTTTTTTTTTTTTTTCATTTCCTTTAAATTTGATCCTCCTTTTTTTTTTTTAAAAAGATTATTTAAGAACTTCTTATGAAGCACAGTTGGAGGTTTTGGGGCCCCATCAAATAATTTTTTCAGCCTAAAAGGTCCAGCAGCAGTTTCTTAAGATTATTTTGTACTGTTTAGTTTGATGAATGACTTTTAAAAATTTTCTTTTAAATTTTCCTTTTTAAAAAGAAGTAACAAAACGTCCCGCAAAAAGTTTCGTTGCCCTTTAAACCCAGACTTTCCTGACAGATTTCGTTACCCCCCATGAAGGAGTAAGTCAATTGTTCGTTTTTTTAACAGTGTTGATCAACGAAACCCCCAAAAGATGCCTTCTTTTTTTTTCTAATCAAAATGGAGAATGAAACAGAAGCCCTCATCGAAACCCTTTTTTGCAAGTCTTTTCGTAAAAAATTTTCAGTGGCCCAAAATTTTTATTTGCTGGAAAAAGAAATTAGTAAAACTCCCCTGATTTACATCGGCAATTTAAAGCTGGTATAAATGACAAAACTGCCTTCACTCCACCCGCCTTTACGGGAAATTTCGTCCCCAAAATTTTCCCTTTCCTTTCAAAGAATCATTTCCCCATTTTTCATGGCCATATTGAAGCTTGGTCACAATTTAATTTTCTGTAACAACCACCCTCGCCCTTTAAAGTGAAAAAAAATCCTCTGTCTGATGACTGGCAATGAAATTTTCAAATTATACAACAAACTTCTGAACATCTTTTTCATCTTTTGATATCCTTGAATCACTCAGTTCTAAATGTTGATATCTGCTGCTGTTTCTGAATCTTTCTTGTGTCCTGCAAATCTATGAAAGTCATTGACAGTAATTTTTATATGAAGAGAATTCATATCTTGGAGATAGAGCTAACAGTACTCGGCAGGCACACACACACACACACACACACACACACAAAATATATATGCATATATATCATGTGTGTGTTGTGTACATATATATATATATATGTATATATATATATATATATATATATTAAAATTATATATATATATATATATATATATATATATATATATGTAATAAATATATATATATATATATATATATATATATATATATATATATATATATATATATATATATATATATATAATATATGCAAAACAACCACTCTGAAAGAATAGAGAAATTCCAAGCGCTTTTGTAACTACTCACATTATCAAGGAACTATATAGTGTCCTTGATAATTTGAGTAGTCACGAAAGCGTTTGGAATTTCTCTATTCTTTCAGAGTGGTTGTTTTGCATATTCTGAAATCACATGTTTACTGTGGTCTTATTGCATATATATATATAATATATATATATATATATATATATATATATATATATATATATATATATAATATATATATATATATATATATATATATTTATATATATATATATATATATATATATATAATATATATATATATTTCAACAAACTGGCCGTCTCTCACCGAGGCAGCGTGACAGAAAAAGAAAGAAAACACTTTCAATTATCATTCATACACTTTCACCTCACTCATACATAATCACTCTTTTTGCAGAGGCGCCCAGAAACAGCGGTTCAGAAGCATATATAAGGATTATATAACATATCCTTCCAAACTGCCACTATCCCAAACCTCTCCTTAAAGTGCAGGCATTGTACTTCCCATTTCCAGTACTCAAGTCCGGCTATATAAAAATAACTGGTTTATCCCTGAAATCCTTTCACTCAATATATGCCCTGCTCACACTCCAACAGCTCGCCAGGTCCAATAAACCATTCGCCTCCATTCTCTCCTATCTGGAAGTCCAAGCCCTTCGCCCACAATACCTCTTTTACCCCCTCCCTCCAACCTTTTCAAGGACGACCCCTATCCCGCCTTACTTTCCCTACAGATTTATGCGCTCTCCATGTCATTCTACTTCGATCCATTCTCTCTAAATGACCAAATCACCCTCAACAATCCCCCTCTTCAGTCCTCTGACTAATATTTTTTTTTAACTCCACACCTCCTAATTTCCACACTCTGAATTTTCTGCTTAATATTCACACCACACATTACCCTTAGACAGGACATCTCCACTGTTTCCAACCGCTTCCTCGCTGCAGCATTTACAACCCAAGCTTCACACCCATATAAGACAGTTGGTATACTTTCATACATTCCCTTCTTTGCCTCCATAGATAACGATTTTTGTCTCCACATATACCTTAATGCACCACTCACCTTTTTTCCTTCATCAATTGTATGGTTAACCTCATCCTTCATACACCCATCCACTGACACGTCAACTCCCAAATATCTGAAAACATTCACTTCTCCCATACTCCCTCTCTCCAATGTGATATCCAATTTTTCTTTATCTAAATCATGTGATACCCTCATCACCATACTCTTGTCTATGTTCACTTTCAACTTTCTACTTTTACACACCCTCCCAAACTCGTCTACTAACCTTTGGAACTTTTCTTTAGAATCTCACATAAGCAAAGTATCATCAGCAAAAAATAACTGTGCCATTCCCCAATTTGCATTTGATTTCCCATTATTTAATCCCATCCCTCTCCCCAACACCTTAGCATTTACTTCTTTTACAACCCCATCTATAAATATATTAAACAACCATGGTGACATTACACATCCCTGTCTAAGACCTACTTTTACCGGGAAGTAGTCTCCCTCTCTCCTACACACCCTAACCTGTTAAAACTCTTTACAGCATTTAGTAACTTACTACCTATTCCATATACTTGCAACATCTGCGACATTGCTCCCCTATCCACTCTATCATATGCCTTTTCTAAATACTGTTCACATATATGCTTCAATGTAAACACTTGATCTATACATCCCCTACCCACTCTAGAGCCTCCTTGCTCATCCGAAATCCTACTCTCTGTCTTACCTCTAATTCTTTCAATAATAACCCTACCGTACACTTTTCCTGGTATACTCACTAAACTATTTCCCCTATAATTTTTGCAGTCTCTTTTGTCCCCCTTCCCTTTAAATAAAGAAACTATACAAGCTCTCTGCCAATCCCTAGGTACCGTCCCCTCTTTCATACATTTATTAAACAAAAATACCAACCACTCCAATACTTTATCCTCCCCCCCCCTGCTTTTAACATTTCTGTCATGATCTTGTCACTTCCAGCTGCTTTACCCCCTTTCATTCTACGTAATGCCTCACGCACCTCCCCCACACTCACATTCTGCTCTTCTTCACTCCTAAAAGATGTTATACCTCCCTGACCAGTGCATGAAATTACCGCCTCCCTTAATTCAATGACATTTAAAAGTTCCTCCAAATATTCCCACTTGGGTAAAAAAAAATGGTGACACACAGTAGCTCATACGCAACTTAGAATACTCCTATTTCCAATGATGTCTGCCTCAATATAACGCAGTGCGACAGTCAGAAAACTGAGGTAATGCCTTTTCATTTTGCCTTACAAATGCCATGCGATTTGAACGTCATGTTGTGCTTCTTAACATCACTTTTCTCTACTCAGTTAAATGTTGAAGGAAAATCATTGAAATTCAAGAGAATATGCTCGGAGAGTTCGTATATAGATGTGGGCTGAAAGCTTATAAGGCACATGTTAGGAAACTGCAAATTCCACTGACAACCAAGGTAAAGGTAATTGATCCGAGATATGACATTCAAAGATGGAATGCTTCCAACTTCACAATAACATTTGAAAGTTTACTTTCCTTATTGTTTTAGCATGAAGATGCTGTCCATCGCTTTTTGTACAGTTGTTCGTCAAAGATTTTTTTGTTTGGGTATACAGGACAATGCCTGTTATAGCTTCCGTAAAACCTTGCCACTAAAGCAAAGATGGTATTTGCAACAACTTTCGATAATTCTTCAAAACTGCCTATCTACAAGATTTATCTTTGTAAGCAGATTTCAGTTTAATGGCATTTAAACTATTATTTCGATTTCCTCGGAAATTTGTACTTCTCTCTTTCCAAGGTTCGTAATTTCATTTGAAAAAGGAATAATGGAGAGTTGGGAGATTTCCTGATTTATCACATTCTTTGCTGGCCTTAAGTATTTTATTCCACCAATTGAATAAAAATTTTCCTTTTTCAATTTAGAGCATTTATGTTTTAATTTTTCATTACCAATAAACCGGT
>NC_069401.1:92025541-92040859 GCF_026875155.1 Cherax quadricarinatus | reverse complement strand
TGTGTGTGTGTATGTGTGTGTGGGTGTGTGTGTGTGTTGTGTGTGTGTGTTGTGTGTGTGTGTGTGTGTTTTGTGTGTGTGTGTGTGTGGTGGTGTGTGCTCGTGTGTATGTGTGCCCCCATTCTAAATATTCATATGCTAATAAATATCAGTAGTAATACCCGTTATTCTAAACTACCAACAGTTGATTTTAGCACTTATCACTTCTACTTATAAAAACACAGAAAGTAATTAGGTTGATAAAATTAGCTTGTTGAGATTCTAGGAGTTGTTCTGAAGTCACCCTCACTAGGCTTCCCCTCGCTAGCTGCTCCTCGCTAGTCAACCCTATCTTCACCTTATCTATGCTATTTCTGCACTAATTCTGTTAATAGCTTGCAGGTAGTGAGTGACAGGTATCTATCAGTGACTCAAGCAGGGATTGAGTACCCCCAAAAAAACTAACCCCAACAGTTGTCGATTGATACTTAAGCTGGCAGTGATGCGATGACAAGTTGCCAGATGCTGATGACGTAGCCCTTCTATCACTATTTTGAAAATTCTTCACCTGTGATCCTTTATAACCGTATATGCTCATGCATTCCCGCGTCCCTCTCTCAGTGTCTCTTATGGATAGGAGTACACTTCACTTATATTGAATACACTTCACATTCGGGTGTGTGTGTATGTGTGTGTGTATGTGTGTGTGTATGTACTCACATAGTTGACTCACTAGTTGAGGTGTGGGGGTCGAGTTCCGAGCTCTGGCCCCGCCTCTTCACTGATCGCTACTAGGTCACTCTCCCTGAGCCGTGAGCTTTATCATACCTCTGCTTAAAGCTATGTATGGATCCTGTATGGATCCTGTATGGATCCTGTATGGATCCTGTGTGTATGTGTGTGTGTGTTTTGTGTGTGTGTGTGGTGTGTATGTGTGTGTGTTGTGTGTGGTGTGTATGTGTGTGTGTGGTGTGTGTGTGTGTGTGTTGTGTTTGTTGTGTGTGTGTGTGTGTATGTGGTGTGTGTTATGTGTATGTGTGTGTGCGTGTGGTGTGTGCGTGTGTTGTGTGTGTGTGTGTGTGGTGTGTGTGTGTGTGTGTGTGTGTGTGTGTGTGTGTGTGCCCCACTTCAAGTATTCATACTGCTAATAAAAATACCGGTGATACCAGTAATTCTAAGCTTACCGAATACTTGTAACACTTATCGATTCTACTTCTAAAATTCAGGAAAGTAGCTAGGTTGTAAAAATTTAGCTTGTCTCAGGCTTAAGTGTCTGACATATCCCTCACTACGCTTTACACCTTGCACTGTTCTATGCTATTTCTACTCTTAATTCTGGTAATGCTGCATGACGTGAGTGAACCAGTATCTAACAGTGATGCAGGACCAGACTCAATCTTGCAATTTTGCAACCTCAACAGGTGGAATACTTGCGCTGACAGCGGTCTGTTGTGGATGACAAGGTTGCCAGAAGCTGATGACGTCTATGCGTCGTACATAGGCCTTCTCTCACTATTTTGAACTCCTTCACCCGTGATGTTTATAAATCTAACATGCTCATGCATCCCGCGTTCCTCAAGAGGATTTCACTTTTACTTATTACAGATTACACTTCACATTCGCGTGTTACACTTTTTAGTATAATGGCAATACAAACTGGTGTGAGTCACTGCTTCAGTAGGCCTACTGCCCCCTTCCCTTGTTGTATATTTATTTTTTCCTTTCTCCTTTTGCCTATTAACTTTTCCTCTCACATTACGGTGCCCACATTATTCGTTGTTAAACCAAACTCTGGTAATTCTTGATCACCCGTTCCACAAACACTTTGATATTTTTATGTTTGTATCTGTGTGGCAACAGTGTAGTAGGATCCCACAATGGTTGGCACTTTTTAAAGAAAATACTGATATTGGTTTCCCCTCGAATTTTTTCAACTATAACTATAGTTATCACTCGTATAGGTTTGTTCACTGACTTTTTCAACTACCACTGATTACTGCTAGGGGTGTTGCACCCCTCCAAAAAAAACGAAGGTTCTCGGAGCCTTGTGTACCCACGTCTGCACCCACTCCTGTGTGTGTGTGTGTCACTTGTGTGTGTGTGTGTGTGTGTGTGTGTGTGTGTGTGTGTGTGTGTGTGTGTGAACATGTGTGCTTGTGTGAGTGTTAGTTTTGGGTTTGAGTGATGCGTGGATATTGTGTGCTTGTTATGCATGTGTAGTGGGGGGGGGGGAGTTTTAAGGGGCGAGAGGGAGGGAGGGAGATGAGGGATGGAGAGAGAGCGTGGGAAAGGGGAGTAGAAGGAGAAGGAGAGAAAGAGGAGAAGGGAGGGAGGGAAGAGGGAAAAGCGAGAGTGGGGAATGGGGCGTGAATGTGAATGTGTGAGTGGGAGGGTAGCTTCTGTTTATTTGTTTAGGCCCTAATGGTTAGAATTCTGTATGTGCATTTGTGCATACACACACGTGTGTGCATGTGTGTGTGTGTGTTTATGTTTATGAGTCCCTGAGTATGCACACACTCACTTCGTATGTACACTAGGGTTATCACTTTTTTACAACATAATAATTCTGTACCTTAATCAGATGAACTTTTGCCTAAAATCAAAGAAATTTTTTAACAGTTCTATAAACTGGAAAAATTACAGTTACATGAATGTCTAATATTGACAATATAACCCACACTGTTAGGCGAATAGTAGTAAATATATTGTCAGACAAGCGGTGCTCACTGATACACTCCGCTGTGAAATACAATGAGAAAAATAACAACAATAGTAGACGCCAGTATATAGAGCTGTTAATTGGTAATTTTGAGTTGCTATTTATGATCAATATAAATATATGGTGATTAATATTTTTCATTAAATTAAGTTGTCAATTAGAACTTTCCCGAGTTGCTACTTATGAGTAGTAATGCAGATATAGTTTTTATTTACGGGGGACCTTTTTTGAAAACTGAGAGGAATTGGGGACTTTTCATTGTTTTTAGAAAAATGTTTATCGATTTATGACACAGGAGATGTTTTATTTGGAAAAAAAGTAGAAAAGTTATTACCCTAATGTACACACTGTCTTTGTGTGTTTAAATTACTCTGTCAGTTCTAGAAACCTTTTTTCCAGCTCCTACCCTTATTTGGCAGCTATCTTACTGTATATTTCTTCAGTTTTGACTGACCTAAGCACCTGCGCGCACTCACTAGTGTGTGTTGGCCTACATATGGTGATCGAAACTATCCTACCAAGTTTATCTTCCATACTAAATGTTAAGTGTTGTATGTATGATAATCACTCCAGATCAGTGTTTGTGACCCCCAGCCACCAGTGATGCAGGGCCAAATGCTAATCACTCAATATGTAACCACTTAAAAGGTGATTTTTACATCATGCCTGGGAAAGGTGTCATCTGGGATCCCAGCTCTTGCGGCTGTATGATGATTCTCATTGTGATTTCATTCCTGGCCTTGGTTCTCCTTCAGTTTCTTCTCTTTAATTATTCTATTAAGTAACCATGCCACAGAAACCTTTCTGGGTTTTCACAATGCTATCAGATGAACAATTTAAAGTCTTATTGTCCACACTTGTTTCAGGAAAACAGGAAAACATCTCGAGAAAAACTGGATACATTCCCTTCGATTTTTTCGTTTCTTTCCTCTCACTTTGTGTTTTTGTTATTATTCACTAACTGATCTATCGTTATTCCACTCACTTTATGATTGTTTTATTATACACTACCTCATCTATCCTTATTTCTTGTCTCTCATTGGCTTGGATCACACTTACTCTGTTTGAATTTGCTTGTGGCAAAACCTACACCCGACACTAGGCCTCTGGCCTCTCTCCTGGCACTGTTTCCACTTTCAAACTGCTTTATATAAACTGTAATCCTCACCTCCCTTTTCTGATTTAGGGCAGCTTGTAATTCACTACTCAGTTTGCTCACTGAAACGGACAGCTTTCGTGATCCTTTTAATGACCTTGGTGGGTCAAAAACTACTAAAGATTCACGAGCATTATATGATGCTGTTATTCCCGTTGGTATGTGTGTGTTTGTGTGTACTCACCTAGTTGTACTCATCTAGTTGTGGTTGCAGGCGTCGAGTCATAGCTCCTGACCCCCCCCTGGTCCGCCCCCCCCTATGGTCATTCTCCCTGAAACATGAGCTTTATCATACCTCTGCTCAAAGCTATGTTGGATCCTGCCTCACCCATCTGCTTCCCAAACATGTTCCATTCTGACTACTCTGTGAATGAAGAACTACTTCCTAACATTCCTGTGATTCATCTGTGTCTTCAACTTTCAACTGTGTCCCCTTGTTGCTGTGTCCCATCTCTGGAACATCCTGTCTTTGTCCACTCTGTCAATTCCTATTAATATTTTATTTGTCGTATCATGTCCCCCCATTCTACTGTCCTCCAGTGTGTGTGTGTGTGTGTGTGTGTTGTTGTGTGTGTGTGGTGTGTGTGTGTGTATGTGTGTGTCTGTGTATGTGTGTGTGTGTGTGTGGTGTTGTGTGTGTGTGTGTATGTGTGTGTGGTGTGTGTGTCGGAGTGTGTTTGTGTATTTGTCTATCTCTCTGTATCTCTGTCGTTTAACAAGAAAAAGAAGGCTCTAAGAGAAAGTGAAAGTTGCAGGAAGTTGTACAAAATTCTTGGAGTTTGGGGCGTTGATAGCCTACCATTATAGTAAATCTTGTTTAGGGCTCAGGATACCGACATAACCAACATGCACCAGAGAGAACAAAATGTGTTAATGATAATAGGCATGACTTGGGAGATGATACTGATTATGACAGAGATTAAAATACATGTTGTGGCTTTGATGGAAGTGGTATATATCATCGATGTGTAACTGTTAAAGTTAACTTGAAAAATATTTTTGCTACATGGCAAAGGTTAGTTTGATTTCCCTCGGGAAAATAACAGAGCAACTCTAAAATAATTTAAGAAATCATTTGTAGCGATAAGATGTAACAGAGAAATTAGATGAAAATAAAATAAAAAAAACTCATATGACAGGAGAAACACTAGAAGAGAAAATCGAAAAATTCTAAAGAAAAATTGTGGCAAGGGAAAGCGGAGAAAAAGAAATTTGGTCAAAAATCTTAGATTTAAATGCGATAACACTGGTTGATACAAAGACAGCAAGTCTGTGTCCCTACATTTTTTCCGTTATAAAACATTACAGTGAATGTATGTCGTATCCTCTTGGTTCACTCTGACTATGACACTGTCACGAATAACAGAAGAAAGGTTTCACATGTCCTTTCACTCATACCATAACGCCGTCAATATTATTATACAAAAAAATGAGGATTCTGGATGTCCGATCACTCAGACAGTTATGTAGGGAATAAGCCATAAAAGACACATATGCTGCATACAGCAAAATATCACCACTTTATAGTTATATTCCAAAAACTTTTTTCTCCAGAGAGTGTGCTTTGGTACTCATGAAGATCTCTCGATGCAAGGAAGTCTTCTACCCTTTACTTCCCATTACCTAGGCTCTTTATGACTTACACGAGTTTGGCTCTTCCCCATGAATCTAAAAGTTATTTGAGAACAAGTGAATCTATGTACTTATGGAGAGGACATGATCCAGCACACCCAGCTTACAACTGTAAGGAGCAAGACTCGATCCCCGACGTGGAGAGACGTATGGACACATTTCCGAATTGCATCGAAATACTCACAGGTAAGACCCGTGCTGGCGAAAAAGGGAGAGTTGTACAAGGTAATAGTAGTGGGTGAGAGAATGTTTTTAGGGGAAGGAAAAGAGCCAGGGCTAGACCCAGCTGCGAAGCAGTAGGAAGCTTAGTAGAGGGACTGGTTGCTGGGCAGAGCTGACCGTCGGAGATGGCACAGTAGAGAACTGGGCTCGGCGTACGAGGCAAGGAACATAATGGGCGGTGGCGCCGTGTCACATGCCTCTCCCTCCATCTTTTACTCTTTTTTTTTTTTACACAGGGTTTGACAAGGTTAAGGATCCCTAGCTTTATTGACAAGCTATTTACAGGTTAAGGATTCCTAACTTTATTGGCAAGCTAAGAGCTGTTACCTACCTCAGCTCATTTGAACGCATTTTTATTGTTATGAGACATACAAGTAGGGAACAGGATGAAGTTGGAGCCATCTGTGGACCAGCATTTTCATTTGATCAACTGACTTTATCTCGTTGACATCATTATGCTGTACGAATGTGTTCCATACTCGAGTCATCCTGAGTATGTTTGATCTCAGATGGAGTGATGTTCTGGAGAAGGGTACAGCCAGAGTGAAGTTGCTGCTTTCTGCCCGTCTTGTGGCATAAAAGCTTGTTTCACGCTGTCCTCGAAGTGGATCCAAGTGTGGTACTTTGACAATATTGGCCTTGTACATAACAGTAAGGCCACCCACATCCCTCCTTTGTTGAAGGCTAAACTCCTAGGTATTACTGTGAATCTCGTTAGAATTGTTGCGAGTAAATCTGTGTTCTTGCTGAAGTCGGCAATTTTTCAATATTTTTTACCTTATTGGAGGCCTACCTTAAAGTGAAGCGTCAACTGTGATCGTTAAAGATCTTATCCACAGCTTGATACGTACGAATGAAAAACTAAAACACGGAAATTTTGAGCTTTTAAAGCAAGTTAACACTACTGCAATGTATGCAGTTTGCAGACGTGAATACACAAATGAAGATGGAGTCTTGTTCGCAAAAATGAAAAAGAGACCAACAGTTGTTTGTTTTAATAGATGGTACAAAGAGTTAGAGAAATATGCTGAAGATGAGCGTTCCATCTGCTGTATAATCAATGAAACCTGATTGAGACAAAGATTCTTTGTATCGACAGGTTATTGGTAATGAAAATTATAACATAAATGCTCTAAATTGAAAAAGGAAAATTTTTATTCAATTGGTGGAATAAAATACTTAAGGCCAGCAAAGAATGTGATAAATCAGGAAATCTCCCAACTCTCCATTATTCCTTTTTCAAATGAAATTACGAACCTTGGAAAGAGAGAAGTACAAATTTCCGAGGAAATCGAAATAATAGTTTAAATGCCATTAAACTGAAATCTGCTTACAAAGATAAATCTTGTAGATAGGCAGTTTTGAAGAATTATCGAAAGTTGTTGCATATACCATCTTTGCTTTAGTGCAAGGTTTTACGGAAGCTATAACGCATTGTCCTGTATACCCAAACAATAAAAACATCTTTGACGAACAAACTGTACAAAAGCGAATGGACAGCTTCTTCATGCTTAAAACAATAAGGAAAGTAAACTTTCAATGTTATGTGAAGTTGGAAGCATTTCCATCTTTGAATGTCATATCTCGGAATCCCAATTACCTTTTACCTTGGTTGTCAGTGGAATTTGCAGTTCCATAAACATGTGCCTTATAAGCTTTCAGCCCCATCTATATACCGAACTCTCCGTGCATATTCTCTTGAATTTCAATTGATTTCTCCTTCAACATTTAACTGAGTAGAGAGAAAAGTGATGTTAAGAAGCACAAATGACGTTCAAAATCGCATGGAATTTGTAAGGCAAAATGAAAAGGCAGTACCTCAGTTTTCTGACTGTCGCACTGCGTTATAATTGAGGCCAGACATCATTGGAAATAGGAGTATTTCTAAGTTGGTAATGAGCTACGTGTGGTCACCATTTTTTTTTACCCCAACGTGGGAATATTTGGAGGAACTTTTAAATGTCATTGATTAAGGAGAGGCGGTAATTTCATGCACTGTCAGGGAGGTTATATCATCTTTTAGGAGTGAAGAAGAGCAGAATGTGTGTGTGGGGGAGGTTGCGTGAGGCATACGTGAATAAAGGGGGTAAAGCAGCTGAAGTGACAAAGATCATGACAGAAATGTTAAAAGCAGGCGGGGGGGGGGTGGATAAAGTATTGGAGTGGTGTATGTTTGTTTAATAAATGTATGAAAGAGGGGACGGTACTACCTAGGGGATTGGCAGAGAGCTTGTATAGTTTCTTTATTTAAAGGGGAAGGGGGACAAAAGAGACTGCAAAAAGTAAGGAGGAAATAGTTTAGTGAGTTACAGGAAAAAAGTGTACGGTAGGGTATTATTGAAAGAATTAGAGGTAAGACAAGAGAGTAGGATTCGGATGAGCAAGGAGGCTCTAGAGTGGGTAGGGGATGTATAGATCAGTGTTTACCATTGAAGCATATATGTGAACAGTAGTAGAAAGGCATATGTAGAGTGGATAGGGAGCAATGTCGGCAGATGTTGCAAGTATATGGAATAGGTTAGTAAGTTACTAAATGCTTGTAATGAGTTTTAAAGGTTAGGGTTGTGTAGGATTGAGGGAGACTATCCCGGTAAAAGTAGGTCTTAGACAGGGATGTGTAATACGTCACCATGGTTGTTTAATATAATTTATGATGGGGTTGTAAATGAAGTAAATGCTAAGGTGTTGGGGAGAGGGATGGGATTAAATCATGGGAAATCAAAATGCAAATTGGGGGAATGTGGCCACAGTTATTTTTTGATCGATGATATTTGCTTATGTGAGATTCTAAGAAAAGTTCCAAATGTTAGTAGAGAGTTTGGAGGGTGTGTAAAAGGTAGAAAGTTGAAGTGAACATAGACAAGAGTATGGTTAGATGAGGGTATCACATGATTTAGATAAAGAAAAAATTGGATATCACATTGGAGAGAGGGAGTATGGGAGGAAGTGAATGTTTTTCAGATAATTTTGGAGTCTGACGTGTCAGTGGATGGGTGTATTGAAGGATGAGGTTAAACCCATACAATTGATGAAGGAAAAAAGGTTGAGTGGTGCATTAAGGTATATGTGGAGACAAAAATCGTTACTATGGAGCAAATGAAGGGAATGTATGAAATGTATTACCAACTGTCTTATATGGGTGTGAAGCCTTGGGGTTGTAAATGCTGCAGCGAGCGGAAGCGGTAGGAAACAGTTGGAGATGTCCTGTCTAAGGGTATTGTGGTGTGAATATTAGCAGAAAATTCAGAGTGTGGAAATTAGGAGGTGTGGAGTTAAAAAAAAATATTAGTCAGAGGACTGAAGAGGGGATTGTTGGGTGATTTGGTCATTTAGAGAGAATGGATCGAAGTAGAATGACATGGATGAGCGCATAAATTCTGTAGGGAAAGTAAGGCGGGATAGGGTCGTCCTTGAAATGGTTGGAGGGAGGTGAGGGGGTTAAAAGAGGTATTGTGGGCCGAAGGGCTTGGACTTCCAGATAAGGAAGAATGGAGAGAATGGTTTCATTGGGACCTGGCGAAGCTGTTGGAGTGGAGGCAGGGCCATATTGAGTGAAAGGATTCAGGAAACCAGTTATTTTTATTATAGCCGGACTTGAGTACTGGAAATGGGAAGTACAACTGCCTGCACTTTAAGGAGAGGTTTGGGATAGTGGCAGTTGGAAGGATATGTTATATATCCTTATATATGCTTCGAACCGCTGTTTCTGGGCGCCTCTGCAAAAAAGAGTGATTATGTAATGAGTGAGTGTGTAGTGATGAATGATAATGAAGTGTTTTTTTCTTTTTCTGTCACGCTGCTCGGTGAGAGGACGGGCCAGTTGTTGAAATATGTATATATATTTATATATTTATATATTATATATATATATATATAAATTATATATATATATATATATATATATATATATATTTATATATATATATATATATATTATATTATATATATATTATATATATATATTATGCAATATAGACACAGTAAAAAATGTGATTTCAGAATATGCAAAACAACCACTCATGAAAAGATTAGAGGAAATTCCAAACGCTTTTCGTGACTACTCAAATTTATCAAGGACTTATAGTTCCTTGGGAATAATGTGAGTAGGTTACAAAAGCGTTGGAATTTCTCTATTCTTTCAGAGAGTGGTTTGTTTTGCATTTTATATATATAATATATATATATATATAATATATATATATATAATATATATATATATAAATATAAATATATATATATATATACATATATATATATATATATATATATTTATTTATATATAGTATATATATATTTATATATATATATATATATACATATATATATATATATGTACACCACACACATGATATATATGATATATATTATGTGTGTGTGTGTTTGTGTGTGTGTGTGTGCCTGCCGAGTACTGTTAGCTCTATCTCCAAAGATATGAATTCTCTTCATATCAAAAATACTGTCAATGCACTTTCAAGATTTGCAGGACACAAGAAAGATTCAGAAACAGCAGCAGATATAACTGTAGAACTGAGTGATTCAAAGGATATCAAAAGATGAAAAAGATGTTCAGAAGTTTGTTTGTATAATTGAAAAAATCATTGACCAGTCATCTGACAGAGGAATCTTTTCACTTGAAGCGATGTGGTTGTTACAGAAAATGTAAATTGTGAACCCCAAGCTTTCAGATATGGCCATGAAGAATGTGGATGGATGATTCTTTGAAGGTAAGGAATATTGGACGTATTTACAGTAAGACGTGCGTGAGAGTGGAAGGCAGTTTTAGTAATTATACCAGCGTTAAGTTGCCTGATGTCATCATGGAGTTTATACTATTATCTTATTCCAGCGAATAATAATTTGCACTGTAAAGTTACGAGAAGACTTGCAAACAAGTTTCGATGATGGCTTTGTTTCATTTCTCCATAGTTGAATATAGAAAAACAAAAGAAGGCATCTCTGTGTTTCGTTTGATCAACACTGTTAGTGAAAACGAACAATTGACTTACGTCCTTCCATGGAAGTACGTAATCTGTCATGCAGTCTGGCTTAAGCAACGTACATTTGCAGACGTTCTTGTTACTTCTATTCAAAAGGAAATAAAAGTAATTTAAAAGTCATTCATCAAACTAAATCAGTACATATATGTCTCAGCAACTGCTGCGAGACTCATCGGAGCTGAAAATTTTATTTGATTTGAACACACCTCCACTGTGCTTCATAAAGAAGTTCTTAAATAATTATTAAAAAAAACAAGGAGGATTCTAATTAAGGAAATGAAGAAAAAAAATCAGTATGGAAAACACTGAGATACAGGTTACCAGGATGATGTTGATGTACTAATATTGTTTTCAGAGTGAAATCAGATAAAAAGTAATGAACAAGACTCAGCTTGTCGTTGTTGCATAAGTTATATGTTCTTACTCGTTTGCTGTCGTTCTCCCCCCCCCCCCAAAAGGTAAAATGCATTATTTCATGTAAGAAAGCAGAAGGAAAAAAAAAAAAAACTCTTTTTTCAAGAACTGAAGGTTTATTTCTAAACCTAGATGAAAATTGCCACCATTTTAGGATAAACGTCAATGGTAAAAATTTTTTTTTACTAGTGCAATCAGTTAGCCTGCGAATACGTCATCCTTTTTTTATGCACTTGGACGAATGGAAAACGGGCAGTCTTCCTCAACAAAGATAATCATAATTCATCGTCAACAAGAAAAAAAAATAGTTTTCAAGTTATTTGAAGGAATATTTAGGTATTTTCGTGGTTGTTGATTGAAAAATGGCAGTAGGTTTTTCAAATTCGTTCTAGTTTGTTAGTATTGCCCCCCATACCTGCACTTAATTTACAGGAGAACTCGCCATTATAACGCGTCGTATTGTATATGTAATGACAAATTGTATATACAGAACGTTTTTTATTAAAAAATAGAATAATGTATTTAGAAATTACTTAGATTTAACGAAAGAAAATTGTATATTAACAACTGTTGAGATTTTTGGCCTTACCTGCTGTGGTTTATTATAACTAATATTAATGAACACTTAGCTATAAATGACAGCATTCGACTACACAGCGCCCCTGCAGACGAGAGGGTCTAGAAGCTGTCGAAACCATCACAAACAGTGGGCTGTCAAGAGATACAATTGTAAGTATATATTACCCCTAGGGGGTGTTATGTCAGCATATTTCATTCGATGATGGCTGACGAAAATACTTACTTGTTTGGACTCAAAAGTCACACCTTACTGCCGATTATAGGTGATTACCCCAAATCCTTG
This sequence comes from Cherax quadricarinatus, assembly GCF_026875155.1. Classification (NCBI taxonomy): domain Eukaryota; kingdom Metazoa; phylum Arthropoda; class Malacostraca; order Decapoda; family Parastacidae; genus Cherax; species Cherax quadricarinatus. The sequence goes on along the minus strand of NC_069401.1, from coordinate 92,028,878 downwards.
TGACTCAAGAAATTGCGCAATCCCCCCGATCTACAAGAATTCGAAACATACTTGCTTTTGTAACGTGAGCCTATGGTGTTCTCAACACCTTCGACAGATATCGGGTGAATGATAGAAGCTGAAGTGTTAGGGAAAGCACACTGGTTCACTATGGTTCCACAGGATTTGTTCTTTATTGTTCACAATGATCACAAGGAAGCTGATCACCTCTCTTATGTTTATCGTGTTTTTGTGAGACACTTTGTCCACACTAACGCACAGATCAGTGTTCTTTTTGGTTATACTTGGCGTCAGTGATCCACTCGTAGTAGAGTAAAAGATAGTCTGCCCAGACGCCACAGCGCTCCATGCCGTTCTCTGCCCCGCACAAAAAAAACGCTGGACCTAGTACTTGCATCCTTTCACCTCCTCGATATGAAGCAAAGCAGAATGTTTGTTTCTTGCTGTCTTAATTCTAGACAACAATGTACAATATCTTTACTATGGGTAATAAAGTGGGAAGAGCAGGATTTATTTTCCTTAATTGTCCTGCTAAGTAAGAGTTGTCTGTCTCTTATAATAAAAATACACGTTTGCAAACACGCTGCAAGGAGGCAGAGGTCACTTGGACTAGTGGCCCATAGCATCTGTGATCATTACCCACTCTAGCAGTAAACAAGACGTCGCCCCTTTCTGAGTGGCCCCTCAGGGCTGGAAAAGGGCCCTGAAGGGGGCTGATACCCCCCACCTGGAGAAAAATTTCTCCACACTGGGGGGCGGCGGAGGTTTGTTTTACTGCAGATGAACTATTCATCACTAAACATAATTTGATTTCTCGCTCGCCTCCACTGCTGCTTGTCTTTCGAACAGCTTTAGTCTGTGTGGTTTCTGGAGAATCACTAATTTTTGTTTTTCAACACTGTGTAATTCAAACGGCACTAGTTTATTATTGTCCGCTTATTCACTACACCTTTGCTCAAAACATCAACTGTCCTGTTGATTCCATTGCATCAGGATATATGGTCACAATTTTTCAATTGGCCATTGGGAACTCGGACCATCATTGTGCGATAATCACTATGTACCAGGTCTTAGGACTTATGATTTTTCAGGAACACCAGCTCATAGGAAGTGTTCTCTCAATGAGGTGAGATAGTCTTCTCGCAAATTTTTCCCACGTTCAATCACTTTATTAAGGTGTTTTGAATTTACGTCTGAGTTTGCTCAGGTTCGAAATAAGTTAGGATCCTCTATGATTTCTTTATCATTCATGGGAGGAACAGGTTCGAGCCTTCTGCTATGGAGTTAATGAGATGGACTTAACACTTCTAAATGGTCCAGATCATCGGGTAACATAAGTTAGAGGTTGTTGTTGACTCTATATTCTATTTCAGTCACAACTGTACGGAATTTTTTCTAAGTCTTTTCTCTGACGATGAAGAGTCTTCTTAAACAAACGCTTTACAGTGCCGCATCATTCTTCATAAAATCCGCCCGTGCCATGGAGATTAGGAGGAATGTTATCTCCAACGACATCTGCGGTTGGATTCACATCTGTTGTACTTATGTGATCAATGATCTTGCTTATAATAAGCACCACCAGCAACAAGTTCGGTGATTTATCCGAAATCATCAGTCCGGGGACATGCCTTCTGGCTGCAAAACCTCTGAATAATTTGTATAAAGTTTCAGCAGACATGTCCGTGGCTACTTCTAGATGTACTGCTCTAGTTGTAGCACAAGGTGACAACAGATGTACCACCTTGATGGGAACTTTGCAACTGTTTTGGTTAAATTATTGGTCCAGTGTTAATTCTTACACCTGTCACCTCAATGGGAGTGATCTGACAACTCTTTCAGAGGGATATGGAAGGTGAGTGACCTGGAGATACTGACATACTCGCATATCGTAGTGACGACAAGTAATACAGTCCTTTATTTGTTTTTTCACACTTTGATCGACCTTGGGTAGGTATCAGTAGGATTGTCGTATTGACAAATGGTGTGTCAGCTACCCCACCAATGTAACACATTACTGTGGGCCGTTTTGCACAATCAGTTTTGTTAGCCAATGATTCTTGTGGATCAATATTGGTGTATGGCTTCTTTAGGTAGTAGAATTATGAATTCTTCCTAGACATCTTATAATCTTTTCTGAGTCGAGATAAAGTCCTAAAGAATTAACATAAGGGGTTTTTTTTGGGATTTATCTTGTGTTTCTAGAAATTTATATTCGAGAGAAACTCTTTCTGTATTAGTTTCACCCATATTTAAGGGGGGTTCAAGATATTCATAATCGGTTTTTTATTCCTTAATAATTTAAAACAAGAGCTGTAACTCTTAGATTTTAAACCCAAGATGAGTAATTAGATCCATCAGACTAATTTCGTTGTGTCTGCAGTATTTACACCTTATTTCCTGTTTCAAGAAACCCTTTTCTTCGGCATAATTTGAGCTTTTTGCTGGCCTTTTATTTTCATAAGAGCCATTCGGTCCGTGACCCCAAAATTTTATTTCCACAAATTTTTTGGTTGGGACACCACGTGACAACATGTCAGCTGGATTCCTGGGGGAAAAAGGGTTTTAAAAAGGGGAATTTTCTTTTTTTTGCATCTCTTTTATTTCTGCTACTCTGTTCTGTACATAGACCACACTCTTTTTTTTCTTAACCACGGGAGAACTCCCTCATTACACTCCAGATCAGGGTTTTCTAAATAGTGAGATGATAAAGTACTTTTTTTAATAGACACTAATTTTGTCCTCCCCTTAAGGCTGCTTTCCAATTGGGGTACTGTTCTGACCTTAAAGGGGTGCTACCCGGGCCCTTTAAGAAATTTAGTGTATTTCCCTTCAGCATTACTCAGGGCTACAGGCCTACCCGGGTTGACGCATCACAGAACACATGAAGTGAATTGTTTCCCCCTTGCCCTTTTTTGCGGGGAAATTTAATTTGAAAGTTTTAAACCCCCCTTGGTATTCATCCCATGCTTGACCATTTCTGAGGAATTCTCACCCCTCCAATTTTGAGTTTTTTATGCATCTTTCATAAGATTTACCTTTTTTGGGAATTGGTGAACGAGTCCCAGAGGTCAAAACATTGTGATACCTCTGACATTTAAAATACGTTAGTGAGTTACGCTGATTTATTGTTTACTTTTGAGCTCAAGTATTTCCTGGTGTTTTTCCAATTTAAATCCCAGAAAAATTGTTTTAATCAGGGAATTTTCAGTTTCAGGGAAATCTTCTTTGTAAGTTCCCTTAATTGCTTTTTAATTTGTATCCCATCCTTTGAGGCATATTTTGCTTCTTTCATCTCCTGTTTGCTTCCTGTATAAGGGTTTAAATCTCCCCACTATTA
>NC_069401.1:91910699-92025041 GCF_026875155.1 Cherax quadricarinatus | reverse complement strand
TAAATCTCTGGCCACAGTTGACTTCATTTTCATACTGTTACCTGGTTTATGTCTCATATAAAAAGACTCTAAAATGAGCTTTTAAAATAAAGTTAGGGACCCTTAACCTATCCTTTTAAAACCCAGAATAAGAATATTAGGGAGGGAGAGGGAGGGAGGGGGAGGTAGTAGGGAGGGAGGAGGGAGAGGGAGGAAAGGAAAGAGAGGAAGGGAGGGAGGGGGAGGGATGGAGAGGGAGGGAGGGAGAGGGAAGGTGGGAGGGAGAGGGAGGGAGACAGGGAGTGGGAGGGAGGGAGGGAGGACCTTATACAGAAGGACTTTGATGACCTTCTTGCAGTGTTTGACATGAGAAACTTTGTTGATTTCCCCTACTCATATCTCTGGCTCCTCCCTTGACCCAGTAGTGAGTGATCTGGCAGAAGGCATAGTCACTTGTCAACCCCTCGGCTACGTTGGATCGTCTGACCACAAGGCTGTTTTTACGACACTTAAGATCCCAATAGAACGAGGTGAGGAGTCCACACGCACAACCTGGCTATGGGAAAGAGATAATTGGCCAGCCCTTCGCTCCGAGCTCGCCACCACCGATTGGAATGCTCTTCTCCAAGGGGATGTTGACAACCAAGTGAAAGCCTTCACTGGACACATCCTTAATCTACAACAAGAACACATTCCTCACCGGCAATATGTGACGAGGCCTACAGATCAGCCTTGGTTTGGCTTTCATTGTAGAGAGGCTGCTACTGCTAAGTACAAGGCATGGCGAAGGTATAAGAGACATCCTACCACCTATAACAGGAACTTGCACAGGCAAGCCTGTAGGGTATATGGGTGATGTTCAAAAGTGGGCCATTGCTAAATGGGAGGTGGACACTAAAAGAAAGCTAGCATCAGGTAGGGTAGGCTCCAAAACCTGGTGGTCCCTGGTCAAGGACAGACAAGGTTATCTGCCTGATGAACTTATTCCACCTCTAAATTGACAGGATGGGACCACCTCTACTAGTAGTCAAGAGAAGGCGGACCTCTTTGCTGAACACTTTGCTACCAAAATGCAGGTTCCTGATCCAGCAAGGGACCCTCCTCGGCTAGCTGCAAGAACTGTGTCAAAACTGTCAGTGGTGACAATAAGGCAGGAGGAGGTGCACTTCCTTCTTAATCGCTTGACCAAGAAAAGGCTGTGGGCCCAGACAAGTTGAGCCCAAGATTGTTGAGATGTGCAGACCAGCTAGCAGCACCTCTAACTCGCATCTTTCAGCATTGTCTAGTACAGTGTAAATGGCCCTCTCTATGGAAAGAGGCAAATGTAGTCCCTGTTCACAAAAAGAAGAGCAGAGCAGAAATCAGCAACTACAGACCAGTGTCACTCCTGTCAATCACTGGTAAGATCCTTTAGCAATAATCTCAAGACAAATGACAGAGTTTTTTGACTACCACTCACTACTTTGTGATCGTCAATATGGCTTCAGGAAAGGTTACTCTGCTGCTGATCTGTTATTAAACCTCTCCACTAAGTGGCACCAGTCACTAGGATGAATCCAAAGTCAGCTGTGTGGTAGCACTGGACATTGCTGGCGCTTTCGGACCGGGTGTGGCACCAGGGCCTCTTAGCAAAACTTCAAGCACTGGAATTGCAGCTCTACGCTGTCTCCTCAGTGATTACCTTCATGTAGATCTCTAAGTGTAGTTCCCAATGGAACGGAATCACAAGACGTCCCATTGGGGCAAGTGATCCACAAGGAAGCGTGCTGGGTCCATTGTTATGGAATGTCTACTTCAACGACCTTCTTCATCTCATCCCAGAATCACATGCATATGCAGACTACTGTACACTGACATTCACTTATCCAAGAGAAGAAATGCCAGCTGCTCTAAGCTACATCAATCACCAGCTGAGAGCTATATCACTTGGGAAATAGATGGCAGTAAAATTTGCACCTGAAAAAACGCAAATGAAAAAAGAGCTCTAGGCACCATGTTGGAAGGTGGTGCAGTATAAGGGTGAATGGGGGGGTGTTGGACCTGGGGAAAAAAGTTTAAAAATCCTTGGGGTAAATTTTTACTCCAAACTAACATAAAGCCCTGTTTAAATCTTGCAAACAAAGGGAGCCAGGAAGCTTACAGCACTTCCCGTATCTCCATCTGCTTGACAGTAGGGGTTGCAAGACCGTACGGGCACAAGTACTCTCGCGCTTGAGTTGCCCACTTTCTTGGTTTGCCTGCCCCCCCCCCCCTCTCATCTGCGACTGTTTTAAAAGAGTAAAAAACAGACAAAAACCTCTCATCCTCGCCTGGACCCATTTTGGGGATAGTTTCCTGTCATTTCAGCAGACCCTTCAACATAGGGGGATGTGGGTCCCTTTAAGTTATGTACTAGGCCAATATTGTCAAAGTACCACCTTTGGGACCCCATTTTCGGGGACAAAATAAAACCCAATTTTTTATGCCCCCAAGACGGGCAGAAACCCAAAAACCTTCACTCTCTGTCCCCTTTTCCTCCAAACACCCACCCCCATCTGAGATCATACATACCCCAGGATACCGAAAAGGGAACACATTCGAACAGCTTTAAAGATGTCAACGAGAAAAGTCAGTTGATCAAATAAAAAACCCTGGCCCACAGATGGCCCCAAACCTTCATCCTTTTCCCCAAACTTTATTCTCATAACAATAAAAATGTTTTCCCAAATGAGCTAAGGGTGGTAACAGCTCTTAGTTTGGGCCAATAAAGTTGGGAACCCTTTAACCTGTAAATATCTTGTCAAAAGCTAGGGCCTTTAAACCTTGTCAAACCCTGTGAAAAAAAAAAAAAGAAAAAAAAAAGGGGAGCGAGGGAGGGAGGGAGGAGGGGGGAAGGAGGGGGAGGGGGGAAAGGGGAAAGGGGGGAGAAAAGGGGGGGGGAAAAAGGGGGGAAAGGGGGAGGGGGAAAGGGGGGGAGAGATGGAGAGGTGAAGTTTTCTGTTTTTTCCTGGAGCATTTTTTTGGGATACTGAGGGAGAGCTTTTGATCCAGGGAACAAGAATCTCTTGGCTTTTTTTTCCAAATTAAACCTAAGAGTCCCCTCATTTATAACCCATACAATTTCCAAAGCCCCCTTTAAACAAAAATAAAAAAAAAAATCTTGGCAGGGGTCGAAAAAACCCAAATTTTAATGTTTTTTTAAAATTTAAAGTAATAAAAAAAAAAAAATAAAAATTCATCCATTCCCTTTTATATTATATAAATTTTTTTTAAAGCAGCCCTTAGCGATGCATAATCTGTGTTTGCGAGAAGCTTCCCAACTGGAATTTTTTCCCTCAGCCATGGGAAAAATTCGTACATTATTGTCTTGATTAATTTTGCAGTGTTTTTTTCAGTTGTCCTAAATAAATGGGTGCTGTCTCCTGGGAAAAAATTCACGTTAGGAAATATTAAATAATTTTTTAGTTTTTTATATTCGTAATTTTTGGGTTTAACTTTAAAAAAAAAACTTGAATTATACCCAAAAAAATTATATTAATTACCGAACTATAACTACAGTTACTGTAACTAAAATTATATATTTGTGTCCCCTGCTCCCATCCCAAAAAAAATTTTAAAAAAACCTCCCCCTTTTTTCTTAAACTTTATCTCGTCTACTTCCAAATTTATCACATGGAAACTTTAGTAATATATAAATTTATTTAATAAAAATAATAAATGGGATATATCCCCACAGATTTTAATTCCCAAAATTTTCCCTTTTAAGAAACATGAGATTTAAGATAAAAAAAGGGGAAAGTCAGTCCCCCTGAGAAAAAAATATTCCTTTAAAAAACACAAAATACTCGAAAAGTTACTTTTAACCCCAAATTTTCAACATTGACCATAAAATGAAAATTTACTAAACGAAAATCATCGCAAAAAAAGCAAAATTTCAATATTCCTATACACAAATAACCCGCACATAAAAGAGAGAAGCTAACGACGACGTTTCGGTCCGACTTGGACCATTGACTTTGTCAATGGTCCAAGTCAGACCGAAACGTCGTCGTAAGCTTCTCTTTTTATGTGCGGGTTATTTGTGTATTGTTCCAGTCACGGTATTGTGTCTTTTTGTTATTTAATTATTCAATATTCCTAATTTCTTCAAAAGAAGAAAAAAAACAAAAGGACGCAATTTTGGAAATACACGAGCCAAAATAAATCCATACATTTCTCAAGGTAAACTGACCAGCCTTTAATCAAGTAAGTACGTACAGTAATTAATCAATATTTCATTTAAACTCTGTTCACCTTACACAAAGATGTTATAAGTACCCAAAAAAATTTCTTTGTTACCTAAAATATCTCAACAAAGTCATCAGTGTGATTTATTTCTCATCAGAAGATACATTCTCAAATTGCTTTGAGAGAAACACATCAGGACTAAAGTTCAGAAGCTGGCCAACCTATGTATTTCTCAGTTATTGTAAAGAATATAATAATATTTGTGCCTACACACACTAAACCTATGACACGTTTTATCTGCTCCATATTATGCATTAGCCATTAATGATTGATGTCGCTCACAAGCGTTTTATTTAAACCAAAAAAAAAAAAATCTGTAGTGGCCATACAGTGCCTGTAGAGTGAGATACATTTAAAAGTGTCTCACTCTACAGGGGGAAGAGAAAACCAGTTCCGTAGATTAAGAACCCTCTCCGGCATCAAGACAAAATAATGCAAATAAAGTAAAATTATACTATCCTATTTCGAGACTAGATATGGCAAAGTTGTACCAGCCGCCTCAGTAGGACTCAGGAGTGTTGAAAGTCCGAAGCCGATCAGTGGCGGCTTCCTCCAGTTGTAACACTGTAACAAAATGTGAGAATGACTTGTGTGGTATTATCCACAGGACAAGGAGGAATACAGAGACACATGAGTCTACCGTAGATACTGGACACCATCAATAGAAATTTGTACCCAATCGAGTAAGACTTTCTCGATTAATAAACGAAAATTTGGAAGAAAACAAGAAAATTACCCTCGTTAAACTAAGTCATGAAAACGCAAATTTATACTGCTTTATTTATCTCTTCTTATTTATATGCTACTTACAGTTATCTATAATACTGTAAGATATGTTTAATTTTTAAAAAATCAGCGTTGCTGAAGAGGTCTAAAAATTGCCACTATTCCTAAAGTAGCCTAGAAATTGCCACCACTGCCACATTAATAAGAAAAGACTTAAAAATAATTTTTCCAGTGTTTTGTGTTTGAAGCTGATCTTAGAAGGCATTTCCTAGTTATTACATTAGAAGTAAATTGTTTAATAAAATTTGCAAATTGAAAGTTACGCATCTTAAAGTAAGCACCAATCTTTCTTATAGTAAAACCTACCAGTGGAGAAGGCTTTTAACTGTTTGGAAAAAGCGTTCTTAAGTAATTGATCTAATTCTAACGATTCTAAAGTTTTCATGACTTTTAGTAGTATTTCAAATATGAGTATCTAAGACTAAACATTTGCTGTACATTAACATCTCCATTCAACTCAGGTGAAATTGTGCAAGAATGGTATATAATACCGACAAAATGAAATTAAGACACATGTGCAACATCTGGGTATCTTTATTGGAGACGTTTCGCCATCCAGTGGCTTTATCAATACAAATTCCAGGACATAACTTGAAGACAGCAGGACTACATACAGAAGATGAGGTAATCAGTCCCTCAACCTTGGAGTAGGAGCGAAAAGCACCGTAGTCGTGAAGATTCTCCACGACTACCGTGCTCTTCGCACCTACTCCAAGGTTGAGGGACTGATTACCTCATCTTCTGTATATAGTCCTACTATCTTCAAGTTATGTCCTGAAATTTGTATTGATAAAGCCACTGGATGGCGAAACGTCTACAATAAAGATACCCAGATGTTGCACATGTATCCATGGGTAGTCTCAAAGCCTGCTGAAAGAGGTGACTTTCGAACGAGAAACACGTAAAGCCATAACACAGTTCAACAAGGTCGATAAAATCGCTGGCTGGAATAGGAAGGTCAGGTGAATCGTCAACTTTTCTGCTCAGGAGGTCGATGACTTGTCTAGTAGGTACTGCGGTGAATAGGAATGTTTGTTGTTCCTGATGTTAATGTTGCGAATCCGATTGAGATCACCCGTTTGTTTAAGATGTGCTGGACTGATTGTGCCCTAGAGTTTAGAGATGTTTAGCGGGAATCCCTTAAAGTTAGTGGAGAGCTCTGCCTATTCTAGAGGAGATGGGCCTCAGTGGAATTCCAGGCTAGTGAGTTTTTGGCAGGCTGTATATTCTGGCAGAATTTTCTTTCCTTGTTGTGAATATCTCAGTATGAGGCGAGTCTTGCGAAGGAATGTTTGGGTAAGGTTGTCCACTTGGTATCTAGTGAGAGGTTTTTAGGTATCTGGGTCATTAAGTAGATTGAGCATTTTGTTTTCGTAGTCGTCTGTGTTCAAGATTACGACACCACCTCCTTTATCAATGGGGTGATTGTGATGTTCATGTCTTCTGCTAAAGCTTTAAGAGCAGTGATGCAATGTCGAGGAAGGACTGGTGAGCTGTGAGTTGAGATGCCCGCTGAAATGATGCCTTGAAGATAGATTTTTTGGAAATCAAAATCAATGTGTCTGTAGTTTTTAGCTGAGGGCTTCGGTTACTGGACTCACATCATCTTTAACATACCCAGAGAAGATACTGCCGAGAAGAGATACATAGTCCTCCCCACCAACTCTGTTGCCAAACAAATTTCCAACATCTTTTCCAATACCTCATTCCAAGTGTATACCTCCACATCCATAACAATCAAGGATATCGCCAATAATATAACAGGCAGGACAAGGTTCAATCTGTTGAAGGGGTATACATAATCCTTTACAATGATTGCAACCAATTATACGAGGGCGAAACATCCAGAGACCTCCAAACACGTATTTCAGAACACCAGTATACAAGCAGAGCTGACGATTGAAGGAACGCCTGCGTTCAACACCGAAACTTCAACAATCATTTAATCAATTAGAGAAACGCAAAACTTATCGCCATAGCTATATACACACCCACCCGTCCCTACAGGCCCGTCTCAGATCCAACTTACACAACATTCTCCGCCTGACTCTCTACCCTGTAAATACTCATGTACAATTCACCCAGGTAGATCTGTTTGTGACTTGATAAAGCTCACTGTGTAGGCTGAATGTTGTCAGTAAAGAATCACATTTTACTGCATTCGCCTTAACTCCTTCCCCAACTCGTGTCTTAACTCGTGTCTTAAAGGACCCTAATGGAAATAAGTCACTCTGTCTGACTTTTTTGGGTTATCCTAGGTTCTCTACACATATGCTGCTATGTATGATAATTCTATGTAACTGTATTTGTGTATACCTGAATAAACTTACTTACTTACTTACTTACTTATTACTCCTTCAACACGTGCCTGAACTTCTTCAACTCGTACCTTAATTAACTGCTTCCTCAACTCGTGCCTTAACTCCTTCAACACGTGCCTTAACTAAGGCTCCATGTAATCCGTACACCATCAGACAAGAATACTATTGTTTCCAATACAGTGATCGAAGTAAATTCTGAGCACATAATTTCTGAGATACGTGCGCCTCTCTACAGTCACACTTTTCTCAGTTTAAAGACAGTGCTGTGTTGAACACACTTTAAGAAACACATGCTCTTCAGATTATATATAACTGCATGCGCTAAACTTTTACAAGAGTTGATACAGTGGACGAAGACTGTGACTGATAATAACAGTTTACACAGAGACAGAATAATGTGGTGCATGATACATTTGGCACAGAAATGAAACAATGTGATTGATGGCACAACAATAAGATGGATGACAAACTGAAATAAATTAAATTAATAGAGCTGAATGGCTGAATAATGTGATATACAAGTCAACCCACAGAGGCATAACATTGTGAGGTATGATGCATCACTGGACATAAAGGAAGAACAGTGTGATGGATGCTACATCACTTGACACAGAGGCGTAACAATGTGATGGATGGCACAACATTTGACACAAAATAGGAACAATATGATCGATGCTACACCACTTGACACAGAGGCGTAACAATGTGATGGATGGCACAACATTTGACTCGGAGATGGGTGACAAATGTACCTATTAAATGCATCGTCTTCTAGAAAAATATAAACTAAATGTATAATGGATGTTTTATATGTATCTAATGATTTTTTATTTTACATGCCATGTATCCTGTGAATTTTGTTTTTATGTAATAGTGTTATTTAATTCTCTTCTTTCTTTTTCTTTATATTGCTACAGCAACATAGTTATTAGCATCACTGAAATATCACGCAATTGGTACCACTAAACTATTAAGAAGTTATTAGCATCATTATACTATCAAGCAGTTATTAGTACCATCGAACTATCAAGAAGTTATTAGCACCACTAAACTATCAAGAAGTTATTAGCACCACTAAACTATCAAGAAGTTATTAGCACCACCGAAATATCAAGAAGTTATTAGCACCACTAAACTATCAAGAAGTTATTAGCACCATCGAACTATCAAGAAGTTAATAGCTCCACTAAACTATCAAGAAGTTATTAGCTCCACTAAACTGCAAAAAAGTTATTAGCACCATTGAACTATTGAGAAGCTATTAGAATCACTAAACTATCAAGAAGTTATTAGCACCACTAAACTATCAAGAAGTTATTAGCATCACCGAAATATCAAGAAGTAATTATCTCCACTGAATTATCAAGAAGTTATTAGCACCACTGAACTATCAAGAAGCTATTTTCAACGCTGAACTATAAAGAAGTTATTATCAGCACTGAACTATCAAGAAGTTATTAGCACCACTAGACAATCAAGAAGTTATTAGCACCATTAAACTACAAAGAAGTTATTAGCACCATTAAACTACAAAGAAGTTATTAGCACCATTAAACTACAAAGAAGTTATTAGCACCAGTATACTGTCAAGAAGTTACTGGTACCACTAAACTGTCAAGAAGTTATTAGCACCATCGAACTACCAAGAAGTTATTAACATCACTAAACTATCAAGAAGTTATTAGCACTAAACTATTAAGAAGTTATTAGCACCACTGACTTATCAAGAAGTTATTAGCAACACTGACCTATCAAGAAATTATAAGCACCACTATACTATCAAGAAGTTATTAGCACCACTAAACTATCTGGAAGTTATTAGCACCACTAAACTATCTGGAAGTTATTAGCACCACTAAACTATCGAGAAGTTATTAGCACCACTAAACTATCGAGAAGTTATTAGCACCACTGAATTATTGCTAAGTAATAAGCATGTCTAGTGTATTACATACTTGTAGTTTAAAAGTTAAGAAAGCCTTATGTATATGTTAATATGATTAAAATATGTATTTATTGTCTCGCTTATATTTCATAAGAACATAAGAACATAAGAAAGGAGGAACACTGCAGCAGGCCTGTTGACCCATACTAGGCAGGTCCTTTACAATTAAGAAATGACAGAAATGACATGTATGCCAGGGATGGGGTTCACTTATCTAGGTGTGGGGTGGGAGCACTGGCCAACGCAGTGGAGGGATCTGTTAGGTCTTTAAACTAGGAATAGTTAGTGGTATGGGTTTTGGCGGGAAAACTGTGAAGTCGCAGGGTAGTAATATGAGTACTAGGAGAACTAGTAATAGGCAAAATGAGGTGGATATTGGAAAGCCAGTGGCACTAATTGACAAGGACAGTAATAGGTTTAGTGGAATAATAGAAAGGAGCAGGAAGGGTAAAGAGAGAGGAGGGTCTTTAAATATTTATTACACAAATAGTCGCAGTGCTAGGAATAAGATGGACGAGTTGAGACTAGTTGCTAGTGCAGGTAACATTGATGTATTTGCCATTACTGAGACGTAGTTTAATTCATAAAGTCGGGACATGCCTGCAGAATGTCACATTCAGGGTTTTAAATTGTTCGAAGTAGATAGAAGTGTCGGGAAGGGGGGGTGGGGTGGCATTGTATGTCCGAGATCGCATGAACTGTTGCATAAAAACGGGTATTAAGTCTGAAGTAGCACATACAGAGTCTGTTTGGATAGAATTTTCAGAGGAGCACGAAAAATTAATTTTAGGTGTGATATACCGTCCCCCAAATTTAGATAGGGACCAGGGGAGACCACTATGGGAGGAAATTGTTAGGGTCACAGAGCACGATAATGTAGTAATTCTAGGAGACTTTAACTTTAGTCATGTTGATTGGAATTTCTTGACTGGGAATTTAGAATCATACGACTTCTTAGAAGTAGTTCAGGATTGTTTTTTGAAGCAGTTTGTGACAGAGCCTAAAAGGGGTAATAACCTGCTTGACTTAGTTCTGACAAACAATGAATCTCTTGTTTATAATTTAGAAGTTTCAGAGGAACTGGGTGCTAGCGACCACAAATCAATTACATTTAGCATTGAATGGAAGTATGATAGTAGGGATAACTCAGTAACAGTCCCAGATTTTCGCTTAGCAGATTACGATGGCCTTAGAGAACACTTATCATCTGTTCACTGGGGTAACGAAGAGAGCTATCAATATGACAGTTTTCTGAACACTATACAAGCTGCTCAAAGAACGTTTATCCCTAATAAAGAAATTAGATCAAATAGAAATGACCCAAAATGGATGAATAATAGGCTGAAATATCTACTAGGGCATAAGAAAGGAATTTATAGGTGTATCAAAAGAGGCGAGGGTCATCTTATGAATCAGTATATTGACATTAAGAGGGACATTAAAAAGGGGATTAGAAAAGCTAAAAGGGACTATGAAATTAAAGTTGCTAGGGATTCTAAAACTAACCCAAAAAGTTTTTTTCCAGGTATATAGAACAAAAGTCAGAGATAAGATAGGTCCCCTTAAAAATAACTATGGGCATCTTACTGACAAAGAGAATGAAATGTGCTCGATTTTAAAAAAATATTTTCTCTCGGTTTTTACACAGGAAGACACTAATAATATTCCAGTAATTAATTTTTATAGTGGGCCAGTAGAAGATAAATTATGTAACATCACAGTCACTAGCGAAATGGTTGTGAAGCAGATAGACAGACTGAAGCAAAATAAGTCACAGGGTCCTGATGAGGTTTTTTCAAGAGTTCTTAAGGAATGCAAAATGGAAGTCTGTGAACCATTAACTAATATTTTTAATTTATCTCTTCAAACAGGTGTAGTGTCTGACATGTGGAAGATGGCTAATGTAATTTCTATTTTTAAAACAGGGGACAAGTCGTTACCGTCAAATTACCGCCCAATAAGCCTGACCTCAATTGTAGGCAAATTACTAGAGTCAATTATAGCTGAGATTATAAGAAGCCATCTCGATAAGCATACCTTGATTAATGATACTCAGCATGGATTCACAAGAGGCCGGTCTTGTCTAACTAATTTATTAACTTTCTTCAGTAAAGCTTTTGAGGCTGTTGACCACGATAAAGAATTTGATATTATTTACTTAGATTTTAGTAAGGCTTTTGATAGAGTTCCGCACCAAAGACTATTGAAGAAAGTAGCAGCTCATGGCATTGGGGGAAGGGTGCTCTCGTGGATCGAATCATGGCTCACAGACAGGAATCAGAGAGTGTCCATAAATGGGGTTAAATCCGAGTGGGGATCAGTAACAAGAGGCGTTCCACAGGGATCAGTCTTGGGCCCGTTGTTGTTTATAATATATATCAATGATCTTGATGAAGGAATTACTAGTGATATGAGCAAATTTGCCGATGACACGAAGATAGGTAGGATAATTGATTCAAACGTAGATGTTAGGGAACTTCAGGAGGATTTAGACAAACACTACTCTTGGTCAGAAAAGTGGCAGATGCAGTTCAATGTAGATAAATGCAAGGTTCTGAAGCTCGGGAGTGTCCATAACCTTAGCACTTATAAGTTAAATAATGTAGAACTTAGCCATACAGATTGCGAAAAGGACTTGGGGGTTATGGTAAGCAGCAACCTTAAACCAAGACAGCAATGCCTAAGCGTACGTAATAAGGCAAATAGATTACTGGGATTTATATCAAGAAGTGGTGTAAACCTTGGTAATAAATACCGACAAGTTGGTAGGTAAGACACAAAGGCAACAGTTAGGCAACTTTATTCCGAAACGTTTCGCCTACACAGTAGGCTTCTTCAGTCGAATACAGAAAGTAGGCAGGAACAGTAGAGATGTGAAGACGATGTAATCAGTCCATCACCCTTGAAGTCGTAGAATTTGAGGTTGTCAGTCCCTCAGCCTGGAGAGTTCAGTTCCATAGTCAGGAACTATCAGGGTGATGGACTGATTACATCGTCTTCACATCTCTACTGTTCAGTTCCATAGTCAGGAACTATCATCAGATAGTTCCTGACTATGGAACTGAACTCTCCAGGCTGAGGGACTGACAACCTCAAATTCTACGACTTCAAGGGTGATGGACTGATTACATCGTCTTCACATCTCTACTGTTCCTGCCTACTTTCTGTATTCGACTGAAGAAGCCTACTGTGTAGGCGAAACGTTTCGGAATAAAGTTGCCTAACTGTTGCCCTTTATAGGTGTTGAAGCATGGGTGATGAATGTTGCAGTGCAACGGAGAGGCTGGAGGCAGTGGGGAGAAGTCATGTTGAGGGAGCAATGGTGTTGTGTGAATATAATGCAGAGAATTCGTAGTTTGGGAGTTAGGAGGAGGTGCGGGATTACCAAAAAAATGTTGTCAGGGGCTGAGAAAGGTTGTTGAGGTGGTTCGGACATGTAGAGAGAATGGAACGAAACAGAATGACTTCAAGAGTAGTATCAGTCATGTAGTGGAAGGAAGGCGGGGTCAGGTGGTCGGCCTTAGGAAAGGTTGGAGGGAGGGGGTAAAGGAGGTTTTGTGTGCGAGGGGATTGGACTTCCAGCAGGCATGTCGTGAGCGTGTTGATAGGAGGTAATGGAGGACCAAATGTTTTTAATACTTGACGTGCTTTGGGAGTATGAGCAAAGTAACATTTATGAAGGGGTTCAGGGAAGGAAACCGGGCAGCTTGGACTTGAGTCCTGAGAAGATGGGAGTAGTACAGTGCCTGCACTCTGAAGGAGGGGTTGTTAATGTTGCAGTTTAAAAACTGAGGGGAAGCACCCTTCTGGCAAGTCAGTGATGCGAGTGAATGTGGTGAAAGATTTTCTTTTTGGGCCACCTGCTTTGGTGGGGAATCGGTCAGTTGTGATAATAATAAAATAATATTATATATTATATTATATATATAAATATATATATATATATATATATTATTTTATTTATATATATTATTTATATATATATATATTTATATATATGTGCATAATGAAAGAAGGAAAAACTGCATACGGCCTACTGACCCATGCGGAGCAGGTCCATGTGTCCACCCGGATTAGACAATGACCCCCTCCGGATTAGCCAATGAACCACCCCAGTTTGATTAATCTCCCTCTAGGATGGACGAAGTACTGACCTGACCAGCAGCACAAGCTAGTAAGGTCAATCTCACCCACCCACACCCATCATGTATTTATCTAACCTATTTTTAAAACACACAGACGTTTTAGCTGAATACACTGTACTCGGGAGGTTTGTTCATTCATCCACATCTATTACCAAACCAGTGCTTTCTATATCCTTTCTGAATATGGAGGTTTTTCCAAATGGAAACCATTGCCTGCGAGTCCTGTCTGGCTGGAAGAAATTGTATTCAGCACGATATTTACATCACTTTATTTATTCCTGGTTTTCCATTTATATAACCTCGATCATTTCCCCCCTAATTTACGCCTTTCGAAGAGTGCAGGATACAGGGCCCTCAGTTATCCCATAGGAAGATTTCTGATACATGGGGTCATCTTTGTCATCCTCTCTTGATACGTTTTCAAGAGATTTATATCCATTCTGTAATAGGTGGCCAGGCAGAACTGAGCAAGGATAGTCTTAATGAGGCCTAACCAATGGATATATAGAGTTGAAGAACATCATTAGGACTTCTATTATTTATTCTTCTGGATATGAAGCCAAGGAATTCTGTTTAGCTTTATGCGAACACTATTGCAATTGTTGTCTGGTTGTAGATTACTGCTAACCCAGTGATCATAAATTCTTTTCGCAATCAGTAGTTTTATGATCACATTATTTAGTTATATGTCCCTGGTTATTTACCTGTCAACATTTAGAAACTTTTGCATTTGTCAATATTAAACGCATCTTCCACTTTCCAGACATTTTCCCAACAGTCTATTCTAATCATCCTGGAGTGCTCTAGTGTCCTCATTATAATGAATTGGACGGGCCTATTTTGGGTGTCATCAGCAAATTTGCTTACTGTAGCTTTTCATTCCCTCATCTATGTCGTTTTACGTAACATTGTGAACAAACAACGGCCCAAACACTGTCCCCTGAGGAACACAGATTGTGACGTGCCCTCATTCTGATTTCTCCCCAAGTTATGCAAACCCTCTGCTGTCTATTTGTCAGCATGCCTCTACCCAGGAAAATAAATATTTCTCCTCCTATTCCGTGGCCTTAAGTTTCCCTCAATAGCCTCTATGGTTGTGGAACTCTATCGAAGCCTTATGAAGTCCATATACACATTATCATATTCATTTTGCACATGATCTACCTCCTCAAACAACTTAGTGAAAAATGTTAGTAATTCGTAAGACAGGACGCCTTTGTAAACCGTGTTGAGATTCATTCATCAATTCTGTGCTCGTCAAGATGCTACGAAATTGCTTCGGCAATTATTGTTCCATAAATTTCCCTCTAGAGGAGGTATGGTTTATTGGTCTATAGTTGGAAGCCAAGGACCTGTCACCTGCCTTGTAAATAGGTATTACATTTGCTATTTTCCACTTATCAGGCACTATGCCAGTTTGAGTGATATGTAAAAAGATTTAGCCAAAGGTATGCTATGTTCCTCTTTACATCCTTTAACACCCTAGCAAAACAGTTAATCAGGGCTGGGGATTTGTTAGGTTTTAGTTTCTCTAGTTGTCATGAGGACAATGTCAATAGTACTTAGTTTATTATCATCTGTTATACTTATTTTATTATTTCTGGAATAGTATAGTATTTTCCTGGCGTGTGAAACGGAAGGTATAGTTGGTATTTGACTTTCACTCTTATCCTTATCAACTGTCAGTGATCTGACAGGTTACTCTTAAATGGGCAATATTGTCCTTATCTTACTTTCTGTATTCCTGAATGAAAACCAGTGTTTGGCGTTAATCTTTGAATCCCTTGCGACCTTAGCCTCATATCCCTTTTTGCTTTCTTATTCCTTCCTTTATTTCATCTTTTAATTGTTTTATTGTTTTCTAACGGCCCATCCCATCTTTTGTTACGCATATATATTGCTCTCTTTTGCAGTGAGATGTTTAATCTATTGTTAATGCATTTGGATACCATTTTTGGGAGTTCTAATTTCCTTACTCGGGCAGTCATATAACCCAGTTCTCTGGGGCTAGTAGTACCTATGCTCTGAAAAAACGTCATATTGGACAACCAAGATCACTACTGACCAATAGATCTGGACATCCAATTTAGCCCACCCAGGTAATTTTTCAGTCCATACCATGAAGTCGGCCAAGCAAAAATCTGGGAACAGAGATTTGGACTGCAGTTATTCTTGGTAATTCATGATATAATATAATAACTAAGTGATTCTGTGATCACTTTACCCAAGCACATCATATACTCAAAGATTATTAATTAGTGAATCTTTGTTGCAAGAAACCAACCATGTCAACAATTGTTTCTCTAGCTTGGTTCTGTCACAACTGTTCTTAAAAAGCAATCCTGAACCGTATCAGAAAGTCACTTGATCAAGATTTCCTGTCTATGTTCCAATCATTTGTCTTAATAGTTTAAAATCTCACAATTGTCACAACATTTTCAATATCTAACGACTGCTCTTACGAATTTCGTCCAGAACAGCTTACTGCACTCCCTATCAAGGTTTGGGGGGACAAAAATTCACTCCCAAATTTAATTCTGTCATGTCCCTCGAGTAAACTGATAGCCAAACAGATTCTGTGTTCGATGTTTCTAATTTTATCTGTCTAAGACTACAATTTAAATTTTCTTGACATATCATCGCCACACCACAACCTTACTGCTGACCCTGTCAGTGTGGATTAGTTTATACCCTGTATGTTGAATTCAGAAAGGCATTTCTCTATCTTTCAGGTTGAACCTGGGTTTCTGTTATACCAATCATATCTATATTACATACACTTGCAAGTAATCTTAGCTATTCTATATTATTTCTTAGACTAGTACTATTTGTATAGTTGTGCAAGAATGGTATGTTAGTTACCGTCAAGATGAAATTAAGACACGTGCAATCATCCATGGGATCTTTATTGTAGACGTTTTCGCCCATGCAAGTGGCTTTTCATACAAATTCTAGGACTAGCTTGAAGGACAGTAGGACTAATATCTTATGATGAGGTAATTCTGTCCCTCAACCTAGGGTGTAGGTGGAAGCGAAGAGCACTACATACTCCGTGGAGATTGTCTGAAGACAGACGAGCTACTACTACATACTAAACCATCTCTCTTGGGTAGGACCTACTTCCACTGGGAATCCCGCCCTACAGTCTGCCTATGCCCTCGTTGTACACCTGGACGTTACTATATACGCGCCAGGCTCCTCCTTGCTTCTGCTTCAGGAATCTCACGGAACTATGGTGCTCTTAGCACACTTCTCCTAGGTTGAGGGGAATGATTACTTCATCTTCTGTATATAGTTCTACTGTCCTTCAAGTCTTTGGCCTAAATTTGTATTGATAATAGCCACTGGACTGGCGAAACAGTCTACAATAAAAGATACCCTGTTGTTGGCACATGTGTCTTAATTTCATATTTGTATAGTGTTGGAGTGGTTGACCATTTTTGTTTATTAAATGTATGAAAGAATGAATGAGCCTCAATACTCCTTTAAATGTATGCCCAGATTTCCGACTTTTCCCTAACTCCGATAGATTGCGAAAAAAGCCCATTGACAACATGCTAATGCAATCAGCCCCGGGCCCAGACTCGTGGAACTAGGTTTTCATTTAGGAACTGCTCAAGAAAACCCCTCTAGCGTGCCCTAATACACTATGGAGGAGGAGCTTGGCATGGATGAACTTCCACAGTCACTTTTAAAACAACGGATATAGCCCCACTCCAATAGGTCTGGCAGCAAGCATTAGCCATAAGAACTATAGATCAATAGCTATGAGTCCACATCATAAATATCTTTTGAAAGCGTGCTAAGAGCAGGATTGCAAATCACTGGATTCCCAATAATCTGCACATTCCAGGGCAACATGGGTTCAGGGCAGGTCGTCCTGCCTCTCACAACTACTGGTCACTATGCATGGCCTTGGAGGCACTGGAAGAATATCAGAATGAGATGTATATTTATACACAGACTTTGCAAAGCATTTGACAAATGCGTCATGGCCGTCCGTAATAGCCCATAAAATACGTGCTAAGGAATAACTGGGGAAGTGGAGGAGATGGAATCTTCAACTTCCTAACAAAAATCGAACACAAAGAGTAGTGGTCACAACAGAGTTAAATCGGCGGCTGCTATAGTGAAGAGTCTGTTCCACAAGGCACGTACTCGCCCCCATCTTATTCCTTATCCTCATATCCAGACATTGACAGAGATATACACCACAGCACCGAATCATCCTTTGCGGATGATACTAGGATCTGCATGAGGCTGCATTTGCAGAGGACGCCGGTTTAACCTCCAAGAAGGTATAAACAAAGTTTTCCAGTGGGCACACGGTAAACATATGATGTTCAATGAGGACAAATTCCAATATCGTTATGAAAATGGAGGAGATAATACTAGAACAGAGTATACTATGACTCCGGCCTCCAATAGAACGGAAAAAATAATTGTAAGGACCTGGGAAGTAGTATGTCTGAGGATTCTCACTTTCAAGGATCACAACAGTGCCACGATCGCACGTGCAAAGAAATGATTTAGGATGGATAATGTGATCTTTCAAAACGTGAGTTGCCAAGCATTGATGATCCTTTTCAAATCACTTGTTCTCTCTTCTAGGCTGGAATACTGCCGATACATTAACCATCTCTATTTCAAAGCAGGAGATATCGCAGATTCTAGACTAGCGAGTGTACAGGATCCTTTACTGCACGTATAAGTTATGTCAAGCACCTTAACTATGGGAAACGCTTGGAAGCACTTGACTTTGTACTCGTTGGAACGCAGGAGGGAGAGATATTTCATAATCTACATTGGAAAATATTGGAAGGAATTGATCCCTAATCTGCACACAGAAATCACTCCCTACGAAGTAAAGACTGGGCAGGCGATGCAAATGCCCCCATAAAAAGTAGGGGAGGCCATGGTACACTAAGGGAAAACACCATAAGTGTCCGGGGCCCAAAACTGTTCACAGCACTCACCATCAGCATTAGGGAATTGCCAATAAACCCCTGGCTGCCTTCAAATCCCTCACCGTGAGAGCTGGACAGATTCCTAAAGTCAGTGCGGATTCAGCCGGGCTGTGGCTGTCGTTGTAGACTGCGTGCGGCAGCCAGTAACAGCCTAGTTGATCAGGTCCTGAATCCATCGGGAGCCTGGTCATGGACCGGGCCCGCGGGGCGTTGATTCCCCGGAAATAACTCCAAGTAACCTCAGGTACCTAGGGATTGGTAGAGAGAATGAGTAATCCTATATAAGGGGAAGGGGGACCAAAGAGATTGCAAAAATTATTGAGAAATAAATTTAATGGTTTACAGGAAAAAGTGTACGGGTAGGGGTTATTATTGAAAGAATAGAGGGGTAAGACAGAATGACAGGATTGCGGTGAGCAAGGAAGGCTTTAGAAGTGGGTAGGGGTATGTGTAGATCATGTGTTTACTTTGAAGCATATATGTGAACAGCATTTAGATAAAGGCAGGGAAGTTTTCATTGCATTTATGGATTGTAGAAATGGCATATGATAGAGTAGTGCGATAGTGGGAACAATTATGGCAGAAGTTGTAAAGGTTTTATACTAAAAGCTGAGGAGAGTTTTTATGAGGTAGTGAGGCTAGGATTAGGGTGAGTAGAAAGAGAGAAAACAACATTCCCTGTATAATGGTGGGTCTTAGACAGAGATGTGTTAATGCAAATTGGTTTGCTTTATATTTTAGATGGGGTTGTAAAAGAAGTAAATACTGGGGTGTTCGTACATGGACTAAAGCTTAAAGTCTCCTAGAATTATACTTTAATCGTGCCTAGTGGCCTTAAGAATTTCCTACCATTAGTACGTTTTCCCTTGGTCCTATTTAAGTTTGGGGAACGTTATATCACTCCTAAAAATCAAGTTTTTCTGCCCCTCTGAAAATTCTATCCGAAACAGAACTTTGTATGTTTTGCTTCAGACGTACTTACCGTTTTTATGCAATGTTCAAGCGGATCTCGGTATACAATGACACCCCACCCCATACTTTCCCAACGCTCCCAGACAGTCTATATTCTGGAACAATTTAAACCTGAATGTGGACATTACGCAGGCATGTCCCGACTTTTTTAATTAAAACCACGTCTCAGTTAAGGCAAATTGCATCAATGTTACCTGCACTAGCAACTAATCTCAACTCGTCCATCTTTTTTCTAGCACTACGGCTATTAGCATAATAAAACATTGAAAGACTCTCGCTTTTCTTTACCCCTTCCTGTCATTTCTGTTTTTCTACTAAACCTATTACGGTCCCTTATCACCCGTGTCTAAACTGGCTTTTCTATATCTACCTCGTTCTGCTTATTACTAGTTCCTAAAACTCATTAATATTACTCACTGGGACTTCACTGTTTTCTGCCAAAACTCATTACCACTAAACTATTCTAGTTTAAAGTCCCTAACAGCTCACATCTGCACGTTGCAAGTGCTCCCACCCAGACCTAGATAAGTGAAACCATCCCTGGCATACATGTCATTCTATGCCATTAGAAGAGGTCCCAGTTGTCAAGGAATGTTTACCGCATTTCACTTATCAGTATTTGTCCAGCCAGCATATGACACCAATTGCTCTGGACAAACCACCGTCATCCATTCCAAATCCTCTCCTTGGCAAAATACCACATATTGACAGGGTTCCCACCCTTCCTCTTTTTATTTCTTATTACGACCTTTAACTGGCTAATTCAGGTCTTCACTCCTACTACTGCCAAAACATCGTATGTCCAGCACTGAGACAGATATTGGATTGCTCCCATTACTCTCATGTGTCATCCAGACGGCTAACAAGATCCTCACATCCCAGCCCCAGGAAAGCAAACCCTCTGTATCCTACTCATGTTCCTTCAAGCAGAACGCCCTATCCATATACCTAAACTTGGCTATCCCAACGACAAACAATATTCTTACCTTCCTTGTTGTCGTTCTGTTCGTGCCGTTCCCAGTAGTCGATCAACATTCGATCTGGGTAGCACTGAGATGTATTAGTTGTTTCCCAACAGTTTCCACGGCAGTCTCTTTCTTCTTCATCGTTTCTACCTTTCCATTCGTCTTCTTGATCGTCAACTTCGTTCCCTGCTGTCCAGCCACTGACCAGTTTCCCTTCTTGACCTGAGGACTCAAAACAGGAGGACTACTACGAATCTTCTTGTTTTCCTCGGTCAGTCGCCGAATCTTCATCTTCGCCATCCTCAATTCTTCCTTAAGCTGTTGGTAAAGTTGCTCGATGGAGGACATCTTGCTTCAATTCGTGGAGAGCGCGAAAACAGGTCTTCACAGAGCTAAGTACACGTCATCACTAAGTACACGTCACCATAGAAGGATAATATGTACAACTTTAAACGTGATTCAACTTCTGTTAATCTCAGGTACACAATACAGACAAAAAAAAAAAAGTTTAGAAAATGTCCAAGATTTTTATATGAATAAAAAGTTTACATTGTTGAACATAGACGTGTGCAAGATACATCATAAAAGTGTTCAGTGTTCAACACGAAAGTATGTTATTTTCATCACAGGTGTAGACAATGTTCATCAGCGTATGCAATGATCATTAGAACAAATTACTCACCTGCTACACACAATATATAATGTTCAGCTCATGATTTACAATTTTCTGAACACATTATGCCTAAACATAATGTTCAGAATACTGAATTTTAAATGAATCCTGGCAAGGAAAAAAACAAAGAAAATTAGGTAAAACTGAGAGAAGTAACAAGCTAACAAATAATGACAAAAATCACTGTCATTGAAGATACAAACCCGTCAGTTAAATTAACTTGAAATTAGTTATGGTTTCTTGGTCCAAATAATTACAGCTTCCGAGACCTTTCATGGATCAGATCTAATTAAAATCTTTACTACTAAATTTAAGCATTACTTTGGAATGTCGTATATTTGGTGCACAAAACAAATCATATAATTTACTTTTATAAGAACATAAAAAAGGAGGAACACTGCAGCAGGCCTGTTGGCCCATTCTAGACAAGTCCTTCACAATCCATCCCACTAAGAGAATATTTGCTTAACCCAATTTTCAGTTCTACCCAAGCAATAAGCTTCGATAATTCTGTTAACTCATGTGCAAGTCGCACTCAAATCCAACCCCTCTCACTCATGTATTTATCCAACCTGAATTTAAAATTACCCAGGGTTTTGGTCTTAATAACCCTACTAGGCAGACTGTTCCACTCATCAACTACCCTATATCCTAACCAAAACTTCCCGATGTCCTTTCTAAATCTAAACTTGTCTAATTTGAATCCATTACTGCGGGTTCTCTCTTGGAGAGATATCCTCAAATACCTTATTTATATCCCCTTTATTAATACCCATCTTCCACATATATTCATATTGAGACAATATGTATCTAATTCGATCCTTTACATTGAAAATAATAAATATTGAGATGAGGAGAGACAAAGACAGATATTATATATTATACTATATATATATATATATATATATATATATATATATATATATATATATATATATAATATTTATATATATACCTATATATATATATTATATATATATATATTCTATATATATATATATATATTATATTTTTTTTTATTTATAAAAATATATTATATATTTATCTTTATATACAAATTTATTATATTTATATTATTTTTTTTTTTTTTAATATATATAGGGAAGTACCACTCTATAGTGGAATGGGGTCCCGCATACCAGAGAGACAATAAACGACCTCAGAGAAAACTAAGGGGTTCTCCCCGGAGCTGTTTGTATATTTTTCTTCTCTTCCACCCCTATATATTTTTTATTCTATGTGAACTTTATTAATAAAAAAATACATTTACTAGAAAATACTAAAATGAATACAATGGGACAATGTATCAAAGGATATGAATTTCCTCAGCTCCTCCGAGGCTGACGTTGAGCAAAAGTACGCAGCAAGCATTTCCCCTATGGATGGTGAGCTGAGGCGCTGGAACATGAAAGTGATGCCCTGGGTCCTGGTGGTTTGTCGATTGGAGTCTGGAACCCAATTCTTTAAGGAAAAGTGTGTGGCTTTTTTCCCCATGATCCAGGTCTTGATCCCACCGGGACAAATTGATACTGTTGGCTAATGTCCCATGTAACTTGCGATCTTGTTTACTCCTCCCTCGTGGTCAGCAGCTCCTCCCTGTCCGCCCCCACTGTGATGGTTATCGGTTGTCAGCCACGTGTGGACACAACAGGTATAGTCCAATGGCAAGAGCCTTGCCATTCTGTCCAAGGATAGATGGTTTGATACGTCGCCGGGCGGTTTGCTGGGTTGTGGGTATTGTCTTGCATGCATGCTGATCGTGGCTCTCTCCTCGAGGGCATCCAGTGTAGAAGGGTTCTCTTAATGATGTCTTTGACCTTCATTGTGTTCTTGCATGCACTGCCTTGGTTTTTGGAACTGTTAAGGACCATGTAGACCATATTGCGGTCTGCTTGCACTTCTGCTGCCAAAACACTATATTCTGTGTGACATTGGGGCCAGCAAGGCGCAGAGCCCACTGCAGTTCGGAGGGGGTCTTAGGGTCGTTTGCAGTCGCGTTCCCATTGCCGTTATGGGAAATGTTTGGCAGGAAGTCCCGGAGTGAGGTGCACTCAAGCCTGAGACGGGGGCAATCTCCCTATCTGTTGTTGCAAGCCTGAGCATGTTGGCATGCACCTTTTCAGCAATTGCGGCTGTCCCAGCTTGACTGTTTGTGTGCCAGTGCTGCAATAGGGTTTGGTTGTGGAGCAGGCAAGTGTCTCCCATTCGGTGAATGGCACTGACCATAGATAGGGTCTTCTGTTTCCTGCTGAGTCATGAGTGTGTTGTCAGGACGGAATTTGTCTTATCAACTCGCTTGATGCAATGGAAGAGTGATAGGAAGCTGGTTAGAGCAATCTGGAGGAATGGTACTCATAGCCCTCCAAGCATGACGGAAAGTGAGGCTTGCAACATGTTCCATCGTCATGGGAAAGATTCAATACACTCTCTGCATGGCCTTCAGGAGAGACGTCATATTCCTCCTGAGTTTTGACTGCTGAAGGTGGGGAGCATATCAGAAAATAGGTAAGTTTTGGGGTTGACAGGCACCTGGGAGTAGGTAGATGGCATCGTGTGTTTGTCAATGTCTTTCATCCTGCTTTCATCTCCAGAGGTCTGAGGAAATTTTCTTCTAGGATCAGACGATGGATTGGGACCCAAGAGGTGCACCGAGGAGAGTGCCTAATTGGCTGGATCAATGGCCGTGCTCCTGGTAAAACCGTACTAATATTATGGATATCAAACATGTTGATTGTTAGAAACTATTTCACATTTGGTGGGGTTTAAAGAAGGCAGGGATTTCTCCCATGTCTTTAATTTTACTGGATTCTCCAGGAGAGATTCTGTTGTGCCGCTAGGGGCTACTGTCGTCCAGGAACCAGATATTGAGCTCGCTGGAGAGTGCCTCCGTGACTTCCTTGATGACCAAACAAAATAGAAAAGGGGCGGAGGAGGGTCCCCCTGTTGCACGCCCTCACACGAGTCGATTTCATGGTCCCCCAAAACCAATAGTTTGGAAGTCACACTATAACCACGATTCTATGATGGGATAAAGGGATGGGAAGTTTCTATAACTGCTTGGAGCGACAGCATTTCTTCTGACTGAGTGAAAGCATAGGCAAAGGTCCATTTGAACAAGGGCTTTTTTCATAGAGGACCATGTTTATGATATATACTCGGCTGTTGGGCAGCTGACTTCACAGCCCTGTTGAATGCCGAAACCCAGCTGTGTTGGTTTCTCAGCATTGCAGCAGCCTCTAGACTCACCCTTCTTACTGCAGCCTTGCGATAGGCGCCGAAGGGTTGTTTCCCATCTGCAATGGGACCTGATTCCGCCATCCTTTTTCGGAGGGCAAACAATGATCCGGACCAAAGAAAAGGGTCTGTTGGCCTCATGGGACACGCAGCCAGCCACAGGTGGATAATTTGTGGGGAGTTCAGACTGCAGCCTCTCTTAACCTCCCAAGTGCTGGACATTGAGTATTTGTTTTTAAGTGTTGAGGCCCATAAACCGGTGAAACCTCCTGCTGAACCTGTGGACATGGACATAGCTAGCTTTATACACATCTCAAGGCATCCTGTAAGGTTAGATGTTCTTCGCCCGACTGCAATGTCAGGGAGGTCAATGTTGGTAATGGGAGCCTGGTGGATGTGTTTGTCTTCCAGAGCTTGCGCAGTTGCTGAACGTCCTTGGAGCGAGGGTATCCTCACTGGTTATAAGTCTAAAGCTCCAATTGTATTACCCTCTTCTATTTTTTTGCTTAATTTGGGCTCTGATTTTTGAGTGTGGGAAGTCCTGTTGTTGGCATTTGCCCGGCGGGTTTGTCGCCCTAGGGGGAGACGGACGAGGTTGTCATCCCTTGGAATGCATTTATGCCCTAAATAACCATGTGTTGCTAGTTTACTTGTCCCTCCTTGGTGGGACAAGCCCAAACAGGCATTGCCAAAAAGAAAGCTAGTGGTGCCAGGATCTGATTGTTTGAAGGAGCTTAGTTGACTTCTTCAAGTAGGTCCAGTGAATTTTGACTAGCAGCTTGAGGGCGAGCCTGCTTGGGGATGTGTGTCTGAGTCCTGGTGATGTTAATTATGATTGCAGATTTGAGGTCTCCTCTGTAGAGTGAAGTACGGTTTGCTGTCAGCCTGTCTGTGGGGGAGGCTGTTGGTTTTTCTCACTTTGGAGCTTCTCCTGGAGCATAGACATCTATTGTGTGCACGGATGTTGCCAGATGTGGGAATTGGAGTGCTCATTCCCTGTGGCACACCCGGCAGATGCCTCGTGAACGACAGCTTTGGCTCTACTGTCGTGAAGATTCATGGGAACCCACGATACTTGTGACATTGTGATATCGTGGGGGGTGGAGGGCGGCCAGCTGTGGGGTTAGGTGTGCGTGAAGGGCAGCATAGATGCTCTGGGGGATGAGGGTGGGGGTGTAGCGAGCTCGCGGAACTTGTATTGGTGGGGGGCACTAAACGGCATCACCTTGGTCAGGAAGTCAGTGGGCCTAGGCTGGGATAGGGGAGGGGATCTGAGGATGGGGGTAGGGGGGAGGGAGAGTGGCCCTGTGTGTCGCTCAAGACGCACATCACTGACTAACTTTTGCTAATTGTTATACACTTATTATTCCATTTAGGAAAAAAACCCTCGCCCATTTGGCACACGAATCACATGCTCACACTATTAACCGAGGTGTTCTGTTAACCATCCAATGACCGTTGTCGTGGGCGTCCATACTTCCACCAACCCACGACCCCGGCGATCACAGATGTAAACAAAACCTCCTCCACACCTCCCCTGCCAGGCTCCCCTCACCACCGCTACTTCCCAAATCCCACATGCACACTGCACTTTCCACTGATACAGAAAGACTTGTTCCGATGTAGAGGTTTGTATATATATTTTATATATATATATATTAACTATATATATATATATATATTATATATTTATATTAATATATATATATTGATGTGTCTTTCTTTGTCTCATAACACGCTAGATAACAGGGATTCTTGCTACTCCTGCTTACACTTGGTCACACTTCACAGACTCGCACATGCATATATATTTATATATACACATACATCTAGGTTTTTCTCCTTTTTCTAAATGCTTCATGTTCTTCTTTATTTATTGTATTGTCCATGGGGAGTGGAAAGAATCTTTTCCTCGTAAGCCATGAGTGTCTGTATGAGGCGACTAAATGCCGGGAGCAATGGGGTGTAAACCCTTTCATGTTGACATTTACTAAAAAAGAGAGAAGGAAAAACTTTATAAAACTGGGAAGCTTGAATGTGCGTGGATGTAGTGCGGAGACAAAGCAACAGATGATTGCTGATGTTATGAATGGAAAGATGTTGGATGTCCTAGGCCCAAGCGAAACAAAGCTGAAGGGGGGTAGGGGAGTTTCGGATGTGGCGGAAATAATGGGATAAATCTGGAGAATCTGGAGAGTGAGAGCAAAGGAACAGGGGTGGGTAGCAGTAATGTTGAAGGATCAGTTATGGAAGAGAATAAAAGAGATATTGATGTGTAAATTCCAAGAATTATGTGGATTAAAGTTAAAGGTGGATGCGAAAAGTGGGTCATAATAGCGTCTGTTTGCACCGGAGGAAGGAGAGGAATGTAGCGCGATAGAGAGAGATTTTGGGAGATGTTAAGTGACTGTTCTAGGAGGCCTTTGAACCAGTGAAAGTAATTGTGGTGAGGGGACCTGAATGTAAAGTAGGAGAAACTTTTAGAGGAGTGTCTTGTGGTAGGTAGTGTGGGTTGGTGCCAGGCTGTTAATGATAATGGGAGCCCTCTTTGATTGAACTTTGTTTAGAAAGGCGGTTTAGTTATAGGTAATAATATTTTAGGAAAAAAGAGGATAAATAAGTATTTTTTTTTTTTTTCCATGATATGATGTAGGGCGAAATGACAGTAGTTTGTTGGATTTGTATTGGTTTAGATAAAACGACTGTAGAGTAGACTTCAGGATGTTCAGGTTTATAGAGGGGCCACAGATATATCAGTATCATCTTTTTAGTTGTAGCTACACTGAGAGTAAAAAGGTAGAATGGGATACATGGAGGAATAGGAAGCATCAGTGGTAGGGAGAGGTGAAGGTTATAAACTAAAAGGGAGGCAGTTAGGGTAAGATATAAATAGCTATTGGAGGATAGATGGGGCTAATGAGAGCATAGGCAATGGGGTCGAAGAGGTATGGGTAGGTTTTAAAAATGTAGTGTTGGGTGTTCAGCAGAAGAAAACTTTGTGGTTACAGGAAGGTGGGGCGGGGAGGAGGGAGAGGAGTAGCAGTGATTGTGTGGAATGATGATGTAAGGGTGAGAAAAAGTTAGAAATGAGAAGTTTTTTTACAAGTAGAAGTGTGCAAGGAGGGTAGTGTATATTATATGGAGAAAAAGAGAGAGGTTAAGATGAGTGGTGAAGCAATTGTAAAAAGAGAGCAAATGAAGAGAGTGGGTGGATGTTATCAACAAATTTTGTTGAAAAATAAGGAAAAAGTTTTGGAAGTGAGTCATTAACAAGTTAAGGAAACCTAGAGAAACATAATGAATTTGTCAGTTAAAAATAGAGGAGGAGGAGAGTTATTAAATGGAAGGTGAGTTAGGAGGTATTGGGAAGATGGAGGGAATATTTTGAGGAATTGTTAAATGTTGTTAATGAAGTCTAGGGAAGCTGTGATTTCGTGAATAGGGCAAGGAGGGAAATATCATCTTGTAGGAGTGAGGAAGAAAAGAGCCTGTTGTGTGTGTGGGGGAAAGTTCGTGAGGAAGTAGGTAAAATGAAAAAGGGGGTAAGGCAGCAGGGATTTGATGGGATAACGTTTGAAATGTTAAAAAAGCTGGTGGGTGGATATAGTTTTGGTGAGGATGGTGCAATTATTTTATAAATGTATGGACAGGGTAAGGTACCTAGGGATTGGCAGAGAGCATGCATAGTTCCTTTTTGTATAAAGGCAAGGCGGGACAAAAAGAGGAGTGCAAAAAATTATAGGGGATATGTTTGTTGAGTTGTACCTTGTAAAGTGTATGTAGAGTTATTATTGAAAGATTTAAGAGTGAGACGGAGAATAGGATAGCAGAAATGAACAAGGAGGCTTTAGGAAGGTAGGGGGTGGTTTGTGTGTGGAACAGGGTGTTTACAGTGAAACACATAAAGTGAACAGTATTTAGATAAGCTTAAAGAGGTCTTAGTGGCATTTATGGATTTGAAAAAGGCGTTTGACAGGGTGATAGGGGGCCCAATGTGGCAGATGTTGCTGGTGTATGGTGTAGGAGGTAGGGTACTGAAAGCAGTGAAGTGTTTTTAACGAGGATAGTGAGGCTCAAGTTAGAGTATGTTGGAAAGAGGGATATTATTTCCAGTAAAAGTAGGCCTTAGACATGGATGTGTGTTGTCATCCGTGTTGTTTAATATATTTATAGATGGGGTTGTAAGAGAAGTAAATGCACGAGGGTCTCTTGGCAAGAGGCGTGAGATAAAAGATAATGAATCACACTAAAGTGGGAGTTGTCACAGTTGCTCTTTGCTGTTGGACACTGTGCTTCTTTGGAGGATTCTGAAGAGAAAGTTGCAGAGATTATTGGTTGAATTAGGTAGGGGATGCAACAAGTAGAAAAATTTAAAGTGGAATACAGGAATGAGTAGGGTATGAGGATAAATATAAAAGATTAGGTGATGAATGATGGATATCAGTTTGGAGGGAGAGGGTATGGAGGAGTTGAATGTTATTCAGTTTTTTGGGTGTGACGTAGTCAGGGATGGGTCTATGAAAGAGAGGTGAATCATAGACTGTGAGGGGAAAAGACGTGAGTGGTTGCCACTTAGAGTCTGTGGAGACAAAGAACATTGTCCTTGGAGGCAAAGCGTGGGAATGTATGAGAGTATAGTTTTTCCAAAGCTCTTTATAGGTGTTGAAGCATGGGTGATGAATGTTGCAGTGCAACGGAGAGGCTGGAGGCAGTGGGGAGAAGTCATGTTGAGGGAGCAATGGTGTTGTGTGAATATAATGCAGAGAATTCGTAGTTTGGGAGTTAGGAGGAGGTGCGGGATTACCAAAAAAATGTTGTCAGGGGCTGAGAAAGGTTGTTGAGGTGGTTCGGACATGTAGAGAGAATGGAACGAAACAGAATGACTTCAAGAGTAGTATCAGTCATGTAGTGGAAGGAAGGCGGGGTCAGGTGGTCGGCCTTAGGAAAGGTTGGAGGGAGGGGGTAAAGGAGGTTTTGTGTGCGAGGGGATTGGACTTCCAGCAGGCATGTCGTGAGCGTGTTGATAGGAGGTAATGGAGGACCAAATGTTTTTAATACTTGACGTGCTTTGGGAGTATGAGCAAAGTAACATTTATGAAGGGGTTCAGGGAAGGAAACCGGGCAGCTTGGACTTGAGTCCTGAGAAGATGGGAGTAGTACAGTGCCTGCACTCTGAAGGAGGGGTTGTTAATGTTGCAGTTTAAAAACTGAGGGGAAGCACCCTTCTGGCAAGTCAGTGATGCGAGTGAATGTGGTGAAAGATTTTCTTTTTGGGCCACCTGCTTTGGTGGGGAATCGGTCAGTTGTGATAATAATAAAATAATATTATATATTATATTATATATATAAATATATATATATATATATATATTATTTTATTTATATATATTATTTATATATATATATATTTATATATATGTGCATAATGAAAGAAGGAAAAACTGCATACGGCCTACTGACCCATGCGGAGCAGGTCCATGTGTCCACCCGGATTAGACAATGACCCCCTCCGGATTAGCCAATGAACCACCCCAGTTTGATTAATCTCCCTCTAGGATGGACGAAGTACTGACCTGACCAGCAGCACAAGCTAGTAAGGTCAATCTCACCCACCCACACCCATCATGTATTTATCTAACCTATTTTTAAAACACACAGACGTTTTAGCTGAATACACTGTACTCGGGAGGTTTGTTCATTCATCCACATCTATTACCAAACCAGTGCTTTCTATATCCTTTCTGAATATGGAGGTTTTTCCAAATGGAAACCATTGCCTGCGAGTCCTGTCTGGCTGGAAGAAATTGTATTCAGCACGATATTTACATCACTTTATTTATTCCTGGTTTTCCATTTATATAACCTCGATCATTTCCCCCCTAATTTACGCCTTTCGAAGAGTGCAGGATACAGGGCCCTCAGTTATCCCATAGGAAGATTTCTGATACATGGGGTCATCTTTGTCATCCTCTCTTGATACGTTTTCAAGAGATTTATATCCATTCTGTAATAGGTGGCCAGGCAGAACTGAGCAAGGATAGTCTTAATGAGGCCTAACCAATGGATATATAGAGTTGAAGAACATCATTAGGACTTCTATTATTTATTCTTCTGGATATGAAGCCAAGGAATTCTGTTTAGCTTTATGCGAACACTATTGCAATTGTTGTCTGGTTGTAGATTACTGCTAACCCAGTGATCATAAATTCTTTTCGCAATCAGTAGTTTTATGATCACATTATTTAGTTATATGTCCCTGGTTATTTACCTGTCAACATTTAGAAACTTTTGCATTTGTCAATATTAAACGCATCTTCCACTTTCCAGACATTTTCCCAACAGTCTATTCTAATCATCCTGGAGTGCTCTAGTGTCCTCATTATAATGAATTGGACGGGCCTATTTTGGGTGTCATCAGCAAATTTGCTTACTGTAGCTTTTCATTCCCTCATCTATGTCGTTTTACGTAACATTGTGAACAAACAACGGCCCAAACACTGTCCCCTGAGGAACACAGATTGTGACGTGCCCTCATTCTGATTTCTCCCCAAGTTATGCAAACCCTCTGCTGTCTATTTGTCAGCATGCCTCTACCCAGGAAAATAAATATTTCTCCTCCTATTCCGTGGCCTTAAGTTTCCCTCAATAGCCTCTATGGTTGTGGAACTCTATCGAAGCCTTATGAAGTCCATATACACATTATCATATTCATTTTGCACATGATCTACCTCCTCAAACAACTTAGTGAAAAATGTTAGTAATTCGTAAGACAGGACGCCTTTGTAAACCGTGTTGAGATTCATTCATCAATTCTGTGCTCGTCAAGATGCTACGAAATTGCTTCGGCAATTATTGTTCCATAAATTTCCCTCTAGAGGAGGTATGGTTTATTGGTCTATAGTTGGAAGCCAAGGACCTGTCACCTGCCTTGTAAATAGGTATTACATTTGCTATTTTCCACTTATCAGGCACTATGCCAGTTTGAGTGATATGTAAAAAGATTTAGCCAAAGGTATGCTATGTTCCTCTTTACATCCTTTAACACCCTAGCAAAACAGTTAATCAGGGCTGGGGATTTGTTAGGTTTTAGTTTCTCTAGTTGTCATGAGGACAATGTCAATAGTACTTAGTTTATTATCATCTGTTATACTTATTTTATTATTTCTGGAATAGTATAGTATTTTCCTGGCGTGTGAAACGGAAGGTATAGTTGGTATTTGACTTTCACTCTTATCCTTATCAACTGTCAGTGATCTGACAGGTTACTCTTAAATGGGCAATATTGTCCTTATCTTACTTTCTGTATTCCTGAATGAAAACCAGTGTTTGGCGTTAATCTTTGAATCCCTTGCGACCTTAGCCTCATATCCCTTTTTGCTTTCTTATTCCTTCCTTTATTTCATCTTTTAATTGTTTTATTGTTTTCTAACGGCCCATCCCATCTTTTGTTACGCATATATATTGCTCTCTTTTGCAGTGAGATGTTTAATCTATTGTTAATGCATTTGGATACCATTTTTGGGAGTTCTAATTTCCTTACTCGGGCAGTCATATAACCCAGTTCTCTGGGGCTAGTAGTACCTATGCTCTGAAAAAACGTCATATTGGACAACCAAGATCACTACTGACCAATAGATCTGGACATCCAATTTAGCCCACCCAGGTAATTTTTCAGTCCATACCATGAAGTCGGCCAAGCAAAAATCTGGGAACAGAGATTTGGACTGCAGTTATTCTTGGTAATTCATGATATAATATAATAACTAAGTGATTCTGTGATCACTTTACCCAAGCACATCATATACTCAAAGATTATTAATTAGTGAATCTTTGTTGCAAGAAACCAACCATGTCAACAATTGTTTCTCTAGCTTGGTTCTGTCACAACTGTTCTTAAAAAGCAATCCTGAACCGTATCAGAAAGTCACTTGATCAAGATTTCCTGTCTATGTTCCAATCATTTGTCTTAATAGTTTAAAATCTCACAATTGTCACAACATTTTCAATATCTAACGACTGCTCTTACGAATTTCGTCCAGAACAGCTTACTGCACTCCCTATCAAGGTTTGGGGGGACAAAAATTCACTCCCAAATTTAATTCTGTCATGTCCCTCGAGTAAACTGATAGCCAAACAGATTCTGTGTTCGATGTTTCTAATTTTATCTGTCTAAGACTACAATTTAAATTTTCTTGACATATCATCGCCACACCACAACCTTACTGCTGACCCTGTCAGTGTGGATTAGTTTATACCCTGTATGTTGAATTCAGAAAGGCATTTCTCTATCTTTCAGGTTGAACCTGGGTTTCTGTTATACCAATCATATCTATATTACATACACTTGCAAGTAATCTTAGCTATTCTATATTATTTCTTAGACTAGTACTATTTGTATAGTTGTGCAAGAATGGTATGTTAGTTACCGTCAAGATGAAATTAAGACACGTGCAATCATCCATGGGATCTTTATTGTAGACGTTTTCGCCCATGCAAGTGGCTTTTCATACAAATTCTAGGACTAGCTTGAAGGACAGTAGGACTAATATCTTATGATGAGGTAATTCTGTCCCTCAACCTAGGGTGTAGGTGGAAGCGAAGAGCACTACATACTCCGTGGAGATTGTCTGAAGACAGACGAGCTACTACTACATACTAAACCATCTCTCTTGGGTAGGACCTACTTCCACTGGGAATCCCGCCCTACAGTCTGCCTATGCCCTCGTTGTACACCTGGACGTTACTATATACGCGCCAGGCTCCTCCTTGCTTCTGCTTCAGGAATCTCACGGAACTATGGTGCTCTTAGCACACTTCTCCTAGGTTGAGGGGAATGATTACTTCATCTTCTGTATATAGTTCTACTGTCCTTCAAGTCTTTGGCCTAAATTTGTATTGATAATAGCCACTGGACTGGCGAAACAGTCTACAATAAAAGATACCCTGTTGTTGGCACATGTGTCTTAATTTCATATTTGTATAGTGTTGGAGTGGTTGACCATTTTTGTTTATTAAATGTATGAAAGAATGAATGAGCCTCAATACTCCTTTAAATGTATGCCCAGATTTCCGACTTTTCCCTAACTCCGATAGATTGCGAAAAAAGCCCATTGACAACATGCTAATGCAATCAGCCCCGGGCCCAGACTCGTGGAACTAGGTTTTCATTTAGGAACTGCTCAAGAAAACCCCTCTAGCGTGCCCTAATACACTATGGAGGAGGAGCTTGGCATGGATGAACTTCCACAGTCACTTTTAAAACAACGGATATAGCCCCACTCCAATAGGTCTGGCAGCAAGCATTAGCCATAAGAACTATAGATCAATAGCTATGAGTCCACATCATAAATATCTTTTGAAAGCGTGCTAAGAGCAGGATTGCAAATCACTGGATTCCCAATAATCTGCACATTCCAGGGCAACATGGGTTCAGGGCAGGTCGTCCTGCCTCTCACAACTACTGGTCACTATGCATGGCCTTGGAGGCACTGGAAGAATATCAGAATGAGATGTATATTTATACACAGACTTTGCAAAGCATTTGACAAATGCGTCATGGCCGTCCGTAATAGCCCATAAAATACGTGCTAAGGAATAACTGGGGAAGTGGAGGAGATGGAATCTTCAACTTCCTAACAAAAATCGAACACAAAGAGTAGTGGTCACAACAGAGTTAAATCGGCGGCTGCTATAGTGAAGAGTCTGTTCCACAAGGCACGTACTCGCCCCCATCTTATTCCTTATCCTCATATCCAGACATTGACAGAGATATACACCACAGCACCGAATCATCCTTTGCGGATGATACTAGGATCTGCATGAGGCTGCATTTGCAGAGGACGCCGGTTTAACCTCCAAGAAGGTATAAACAAAGTTTTCCAGTGGGCACACGGTAAACATATGATGTTCAATGAGGACAAATTCCAATATCGTTATGAAAATGGAGGAGATAATACTAGAACAGAGTATACTATGACTCCGGCCTCCAATAGAACGGAAAAAATAATTGTAAGGACCTGGGAAGTAGTATGTCTGAGGATTCTCACTTTCAAGGATCACAACAGTGCCACGATCGCACGTGCAAAGAAATGATTTAGGATGGATAATGTGATCTTTCAAAACGTGAGTTGCCAAGCATTGATGATCCTTTTCAAATCACTTGTTCTCTCTTCTAGGCTGGAATACTGCCGATACATTAACCATCTCTATTTCAAAGCAGGAGATATCGCAGATTCTAGACTAGCGAGTGTACAGGATCCTTTACTGCACGTATAAGTTATGTCAAGCACCTTAACTATGGGAAACGCTTGGAAGCACTTGACTTTGTACTCGTTGGAACGCAGGAGGGAGAGATATTTCATAATCTACATTGGAAAATATTGGAAGGAATTGATCCCTAATCTGCACACAGAAATCACTCCCTACGAAGTAAAGACTGGGCAGGCGATGCAAATGCCCCCATAAAAAGTAGGGGAGGCCATGGTACACTAAGGGAAAACACCATAAGTGTCCGGGGCCCAAAACTGTTCACAGCACTCACCATCAGCATTAGGGAATTGCCAATAAACCCCTGGCTGCCTTCAAATCCCTCACCGTGAGAGCTGGACAGATTCCTAAAGTCAGTGCGGATTCAGCCGGGCTGTGGCTGTCGTTGTAGACTGCGTGCGGCAGCCAGTAACAGCCTAGTTGATCAGGTCCTGAATCCATCGGGAGCCTGGTCATGGACCGGGCCCGCGGGGCGTTGATTCCCCGGAAATAACTCCAAGTAACCTCAGGTACCTAGGGATTGGTAGAGAGAATGAGTAATCCTATATAAGGGGAAGGGGGACCAAAGAGATTGCAAAAATTATTGAGAAATAAATTTAATGGTTTACAGGAAAAAGTGTACGGGTAGGGGTTATTATTGAAAGAATAGAGGGGTAAGACAGAATGACAGGATTGCGGTGAGCAAGGAAGGCTTTAGAAGTGGGTAGGGGTATGTGTAGATCATGTGTTTACTTTGAAGCATATATGTGAACAGCATTTAGATAAAGGCAGGGAAGTTTTCATTGCATTTATGGATTGTAGAAATGGCATATGATAGAGTAGTGCGATAGTGGGAACAATTATGGCAGAAGTTGTAAAGGTTTTATACTAAAAGCTGAGGAGAGTTTTTATGAGGTAGTGAGGCTAGGATTAGGGTGAGTAGAAAGAGAGAAAACAACATTCCCTGTATAATGGTGGGTCTTAGACAGAGATGTGTTAATGCAAATTGGTTTGCTTTATATTTTAGATGGGGTTGTAAAAGAAGTAAATACTGGTCACAGTCCACTCCTGGCAGTGGCCATCAACACACTAGCAGAAGTTCCAGAGCTGCACCGGAATTTCAATTGGTCAGTCCACTAAGAGCACTGTATTTGAAAGTAGAATAAGAGAGAGAAGTAGACAAAAATCTGTGACACAGATTGCGTGTCACAAGTCCTCGCGTGCACTACTAGTACTATTATAATAAGATTGTAATAGTATTGTAATAGTACTGAAATAGTACTGCTCATCCCAACTATTCATCCGATTACATATTTCTTGTACAATAGCAATGCCCATTTTTCAAAAACTGAGCTTCCTATTTTCCTGCCGTTTTCATACTGTCAGTGGTGGCGGGGAGTAGAGAATTGTTTTGTTTTATGATTCTTCTTGTCTCAGTCATTTATAGTAGTAAATTGTCTTCTCTCGTAATACTAATTACTGGGTTCTTTACCTAGATACTTACTTTTTATTATTTTGGAGAAAATAATTGATAATACTTTGCAATAGCTTCTGTGAGAGTTGCAAGACCTTCATCTATCTGGGTTACCAAAGTATTTGTTTTCTCTGTTTCTTTACATTGTGTCTCTAAAATCTTTCTTGCTCTTTTCCCATGTTGCTTCAGCAATATCCCGCGCTGCTGTAAACACTCGAATGATAAAACAAAAGAATTATCGTTGGTAGCCTCGTCTCTCGTGGCCAGCCACCTCATGATGCACCAGTCTTGTAAGCAAACATTTCTCAGCGAGTGTTTTTCTTGACGCATTATAGAGTGTTGACTTATTCTGTAGATTTTTTTCAGCTCCCAGGGTTGCAAAAAATCACAGCCAGACTGGGTACATACTCAAAATTCTCTTGGTTCTCTAGTTGAGATAGGTAGCTCCTGTTGACACACAGGCCTGTGTATTGAGATAGGTAGCTCCTATTGACACAGGTTTGTGTTGAGATAGATAGCTCCTATTGACACGCAGGTCTGTGTTGAGATACGTATCTCCTATTGACCATAGTCCTGAGTGCAAATCTTTCTCTTGCCTGAAGTGATACACTTGGAGATTTGAACATTTCCAAAGACTGTTTACCAAATTATGTCGCGTCCTGCATGTTAATTATATTTTAAAGGTTAAATATCCGTTTTTATGGTGTTATGTAACCTTTCCTAGTCTAAACTAAATGGACCGTAAACTGTTGGAAAATGGCGAAGGTTGTCGTGCATTACTTCAGATCATTTAAGTACATTTGTTCTTTTCGAGAATTCACGTCCAATCTTCTCCCACGTACAGTAACTTGCAATTATTGCATATCTGGGAGATTCCTGGAGTTTTGTTGCTGACTGCTCTCTCATTTTTTTTATTTTAATAAGCTATCAACTATTTAATTCAGTCCTGACAAGGAATAAGGTTACTTGTCGGCGGATCGTTCTTTTGTTCCTTTTATAGAAAAAAAACTAATGTAATAGGATAAAAGCAGACATCGTAAGACAAAATTAAATTTTGAATTACATAATAAAAAACATACAAACATAAAATGCAACATAATCTCATCCGAAGCAAGATTTATATAACCATTATCTCATCAACGGATACACAAATTGAAATGGTGAGCAGATGGCTTTATCCGCGCTATAGAAAAAGATTAGCTGTCAGCTAGAGAAACAACTCTCCTCACAGTAGAGCATTAAGACTGTAGCTGAAGTAGTGCAAGCAACATTTTTGGTGTTACCTTGTGTTACCTTGTGTTGCCTTGTGTTGCGAGTGAGCGAGGCATATTGGCCGATTTCCGTTCAACTTGTGGAAAATTACATTTATCTGGATGTAACTCATAATGTACATACCAGTAAATGGTAACAAAGATAATTATTATTTATCAAAGTTACAGACAAGTAGGAATTTGGGACACCTAGGTCGCAAAAAATGTCCCCCTTCGATACCTACCACTGTCATATCCACAAGTTGCTCTAGACCTATTGATTA
Organism: Cherax quadricarinatus; assembly: GCF_026875155.1. Lineage (NCBI taxonomy): Eukaryota > Metazoa > Arthropoda > Malacostraca > Decapoda > Parastacidae > Cherax > Cherax quadricarinatus. The sequence continues at coordinate 91,987,535 of NC_069401.1, read as the reverse complement.
CAAATGAAATGTACATACACACCTGGAATTCTGGTAAATATATAAATTTGTGAAGTGCATATTAAAATTAATGATACTTATACACATTTATATAACAGAAGGAGAATATATCTTAATATCACTCACCAATTTGAGTGGAGATTAATGTGCATCATACTCAGAAAACCTCACTGTCTATACATGAAAATAACACTGGCCAGAGTTACAACATAAACAGACTTATCTGAGGTTCCTAGAGCTGTCTTGTCCAGTCGCCTGATATCTCAAGTTATGCAGGAATGCACATCCAACAATTTCGGCTCCTATTTGAGAGGTGTCAGCCAAATTTAACCTCTAGAGCACGAAAATTCTTCCGATTATTCACTAACGTTTTTGTTGACTAGTTCAAACATGGCGAGTCTCTTCTGCACAGGCGCAGAATTTCCCATTTTTTATAACATAAATTTTATTAAATACAATGTATTACACTAATTTACATAAAAAATACACTGTATTTTTTCCGGAAAATACATTATTTTCCACACTGCAGCCGGCCGGAGTTCGTTGCTAACCGACCCAAATTACTCCTTCCTTTAGGAGACGACTCCAGCCGGTTCTGGCTTGAGTGGCTGTTCTACTAGTAGGTTTTACCACGATTTCATCTTCTGGCACCACTCAATCAGCGTTATCTTCAATATCACTCATGTCATTTTCCCTCAGATTTTCATTTACATTTGACTGAATACCATTTAATTCCAAGGGAATCAATTTATTAATTGTGCATAAACTTTCCTGGCCATGACACAACACTTTGACATTCCGGACAACATCTTGTGCATCGGGGTACAATGTCAATACTTTGCCCAGAGGCCACAATGTTTGATGTTGTTCAGTATCAATCAGCACAATGTCACCTGGTTGAATGTTCTTCCTCTGTCGCACCATAAAAGTGTTCACGTAGTGTAAGAAGATATTCCTTATGCCACACATTAGACCAATGATCAATTACTTTATTTAACATTTTAAATTTACCACACAACACTGCCGCATCATTGTAATCTTTATCACTTTCTTCCAGATTATCTCTATAGACAGGGGAAGCTTCCAATTTCCTTCCACATATTAGGTGAGAAGGTGTTAATACATCTGTATCAGGTGTATCACTCATGCACGAGAGAGGCCTATTATTTATCTGATTTTCCGCCTCCACTAACACTGCACGGAATTCTTCCAAATTAATTTTCTTCCGGTGTAGTACTTTGCGGAGACACCTCTTCACTGTACCTATAAGTCTTTCGTACAGCTCCCCCTGCCAAGGGGTTCTAGGAGTAATAAATTTCCAGGTACACCCTCGCTGGGTTAACAGAGATTGAACATCGTTACTATTATTTAACTCTATCAAATGTTGAGCACCTGCTACAAAATTTGTGGCATTATCCGAAATCATCAATCTCGGACAGGATCTCCTAGCTGCAAATTTTCGAAACAGCTGTGTAAACTGTTCTGCAGACAAGTCCTGTGCCACTTCTAAATGAACTGCCCTTGTAGCAGTACAGGTGAACAAACAAACATACACTTTCAGTGGAACACCATCTGAAGTACCTGTTAAAATTATTGAACCACTATAGTCTACACCTGTTACATCAAATGGTTTCACTAACTGTACACGCTCCTTTGGCAATGGTAGAGGAGCTGGGTACATATAGGATCTGGCACCCACACAGCGACATATTACACAAGATTTAATCACCCTTTTTACACTTTGCCGTCCTTGTGGAATCCAGAAAGTTTCCCTAATACAATTTAAGGCATCTTGTACCCCACCATGCATTACATTTTTATGGGCATTTAGCACAATTAAATTTGTTAGATGATGAGTTTTGGGCAGTAGGATAGGGTGTTTAGCATAATCACCCAATTCATCATTTTGTAACCTACCTCGGGACCTAATTACATTGTTCTCTAAATACAGCCCCAGTTTCTCTATTATGGAACCTTTCAAAATTTTTCTTTCCATCATCAATTTAATCTCATTTCCATAGATTTCTTCTTGTACCCTCTTTATCCAATATTCAAGAGGATGTGAAAACTTATATGAGATATTCATCTTGTTTAGAAATTTAAACACCAACTTAGTTTCATTGATTAGTTTGGGTAAAGAAAAATGCCTATTTATATCAGTGGCTAAGGGAGGACAAACTATTGGAGCGGTGGTCACAGTAATTTCAACAGGAGCAATATACGCCTTTTGTACAGGCCAATTAGCTTTATTTACCAACCAGCTCGGTCCTTTAAACCATGATACAGCATTTACAAATTTAGCATAAGGTAAACCTCAAGACAAAAAATTTCAGCGGGGATTCTCCTCACCAGGTATATGATTAAATGTTAACATATGCTGACCCAAACTATTATACTTCTCTTGCATCTGGTTAATTTCAGCGACTCTGTTTTTACATACACAATTTTCCTGTTTCCATTACGAATCCATTGTAAGGATACCTCATTATCAGACCAAATTACAGTGCCGCTAATATTTATCTCCTGCAGCTTATTTCTTATATAATTAGCTAATTTGACACCTACATAAATGGCTGTTAATTCCAACTGAGGTAAGGTACATGATTTAATTGGAGACACTTTAGCCTTAGACATAACAAGAGAAGTAACACTATTACATTGAAGATAAGCAACTGCTCCATATGCCAATTTTGAAGCATCACAAGAAATGTCGAGTACATTTTTCCCATTTGGATTGACCACCTGGCATGGGAACTCCAACACTGGAATTTTTTCATAATCACCAATTAATTCATCCCACCTGTTAATGAATTCCTCAGGTAGAATTTCATCCCAAGCACATTTAAGTTTCCATGCTTCCTGTATTAATAATTTCCCTCTTATAGTAAGGGGTGACACTAAACCTAGTGGATCAAAACATTTGGAAACTTCAGCAAGCAAGACTCTCTTAGTTAATTTATTGGGCATACTGTAATTATTAGGTTTTAACATTAACAAATCTCTCAGTATCCAAGTTAATCCCAATACATTAATATATTTTGGCACTTCATCTCCAGGGTAATCTTCAATTATTTTGTCCTTTAATTTGGATGAATTACTATTCCATTCCCTCAGAGGCATATTCGCACTTTGCATTATTTTATTAGCCTCTCCATAAGTCATTAACAGTTCCTCTTCAGTTGACGTCACACCCAGGAAATTGTCCACATAAAATTGTTTAAGGTGTGCATTTATCGTCGCTTGAAGTAGAAACAGACTGGATGTAGCACCAAACACTACGCTCCTAAAGTGGGTCACTAGGATTCTCAGGCCATAAGAAGCGGGTACAAACCCGGTCAGCCTCTTGTAAGCCCACTCTTAGGAAAGCTTTACTTATGTCAGCCATCAAGTCATAATTCTTCATCCTGAAATTTAATGAGATATCTCCTAATTTTTCCGTCAACGACGGACCTGTCATCCAACAGTCATTTAAACTAGGTACATTTTTGTTACTCCTGGCACTTCAATTAAACACAATCCTTAGAGGAGTGGTCTTAGAATCCTTCTTCACTCCGTGATGTGGCAAATAGTGACTATAAATTTTGGCTTGCTCAGGAGGTACCTCTTCTATAAATTTATTAATTAATTGTTCAGCAATTATATCATTATAGGCAGTTAACAATTCTGGTGTCTTACTCAGTTCGCGGAGCTGAGCCTTTAATTGTCCATATGCCATTTTGTAATTAGTGGGCAATTCTGGATGGTTCAATCTCCAGGGAAGTCGTACCCTGTATTGTCCAGATTCAAATTTTACATCTCTCAGGTGTTGCTCCTGAGTAAAAGAATCGTCTGGACTTTCTTTATTTACATTTATTCCAATGCTGTCTAATTCCCACAATTTATGCACTGCCTCAACACCATCCTCTATGGAAGAATTATACTGGGGTACGATTTCATGAGTAAGACACACAGTTATGGTATTTATAGTTTCCTCTAGTCATGCATTATTATTATGAGGAATCCTACCATACATTACATGGCCTCCTGTAGTCTTTAAAAGGGTGACACCACATTTCTTTACCATACCCTTTACAAAGGAGGCATAATAGTCACTACCTATCAAAATATTTATTGGGCCTACAGAATCATCATTTACACCAGAAGGTGCTAAATTTACATTATATGAAATTCTTTCTGTAGCTTTACTAAGCCCTAATGCAGATATTTTCTCTGGAAGTCTATCTACAATTACTGCATTAACACGTTTTTTCTCAATGCCCAACCTGACAGTTACATAAACAGTGTCATGCAATTGAGCCCTTTTATCCGAGAGAAAACCAGATAATTTTCAAGTTGTGGGATCTCCCATCTGTACTTTCATACCATCAAGACATTTACGTTTTATGAAAGTACGCTGGGATCCCTGGTCCAATAATGCAGTTACATTTTTTGATTTATGCCTTTTATCATCAATTTTTATCTGTAACACAGGTAAGGCTACTTCAGCAAAACCAACATTATTAACATTAGCAGCAATTTTTACATTAGCTACTGTTTTGTCAGGATTGTCAACATTATCATTATTATCAACATTATCATACAGACCTTTACACATGATTATATGGTGTCTTCCTTTGTGACATTGATAACAGTTGTTTAATTTGGCATGACAATGCTTTACATTGTGATTACCTAAACACCTGATACATCTGTCAAGTTCCTCCAATCTTTCAACTTCATCATTCCATGAATTGTATGCACTGCAATTCTTAGAAAAATGAGTACCCTTGCAGATAAGACAATCTTATTAATTGTGCTACTCTTAGGAGGGTACTTATTCTTCTTACCTTGTGGAGAATCATTATTTCTGATTCCTGCTACTTGATATGCACCTATGCAACTATTTTTAGGAAATGAATTTTGATTATTACCATTGAGATAATTTTTCCCTTTGTGAAACTTGACAGATACCTCAGAGTTATTATGTGATGCATCTTTAAAATGAGTTAGTTGGCTGGTCTGCAACTGCACAATTAATTCTTGTAGACCTTGTCTTATTTCCTCCAGTCCAAAATAACCCTTGTGATATTAGTTCGAGAGTCATTCAAGTGTTTTATAGCTTAATTTATTCTGTACCATGACACTCAATAACCAGTCTGATTCCTTCAAATTATATTTATTACTTAAAGTTTTGAGAGTCCTCTCCAGTTTAACTCTAAACTGCTGTAAACCTTTGTAAGTGTGATCTGGAGATTTTAAATTAACAGTGACATTCACTAGATCCAACCTACTTTGTTCTATATTACCATAAGTGACCTTCAACAAGTCAACTGCTTCCTTGTAAGAGTCAACTACATTGGGAAAGGCTTGTATGAGTATGTGAGCATCTCCTCTAATCTGTCCTTCGAGGTAAAATAATTTAGTTACACAGGCTAGATCACTCCTATCATGCACAGCTGCTTTAAAAATTGACCAAAATTCCTCCCAGTTTTCTCCAGGATTAAATACAGGTAAACATAATTCTGGGAGTTTTGGCAAAGACATCTTATTTGTTGGAGCAGACTGATTAACTGCCTGGTTTACACATTTTAATTTATTCAAAGTCTGACTTTTACAAGAAAGAATATTTTCTTCTAATTCATAATACTGGTTAATCATGAGATCTACTTCAGTCTCATCTACACAGTTTACTAACAAATCTCCTTCATATTTGTTGTAATATAATTTGTATGAATCATATCTATTCCCCAAAGCATCTAAATACAATTTTAAATCATCAGTATTCTCAGTTTCTTGATTCATTAATTCCAAGCACTTACTATATGCCTTGGTTACATGACCTTTTCTAGCCTGTAGTGATGCTTTCTTTGCTCTATATTCCATATGTTTGTCTTCTATATTAATTTCCTCATTTTCAGCCATGATGCAATGTATTAAATTCAACTTAATTAATAACACTGATTATGTACTTAATTATGCACTTCATAAAGATAAATAGTACAACTTACCTTTGAATAAATCCTAGCTACACTTGAGCTTTGCAATTACATGTAAGAAAATTATAATATAAATTTTAAATGTACATTAATACAAACCTTTAGCCAGACTTGGCTTATCAAAATTAATATTATACAAATTAATATAAATCCTTGCCAGAATTTGGCAAAGCAAAATTAATATTATACGCATTAATATAATCTTTAGCCACACTTGGCTTATCCAATTTAATATTGTAATAATTATAATCCTCTACACATTAAGTAAATTTGTGAACTTAACATCCACCTCCTTCTGTCATTTCACATATAATTATTAAGTAATTAACTAATTAATGACTTCACTAATTACCTCCGGTTTAAGAAGGACCAACGGGCAAATTAAATGTGGAAAATTACATTTATCTGGATGTAACTCATAATGTACATACCAGTAAATGGTAACAAAGATAATTATTATTTATCAAAGTAACAGACAAGTAGGAATTTGGGACACCTGGGTCGCAAAAAATGTCCCCCTTCGATACCTACCACTGTCATATCCACAAGTTGCTCTAGGCCTATTAATTACAAATGAAATGTACATACACACCTGGAATTCTGGTAAATATATAAATTTGTGGAGTGTATATTAAAATTAATGATACTTGTACACATTTATATAACAGAAGGAGAATATATCTTAATATCACTCACCAATTTGACTGGAGATTAATGTGCATCATACTCAGAAAACCTCACTGTCTGTACATGAAAATAACACTGGCCAGAGTTACAACATAAACAGACTTATCTGAAGTTCCTGGAGCTGTCTTGTCCAGTCGTCTGATATCTCAAGTTATGCAGGAATGCACATCCAACAATTTCGGCTCCTATTTGAGAGGTGTCAGCACAATTTAACCTCTAGAGCACGAAAATTCTTCCGATTATTCACTAACGTTTGTGTTGACTAGTTCAAACATGGCGAGTCTCTTCTGCGCAGGCGCAGAGCTTCCCATTTTTTATAACATGAATTTTATTAAATACAATGTATTACACTAATTTACATAAGAAATACACTGTATTTTTTTCCGGAAAATACATTATTTTCCACACAACTAGTCTGATTATAAGACGTAAATTAAAGTCCGGTAGATTAGTTAAGAAAAATTTCATAAATTGCGCCGATGAGATGATGGGAAGAAAGACATCAGTTACCATACAAACACAATAAATTATTGATGTAAGCTAAGACAATTTAAAGTAAAAAGTATAATAAAAAATATTTTAAGTTGCAAGATAAGGACGAAAATGTAAGATAAGTAACAGCTGTAAAAAAAAAAGTGAGACATGTATAGTATTTGGGTATATTTAGTGTCGAAACGTTTCGGCTGCTCAGCAGGCTGCTTCAGTCTAATGATGAGGTGACTAATACTAGAGAAAATGAAAAGAGTGGAGAAGTAAATATGATGATATCATTACTTTGGTATCATATTTACTTCTCCCATGCTTCTGCTCTCTTCATCATTTATCTCACCTCTATCTGGCTGAAGAAGTCTGCCGGATAAGCAAAATATTTGAACAATATACTCACCCATTTATTGTATATGTGTCTTACTCATCTACTTGCCGTTAATTTATACCAGAATAATAATAATATAATGTTAAAAGGTAACCTATATTCAAAATAAATAGAAGAGAATAACTTAGAACCAAATTGCTTGGAAATCAAAGGAATAACAAAAACCAGAGTCAGCAAAGCTAATCCATCTATACGTCCAAGCGAGAGTCAGCCTGTTACCGTTGTCATAAACCCGGCCATGTCAAGTCCAACTACCCAATCAAGCCCCAACCCAAAGGAAAAATTAACTCTTCCCCAAATTTAGAGAACCACAAACAGGTGGAAACTTGCGCTTTGACAGCGTGGAGATGACAAGTTGGCCAGGAAGCTGATGTCGTAGTGGTCGAACATAGTGCTTCTCTCACTATTTTGTAACGTCCTTCACCCGTGATGTTTATAATCATAACAATGCTCATGCATTCCCGGCGTTCCTCAAGTGATTTCACTTTCACATATTACAGAAATACACTTCACATTCGGTGTTACACTTTATATGTATAATGGCAATACCAACTGGTGTGTACGTCACTAGCTTCATAGGTCCTACTGCCACTCTATCCCTTGTTTGCATATTTTTATTTTTTACCTTCTCCCTTTTGCTATTAACATTTTTCACTCTCACATTACGGTGCCCCCACATTTCGCTGTTAACCAAACTCAGGTAATTCTTGATCACGCCGTTTCCACACACACTTTGATATTTTTTATGTTTGTATCTTGTGGCACACAGTGGCCTAGTAGATACCACAATGGTTTGGCACTTTTAAAAGAAAATACTGAATTTAGGGTTTCCCCTCGAATTTTTTTCAACTAATAACTATAGTTATCATCTCGTAAGGTTTGATTCACTACTTTGTCACTAACCGACTGATTACTGCTAGGGTTGTTGCACCCCAAAAACACGAAGGATTCACGGAGCCTTGTGTACCCACGTCCTGCTACCCACTCCTGTGTGTGTGTGTTCACTTGTGTGTGTGTGGGGTGTGTGTGTGTGTGTGTGTGTGTGTGTGTGTTTGAAAACATGTGTGGGCGTGTGTGAGTGTTAGTTTTTGGTTTGAGTGATGCGTGGATATGTGTGCCGTGTTATAGCATGTTGTGTGTGGGGGGGGGGAGTTTTAAGGGGAAGGGAGTGGAAGGAGACCTGAGTGATGGAGAGAGAGCAGTGGGAAATGAGGGAGTAGAAGGAGAAGGAAGAAAGAGGAGAGGGAGGGAGGGAAGAGGGAAAGCGAGAGTGGGAATGGGGCGTGGAATGTGAATGTGTGAGTGGGAGGTAGCTTCTTGTTTATTTGTTTAGGCCCTAATGGTTAGAATATTCCTGTATGTGGAGCATTTTGCATAGCACACACGTGTGTGCATGTTGTGTTTGTTTTATGTTTTATAGTCCCTGAGTATGCACACACTCACTTCGTATGTCACAACTAGGTATCACTTTTTTAGCAACATAATAATTCTGTAACCTTAATCATAATGAACGTTTGTTGCCTAAAATCAAAGAAATTTTTAACTTCTATAAACTGGAACAGATTACAGTTACATGAAAGTCCTAATATTGACAAGTTATCCCCACACGTTAGGGCGAATAGTAGTAAATATATTGTCCAGACAGCAGCGGTGCTCACTGATACACTCCGCCTTTGAAATACAAGGAGAAAAAATAACAACAATATAGACGTCAGTAATATATAGCTTCAATTGGTAATTTTGAGTTGCTATTTATGATCAAATATAAATATAGGTTGATAATATTTTTTCATTAAATTAAGATTGTCAATTAGAACTTTCCCGAGTTGCTACTTATGAGTAGTAATGCAGATATATTTTTATTTAAGGGGACCTTTTTTGAAAACTGAGAGTGGGAATGTGGGGGGGGGGACTTTTCATTGTTTTAAGAAAAATGTTTATCGATTTATGACACTGGAGATGTTTTATTTTGGAAAAAAAAGTAAATAGTTCATTACCCTAATGTACACTACTGTCTTTGTGTTTAAATTACTCTGTCAGTCTAGAAACCTTTTTCCAGCTTCCTACCCTTATTTTGGCAGCTATCTTACTGATATTTCTTCAGTTTTGACTGACCTAAGCACCTGCGCCGCACTCACTAGTGGTGTGTTGGCCTACATATGGTGCTTCGAAATCTATCTCTACAATTTAATCGTCCATACTAATTGTTAAGTGTTTGTATGTATGATAATCACTCAGATTCATGTTTGTGACCCCCAGGCCACCAGATGCAGGGCCAAATGCTAATCACTCAATATTAAACCTCTTAAAAAAGGTGATTTTTTACATCATGCTGTAAAGAGTGGTCATCTGGGATCCCAGCTCTTGCGGGCTGTATGATGATTCTCATTGTGATTTCATTCCGGCCTTGGGTTCTCCACAGTTTTCTTCTCTTTAATTATTCTATTAAGTAAACCATGCCACAGAACACCTTTCTGGGTTTGGGAACAATGCTATCAGATGAACAATTTAAAGATCTTATTGTCCTCTACATGTTTCAGAAAACAGGAAAACATCTCGAGAAAAACTGGATACATTCCCATTCGATTTTTTCGTGTATCTTTTCCTCTCACTTTGTGTTTTTGTAGTTAATCACTAACTGATCCTATCGTTATTGTTTCACACTCACTTTATGATTGTTTTTATTATACACTACCTCATCTATCCTTATTTTCTTGTCTCATGGCTTGGATCACACTTACTCTGTTTGAATTTGCTTTGTCAAAACCTACACCCGACACGCCTCCTGGCCTCTCTCTTGCACTGTTTCCCACTTTCAAACTCTTTTATATATACCTGTAATCCACACCTCCTTTTCTGAATTAGGGCAGCATTGTAATACACTAACTCATTTGCTCACTGAAACGGACAGCTTTCGGTGATCCTTTTAATTGACGCTGGTGGGTCAAAAACTACTAGAAGATTCAACGACATTATATGATCTGTTTTATTCTTTCCGTTGGTATGTGTGTGTTTGTGGTGTACTCACCTAGTTGTACTCATCTAGTTGTGGTTGCAGGCGTCGAGTCATAGCTCCTGACCCACTGGTCGCTACTTGGGTCTTCTCCCGAACCATGAGCTTTATCATACCTCTGCTCAAAGCTATGTATGTGATCCGCCTCCACCACATCGAGCTTTCCCAAACTGTTCCACTTCTGACACTCTGTGACTGAAGAAATACATCCTAACATTCCTGTGATTCAGTCTGTGTCTTTCAACTTTCAACTGTGTCCCCCTGTTGCTGTGTCCCATGCTCTGGGAACCATCCTGTCATTGTCCACTCTGTCAAATTCCTTTATATATTTTATATGTCGTTATCATGTCCCCCTATCTCTCCTGTCCTCCAGTGTCGGTGTTTGTGTGTGTGTTGTGTGTGTGTGTGTTGTGTGTGTGGGTGTGTGTATGTGTGTTGTCTGTGTATGTTGTGTGTGTGAGTTGTGTGAGTGTGTGTGTATGTGTGTGTGTGTGTTTGTGTGTCTGAGTGTGTTTGTGTATTTGACTAATCTCTCTAGTATCTCTGTCGTTTAAAACAAGAAAAAGAAGCTCTAAAAAAGTTAAAGTTGCAGGAATAGTACAAAATTTCTTGAGTTTTGGGGCGTTGATGAGCCTACATTATAGTAAATGCTTGTTTAGTGGGCTCCGGATAACCGAACATAACCAACAAGCACCAGAGAGAACACAATTGTGTTAATGATAATAGGCAATGACTTGGAGATGATACTGGAAGACAGAGATTAAAATACAGTTGTGGGTCTTTGATGGAATGGTATATACATCGATGTGTAATTGTTAAAGTTAACTTGAAAAAAATATTTTTGCACATGGCAAGTTAGTTTGATCCCTCGGGAAAATAACAGAGCAAACTCTAAAATAATTTAAGTAATCATTTGAGTAGCGATAAGATGTAAACCGAGAAAATTAGATGAAAATAAAATAAAAAAAACTCATATGACAGGAGAAACTACTAGAAGAGAAAATCGAAAATTCCTAAAAGATAAATTGGTGCATGGGAAAGCGAGAAGAAGAAATTTGGTCAAAAATCTTTAGATATAAATGCGATAACACTGGGTTGATAAACAAAAAAAAAAAGGAAAAAAAACAGCAAGTCTGTGTCCCCTACATTTTTTCCGTTATAAAACATTACGTGAATGATGTCTATCCACCTCTTGTTCACTCTGACTATTGACACTGTCACGAATAACAGAAGAAAGGTTTCAACATGCCTTTCAACTCATCCCATAACGCCGTCAATATTATTATACAAAAAAATGGAGGATTCTGGATGTCCGATCACTCAGAACATGTTATTGTAGGGAAATAAGCCATAAAAGACACATAGCTGCATACAGCAAAATATCACCACTTTATAGTTATATTCCACCAAAAACTTTTTTCTCCAGAGAGTTGTCTTTGGTACTCATGAAGATCTCTCGAGATGCAAGGAAGTCTTTTCTATCCCTTTACTTCCCATTACCCTAGGGCTCTTTAATGACTTTATCATACACGAGTTGGGCTCGTCCCATGAAACTAAAAGTTATTTGGAACAAGTGAAATCTAATGTACTGTATGGTAGAGGACCATGCTCCAGCACACCCAGCTTACAAATGTGTAAGATGACAAGACTCGATCCCCCGACGTGGAGAGACGTATGGACGCATTTCCGAATTGCTCGAAATAACACAGGTCAAACCCGTGCTGGCGAAAAAGGGAAAGAGATGTACAAGGTAATAGTATTGGGTGAGAGAATGTTTTTAGGGAAGGAAAAGACCAGGGCTAGACCAGCTGCGAAGGGCAGTAGGAAGCTTAGTAGAGGGACTGTTGCTGGCAGAGCTGACCGTCGGAGATGCACAGTAGAAGAACTGGTCTCGAGGCGTACGAGGCAAGGACATAATGGGCGGTGGCCGCCGTGTCACATGCCTCTCACTTTCCCTCTCAACCTTTACTCTTTTTTTTTTTTTACAAAACCCAGGTTTTGACAAGAGTTAAGGTTCCTTCTTTATTGACAAGAGCTATTTACAGGTTAAGATTCCTAACTTTATTGGCAAGCTAAGACCTGTTACCTACCTCAGCTCATTTGAACGCTAATTTTTTATGTTATGAGACATACAAGTAGGGAAACAGGAATGAAGTTGAGCCATCTGTGGACCACATTTTCATTTGATCAACTGACTTTATCTCTTGACATCATTATGCTGTACGAATGTTTTCCATACTCGAGTCATCTCCAGAGTATGTTTTGATCATCAGATGAGTGGATGTTCTGAGAAGGTACAGCCAGAGTGAAGTATGGCTGCATTCTGCCCTCTTGTGTGCATAAAAGCTTGTTTTCACGCTGTCCTCGAAGTGGAGCCAAGTGTGGTATCTTTGACATAATTGGCCTTGTACATAACAGTAATGCCACCCACATCCCTCCTTTTTGTTTAAGTCTAAACTCCTAGGTATTGACTGTGAATCTCGGTAGAAATTGTTGCGAGTAAAATCTGTGTTCTTGCTGAAAGTCGGCAATTTTTCAATATTTTTTACCTTATTGAGGCCCTACCTCAAAGTGAAGCGTCTAACTGTGATCGTTAAAATCTTATCCACAGCTTGATAACGTACGGAATGAAAAACTAAAACACGAAATTTTGGAGCTTTAAAAGCAAGTTAACACTAATGCAAATTATGCAGTATGAACGTGAATTCACAAGAATGATGAGTCCTTGTTCGCAAAAATGAAAAAAGTACCAACATTGTTTGCTTTTAATAATTGTACAATGAGTGGAGAGAAATATGCTGAAGATGCGCGATCCATCATGCTGTATAATCAATGAAACCAGAATGAGACAAAGATTCTTTGTATCGACAGGTTATTGGTAATGAAAATTATACATAACTGCTCTAAATTGGAAAAGCAAAATTTTAGTCAGTTGTGGAATACAATCTTAAGGCCAGTCAATGAATGTGATAAATCAGGAAATCTCCCAACTCACCATTATTCCTCTTTCAAATGAAATTACGAACCTTGGAAAGAGAGAAGTACAAATTTCCCTCCGAGGAATCGAAATAATAGTTTAAAATGCCCATTAAACTGAAAATCTGCGTACAAAGATAAATCTGTAGATAGCAGTTTTTGAGAAGATTATCGAAAGTTGGTTGCAAATACCATCTTTGCTTTATTGGCAGGATTTACGGAAGCTATAACAGGCCTTGTCCTTATACCCAAACAAAAAAATCTATGACGAACAACTGTACAAAAAGCTGATGACGAGCATCTTCATGCGAAAACAATAAGGAAAGTAAACTTTCAAATGTTATTGTGAAGTTGGAAGCATTCCATCATTGACTGTCCATATCTCGGATCATTACCTTACCTCGTTTGTCAGTGTAATTTGCAGTTTCCAAACATGTGCCTATAAGCTTTCAGCCCACATCTATATACCGAACTCCTCCGAGCATATGCTCTTGAATTTCAATGATTTTCCTTCAACATTTAACTGAAGTAAGAAAAGTGATGCTTAAGAAGCACAACATGACGTTCAAATCGCATGGCAATTGGTAAGGCAAAAGACAATGCCATTACCATCAGTTTTTCTGACTGTCGCACTGCGTATATTGAGGCAAGAGCATCATTGGAAATAGGAGTATGTCTAAGGTTGCGTATAGCTAACTGTGTGTCACCATTTTTTTTACCCAAGGTTGGGAATATTTGGAGGAACATTTTCAATGTCATTGAATAAATGGAGGCGTAATTTCATGCTCTGAGGTCCAGGGAGGTATAACATCTTTTTAGAGTGAAGAAGAGCAGAATGTGGAGTGTGGGTGATGTGCGTGAGGCAATACGTAGAATGAAAGGGGTAAAGCAGCTGGAAGTGACAAGATCATGGACAGAAATGTTTAAAAGCAGGGGGGGGGGAGGATAAATATTGGAGGGTGGGTTGGTATTTTTGCTTAATAACATGTATGAAAGAGGGACGGTACCTATGGATTGGCAGAGAGCTTGTATAGTTTCTTTATTTAAAGGGAAGGGGGACAAAAGAGACTGCAAAAATTATAGGGGAAATAGTTTAGTGAGTATACCAGGAAATAGTGGACGGTAGTGGTTATTATTGAAAGAATTAGAGGTAAGACAGAGAGTAGGATTTCGGATGAGCTAGGAGCTCTAGAGTGGTAGGGATGTATATGATTCAAAGTGTCTTACTCATCTACTTTCCGTTATTTTTATACCAGAATAATAATAATATAATGTTAAAAGGTAACCTATATTCAAAACAAATAGAAGAGAATAACTTAGAACCAAATTGCTTGGAATCATAAGGAATAACAAAAAAACCAGAGTCAGCATAGGCTAATCCATCTATACGTCCAAGCGAGAGTCACTCTGTTAACCGTTGTCATAAAACCGCCATGTCTAGTCCAACTACCCGAAAATCAAGCCCCAACCCAAAGGAAAAATTAACATCTTCCCTATTGAGATGACCAAGAAAGAGCCACATCTCCCTTCAGGAGAAAAAAAATTGAAGTAACAACTTATAGGGATACCGGGACTTACTGTTCTCTTTTAAGAGAGGGAGTACTCCCATCTCTGAAAAGACGTTCTTTTAGAAGCATTTGGAGGAGCTGTATTTTCTGTCCCTTTACATAAGATACATGTGCACTGTTTCTGTCTTGAAAGTCAGCTTGACTGTCCATTTTCTTCCCTTCAAGTACCCTCCTATTCTCTGAAAATTTACTGCCTCAGAGATGTGCTCTTCGCTTATTTCTTTGATGATGTTTTCAATCTCCTGTCTTCTTGCTGTCTTTCATTGTGTGTCCTTCCCTCGCTCTACTGAAGCCCATGAATGAACATTGACTTCTCCCTCTCCTCCTCTCATTGCCATTCCCTGTGTTTCTGGTTCCCATTTGTACATGGCCATTTTCTCCCTTATTTTTTCTTTAGCTCATGGTGGCATTGTCGTGCCTCTGGATGGAACTTATCCCCCTCTCGACCTACACCCCCTCTCCCACCAGCATCCCTGCTTCCAGCTGCTTTCCCCCTTTATTCCTCAGCCCTGCATGGTGGGCTGATAGGGTCTTACTGTAAGTTAAGTCTCCTTTTTTCCTGTTGGGCTCCTCGTTCAGTAGGGGTGTACCAGCTTCAGATGCTAAGTCTCTTCTAGTCAATACCCGTGTAACTCACTTAAGCCTATTTACATCATATTCTAGGGCCCTTATCCTGCTGTCTGCAAAATTGACTTGTGACTCCCATTACCTCTTCTCCTCCTGCATTCTATCTTCTAATATCACAGAAAGCTCTGCCTCCGTCCTTTTCTCCGTTCTCATATAAAACTTACCTAGGTTGCTCTCCCACTCTTGTTCCATCCTTTTGCATTGCTCTTCCATTCATTCCCCCCTACCTGAACCATTCTCCTCTGATCCCCTGAGCCTTCTTTCCCTCTGTACTCACCAATTTGCACTCACTTATTTGTGGTAGCAGGTGTGTGTGTGTGTGTGTGTGTGTGTGTGTGTGTGTGTGTGTGTACTCACCTAGTTGAAGCCGCAGGGATCGAGTCCAAGCTTCTGGCCCCGCCTCTTCACTGGTCGTTACAGGTCACTCTCCCTGAACCGTGAGCTTTATCATACCTCTGCTTAAACAAACATTGTTAGGAGTGTGTGTGTGTGAGTGTGTATGTGTGTGTGTGTGAGGTTGTGTGTTGTGAGTGTGTGTTGTGTGTGTGTGTGTTTGTGTGTGTTTGTGTGTGCATGCAGTTCCGTGCTTGTAATGTGGGGTGGAGGAGTTGTAAGGGAGAAAGAATGGCGAGAGAGAGAGGGACAGGGAAAGTGACGAGGGGGTGAAGAAAGAGTGGAAGAGGGCTAGAGGGAGAGAAGGGTAGAATGGAAGGAGGGAGAGAGGAAGGACAGGGAATGGGGGGAGGGATGAAGAGGAAGAGGGGAAAAGAGAAAAAGGAGAAAGAAAGAGACAGACAGAGAATTGTAGGGAGAGTGTTAGAGTGAATTGAAACTAGGTGGTAATAGTGCTAACTTTTCACAGTGAGGTGCAGCTGACATGTCCAACGTAGGCATGTGTATGTGTGTGTGGGTGTTGTGTGTGTGTGTTGTGGTGTGTTGTGTGTCTGTGGTGTGGTGTGTGTGTGTGTGTGTGTGTGTGTGTGTGTGTGGTGTGGTGTGTGTGTTGTGGTGGTTGAGTTGTGTGTGTGTGTGTGGGTGTGGTTGTGTGCGTGTGTGTGTGTGTGTGTGTGGTGTGTGTGTGTGTGTGTGTACTCACCTAGTTTTACTCACCGTAGTTGAGGTTGCGGGGTCGTGTCCGAGCTCCTGGGCCCCGCTCTTCACTGATCGCTACTAGGTCACTTCTCCCTGAGCCGTGGAGCTTTATCATACCTCTGCATATAAAGCTATGTATGGATCCTGCCTCCACTACATTCGCATCCCAAACTATTCCACTTACTGACTACCAGTGGCTGAAAAATATCTTCCTAACACCCTGTGATTCATCTTGTCCTCAGCTTCCAACTGTGTCCCTTGTTACTGTGTCCAAATCCCCCCCTTCCTGGAACATCCTTCTTTGGTTCACCTTGTCAATTCCCTCAGTAATTTGTTTGTCGTTATCCATGGCCCCCTATCTCTCCTGTCCTCCAGGTCGTCCAGTTGATTTCCCTTAACCTCTCCTCGTAGACATACCTCTTAGCTCTGGGACTAGTCTTGTTGCAAAACCCTTGCACTTTCTCTAGTTTCTTCTTTCACGTGCTTGGCTAGGTGTGGGTTCCAAACGTGGTGCCGTGCATACTCCAATCAGGGCCTAACATACACGGGTACAGGGTCCTGAATGATTCCTTATTAAGATGTCGGAAATGCTGTTCTGAGGTTTGCTAGGCGCCCCCATATGCTGCACAGTTATTTTGGTTGGATGTGCCTTCAGGAGGTGTGCTGGTTTTATACTCACGCCCAAGAGCTTTTTTCTTGAGTGAGGTTTGTAGTCTCTGACCCCCTAGACTGTACTCCTCTGCGGCCCTCTTTGCCCTTCCCCATCTTCATGTGACTTTTCAACTTGGTGGATAGAACTCCAGGAGCACAATTGCGGACACTAGGTCTGCAGCCTGTCCAGATCCTTTGTATTTCTTCCTGGTCTTCGATCGAGTGAATTCTTTCCTCAACTTCATCAGTCATCTCAAACAGGGACACCTCGAGAGTCTATTTCCTTCCGTCCATGTCGTTCACAAATAACGACAGAACAGCACAGGTCCTAGGACTGACCCTGCGGGACCGCCGTTGGTCCACAGGTGCCCACTCTGACACCTCGCCACGTACAATGACTCGCTGCTGTCTTGCTGACAAGTATTCCCCTGATCGCATTGTAGTGCCTTCCCTGTTAATCCCTGCTTGGTCCTCCAGTTTTTGGCACCCATCTCTTTGGGAACTGTGTCAAACGCCTTCTTGCAGTCCATAAAATGCAATCCACCCACCCCTCTCTCTCTTGTCTACTGCCCTGTCACCAGTTCATAGAACTCCATAAGGTTTGTGACCAACAGGATTTCCCGTCCCTGAAACCACGCTGGCTGCTGTTGATGAGAGTTCATGTCCTTTCTAGTGTTCCACCACTCTCTCCCTGATAATCTTCTCCATGATTTTGCATACTATACATGTCATGACACTGTCTGTAGTTTTAATGCTTCATGTCTGTCCTCCTTTTTAAGAGATGGGACTACATTTGCAGTCTTCCCATGCCTCAGTCAATCTCCCTTTTCGATAGATGTAATGAATATTGGTTGTTAGGGTACACGATAGCGCCTCTGCTCCTCTCTCAATACCATGGGGGAGATGTTTTATCTGGCCCCAATGCACTTTGAGTACTAGCTCACCTCTAGAAGCCTCTTCACTTCTTCTCGGTTGTGTGCACTGTGTCCTCAGCACTTGGTGGTGTGCCCCACCTCTCTGTCTTTCTGAGAGTCCCATCAGTCTCCTCTGTGACACTTCTTTGAATCTTTGTTGAGTTCTTATCCATACTTCACGGTCATTTCCTGTTTGTCTCTCCTCCTCCTTCCTTAGCCTGATTAACCTGGTCCTTGACTGTTTGTTTTCCTCCTCCTGATGTGGCTGTACAACAGTTTTTTCGGGACAGATTTGGCTTTCGCTGCTATGTCATTTCATATTGTCTTTGGGCCTCCCTTCTTATCTGTGCATATTCGTTTTCTGGCTCTGACGACTGTTCTCCTTATTCTCCTGGTCCTTTGCCAGATCTATATTCTTTACCATTCCTAGCACACTTGTTTTTTGCCTCCCTGCACCTTTGGTAAACCATGGCTCATCCTGCTTTTTTCATTACTCCCTGTTACCCATGGGTACAAACCTCTCCTCAACCTCCTTGCATTTTGTTGCTACATATTCCATCATCTCATTAACTGGCTTCCCACCCCTGCCAGTTCTCTGTCCCACTGAACCCCGTTTCAGGTAGTTCTCATTCCTGGTGTAGTCCCCTTTCTTGGTATTTGCTTCATTCGTCTGTCCTTCCTGCTTCTTCTCTCCCTCCACTTGTAGGCTCTACTGTGGTATTCGAAGCTTAAAACCACAGTGTCACTGGCACCAAGGGGACTTTCATATGTGATGTCCTCGAATACTGCACTACTCAAGCTCGAATACTAAGTCCAGCCTTGCTGGTTCACATGCCTCTCCTCTCTCTCATGTGTATGTCCCTTGACGTGTTGGTACATGAAGTTCCTCCAGTAACCAACCTCCATCATCTTAGCCCTCCATGCGTATCTTGAAGGCCCACATGTGGAGTCCAGTTCTCCTAATCGATCTCCTTAGTGTTACCAAGCCACTCCATGATCAGAGCTTTGCCCTCATGCATGAGCTCTTACTGTGCCACTCTAAGCCCAGTGTCTGTCAACCACGCGCTCAATTGCTCTTGCTCTCGTCGTACTCTTGCCTTGGCCGCCTGCTGTTCTGTGGGTGGGTTATATCATCACTGCTATTACCCTACTCCTTGGGACCTCCAAGAGTTGAAGAGTGGTTTTCCCACTATGTAATCACTTTTCTCCATCTCACAGCTCATCAAAATTCCAGCGAGATTTTTGATCAGCAATGCGCCTACTAACCTACCCTCTCCCACCCCCTGTTCCCCTCTGTCTTCCACAGGATTGGTATCCCAAACCGTTGAGAAGATGGCACTATTGTTATCATACCTGTAGCTGGGTTCTGTTTTGTTTTTTTCTGTGAGAGCTATGATTGTCCGGTGATGCTTCATTGACTCTTTCGTGCCACTTCTCCTCCACTTATTGTTATTCCATCACGTTTGTGGTACCATATCTTCAGTTTCCTTTCCAACACTGTGGTTTTGGGGGGCCTGTGAGGGTGGGGAGACCTGGTGGCATACTGTGGTATTCTATTGCTCGGTGTTGGGTGAGGCTGTAGGGTATGGATTAAGTGTGTGTTGGTGGGATGGTGTGATAGGGTGTATGTTTCTGAGAGTATTGTGTGGTGTGCTTGCCCTTGCTGTTCTGTCCTGCTCTGACTGACCTCTGCTGGTTCCCGGACCTTGTCTCTTTTCCTTAGCTCCTTTCGCTTTTTTTGTCCTCTCCTCACATGCTGCTGATCGTTCTGATTTTTTCTGATTCGCTGTCCTAGGAACACCCTCTTGTACTCTTCCGAGTATTTCAATCGTGGTTTCTTCCTTGAGGATCCTGGTTTCCGCACATGAGTTTCCGTCCTGAGAATCAAGCTTGGATTGGTCGTTTTCTCCCTTCGAGTACCCCCCTATTCTCTGAAAATCTTACAATCTCGGTCCACTCTTCACCGTATTTCCGTGATGATTTCATCATCTCCTTTCTTCCTGCTTCCTTTTCTACAGTGTGTGTCCCTTCCTCTCTCCCTGAAGCCCATGGTAAACACTGATTTTTGCCCTTTCTTCCACCCATTGCCTCACCCTCTGTGACATCTGGATCCTGCCTGTATGTGGCAGGTTCTCCTTGATTTTTCCAGTGGCTCTTGATAGCCGTGTTGTCCTCACAATTCGACCTATCACCCTCTCATCTTGCAACTCAGCTAGATCTTTTCCCTTTAGCACTCCTTGTCCTCCTTGGCAGATTGATGTGACCTTATGCATAATTCATAAATCCATTCTTCCTGTTCGGCCTCAGCAGCTTCATAATCTGTGGTCTTCTCTGGTCACTGCCCCTGTAACTCTCTTCAGCCGTATTTATCTCAACTTCTAGACCCTATCTTGGCTACTGCAGTTCGAACTTGTCCCCTGCAATTCTTTGTCTCCTTCTCCCAACCTCCTTTCCAATTTCACAGAGAGCTCTTTCTCCTTTTTTCAAGACACAGCCTCCTAATTGTTTCTCTCCGGAGCACTGTTCAACATCCTTTTCCCACTGCTCTCCATCCATCCACTCCTCCCTACCTCCGAACCATTCTCATTCTGGTCCTTGGTTCCTGGCGAGTCCCACCATTTTTTTTTTTTTTTTGTGATGAGAAGAGAAGAATGGGGGGGAAAGGTAGAGAGGAAGAGAGAGTGAAGGGAAGAGTAGGAGAGGGGAGAGTTAGACGGAAAATGGGGACGATAGAGAGGCAAGAGAGAGAGAGAGCAAGAGAGAGAGAGAGCAAGAGAGAGAGCAAGAGAGAGAGAGGAGCAAAGAGAGAGAGAGAAGCAAGAAGAGAGAGAGCAAGAGGGAGAGAGAGCAAAGGAGAGAGAGTAGAGAGCAAGAGAGAGAGAGAGAGCAAGCGAGAGAGAGAGAGATCAAGAGAGAGAGAGAGAGGGCAAGAGAGAAGAGCAAGAGAGAGAAGAGAGCAAGAGAAGATAGATCAAGAGAGAGAGAGAGCAAGAGAGAGAGAGAGCAAGAGAGAGAGAGACAAGAGAGAGAGAGAGAGAGCAAGAAGAGAGAGAGAGCAAGAGATGAGAGAGAGGGAGGAGAGATGAGTCATAGAAGAGAGAGAGAGAGAGCAAGATGAGAGGTAGCTGAGCAAGAGAAGAGAGGAGCAAGAGAGAGAGCCAGAGAGAGAGAAGAGCAAGATAGAGAGAGAGGCAAAAGAGAGAGAGCAAGAGAGAGAGAGAGCAAGAGAAGAGAGAGAGCGCGATGAGAGAGAGCAAGAGAGAGGATGAGAGCAAGAGAGAGAGAGAGCAAGAAGGGAGAGAGCAAGAGAGAGAGAGAGCAAGAGAGAGAGAGAGAGCAAGAGAGAGAGAGAGCAAGAGAGAGAGAGACAAGAGAGAGAGAGAGCAATAGAGCGAGAGATGAAGATAGAGGAGAGAGCAAGAGAAGAGACAAGAGAAGAGAGAGAGAGAGCAAGAGAGATAGCAAGAGAGATAGAGAGATGAGAGAAGAGAGAGAGATAGAGAGAGAGATAGAGAGAGATACAGGGAGGAAGGGAGGGAAGGGAAAAGGGAAGTGCAAAGAGTGGGAGGAAGGGGGAAAGAGAGGGGGAGATGGAAGAGCGAGAGGGGAGAGAGCTAGGGGGGGGGTGAGGGATGGGAGGATGAGAGAGGTTGGGGGAAAGGGAAGAGGGGAGAGATAATGGTGAGGGGACCAGATTTTAGAGGGAGAGATGTTAGAGGGGGGGAGGTGTTAGAGGTAAGAGGTGTTAGAGGGGAAAGGATGGGAGAGGGAAGAGAGAGAGAAGAAAGGTAAGAGAGATAGGTAGAGAGAGAGATATAGGTAATAGAGTGAGAGAGGTAGAGATAGGTCTAGCTTAGTGATAGAAAAGAGGGGGGGAGAGAGAAAGTTCAAGATGGTCATTTCACAGGAACGGTGTGAAATCCTGTGTATTGGTGTTTGCGTGTGTACTACAGCTTACAATGTAGCTTATCCTGTGTGTGTACGTTGTGTGTGTATGTGGTGTATGTGTGTATGTGTGTGTGTGTGTGTGTGTATGTGTTGTGTGTGTTTGTGTGTGTGTAGATGGTGTGTATGTTGTGTGATGTGTGTGTGTATGTGTGTGTGTGTGTGAGTTGTGTGTGGTGTGTGTGTGTGTGTGTGGTGTGTGTGTGTGTGTGGTGGTGTGTGTGTGTGTGTGTGGTGTGTGTGTGTGCCCTCCACTTCTAAGTATTCATACTGCTAAATAAATACCGGTAGAATACCAGTAATTCTAAGCTTACCAAAACTTGTAGGTTGTCATTTAGGGCAGGGGGGAGAGGTTGGACACTTATCGATTCTACTTCATAAAATTCCAGAAAGTACAATGTTGTAAAATTAGCTTGTCTCATCTTAAGTGTGTATGTGTATTGTGTGGTTGTATGTGTGTGTGGGTGTGTTGGTGTGTGTGTGTTGTGTGTGTGTGTGTGTGTGTGTTGTGTGTGTGTGTGGTGTGTGTGTGTGATGGCTCGTGTGTATGTAGCCGCCACTTCTAAATAGTCCTACTGCTAAAATATTCATAGTAATACCCGTATTCTAAAAACTACCAACAGTGATCAAGCACTTATCACTTCTACTTATAAAACACAGAAAAGTAAATTAAGGTTGTAAAATTTAGCTTGTCTGACTTCTATAGTGTCTGAAGTCACCCTCACTAGGCTTCCCCTCGCTAGGCTGCTCCTCGCTAGTCCAACCCTAAAAAATTCTTTTTCACCTTATCTATCTATTATCTGCTCTAATTCTGGTAATAGCTTGCAGGAAGTGAGTGACCATATCAAACAGTGACTCAAGGCAGGATTCAGAACCCCCCAAAAAAACAACCCCAACAGTTGAGTGAATACTTAAGCTGCAGTGATGCGATGACAATGTTTGCCAGAGCTGAAGACGTAGCCTTCCTATCACTAATACTGACACAGATGAAAATTCGTCACCTGTGCTTTAAAACCGTATATGCTCATGCATCCCGCCTGCGTCCCTTAAGGGGGGGGGGGGGGGGGGGGGGGGGGCAGTGTCACTTATGAATAGATACACTTCACTTATATTGGAATACGCATTCACATTCGGTGTGTGTGTATGGTGTGTTGTGATTGTGTGTGTGTGTATGTACTCAACTAGTTGTACTCACCTAGTCGAGGTTGTGGGGGTCGAGTCCGAGCTCCTGGCCCCGCCCTCTTCACTGATCGCTACTAGGGTCCACTCTCCCTGACCCCGTGGAGCTTTATCATACCTCTGCTTAAAGCTTATGATGGATCCTGTTATGGATCCTGTATGGCTCCCTGAATGATCCTGTGTGTATGTGTGTGTGTGTGTGTGTGTGTGTGTGTATGTGTGTGTGTATTGTGTGTGTGTATGTGTGGTTGTGTGTGTGTGTGTGTGGTGTGTGGAGTGTGTGTGTGGTGTGTGTAGTTGTGTGTGTAATGTGTATGTGTGTGTGCGTCGTGTGTGTGCCGTGGTGGTGTGTGTGTGTGTGTGTGTGTGTGTGTGTGTGTGTTGTGTGTGTGTGTGTTGGTTTTGCCCCCACTTCTAAGAATTCAAACTGCTAATAAATACCGGTAGAACCAGTAATTCTAAGCTTACCAATACGTGTAACACTTATTCGATTCTACTCTAAAATTCTGAAAGTAGCGAGGTAGTAAAAACTTTAGGCTTGTCTCAGCTTAAGTGTCCTGACATATCCCTCACTACCCGCTTTAACAATACTCCTTGCACTGTCCTCTATGCATATTTTCTACTCTAATTTCTGGTAATGGCTTTGCCATGAGTGAGTGACCAGTATCTAACAGTGATGATGGACCAGATCTCAATCTTGCAATATGCAACCACAAACAGGTGGAAACTTGCGCTTTGACAGCGTGGAGATGACAAGTTGGCCAGGAAGCTGATGTCGTAGTGGTCGAACATAGTGCTTCTCTCACTATTTTGTAACGTCCTTCACCCGTGATGTTTATAATCATAACAATGCTCATGCATTCCCGGCGTTCCTCAAGTGATTTCACTTTCACATATTACAGAAATACACTTCACATTCGGTGTTACACTTTATATGTATAATGGCAATACCAACTGGTGTGTACGTCACTAGCTTCATAGGTCCTACTGCCACTCTATCCCTTGTTTGCATATTTTTATTTTTTACCTTCTCCCTTTTGCTATTAACATTTTTCACTCTCACATTACGGTGCCCCCACATTTCGCTGTTAACCAAACTCAGGTAATTCTTGATCACGCCGTTTCCACACACACTTTGATATTTTTTATGTTTGTATCTTGTGGCACACAGTGGCCTAGTAGATACCACAATGGTTTGGCACTTTTAAAAGAAAATACTGAATTTAGGGTTTCCCCTCGAATTTTTTTCAACTAATAACTATAGTTATCATCTCGTAAGGTTTGATTCACTACTTTGTCACTAACCGACTGATTACTGCTAGGGTTGTTGCACCCCAAAAACACGAAGGATTCACGGAGCCTTGTGTACCCACGTCCTGCTACCCACTCCTGTGTGTGTGTGTTCACTTGTGTGTGTGTGGGGTGTGTGTGTGTGTGTGTGTGTGTGTGTGTGTTTGAAAACATGTGTGGGCGTGTGTGAGTGTTAGTTTTTGGTTTGAGTGATGCGTGGATATGTGTGCCGTGTTATAGCATGTTGTGTGTGGGGGGGGGGAGTTTTAAGGGGAAGGGAGTGGAAGGAGACCTGAGTGATGGAGAGAGAGCAGTGGGAAATGAGGGAGTAGAAGGAGAAGGAAGAAAGAGGAGAGGGAGGGAGGGAAGAGGGAAAGCGAGAGTGGGAATGGGGCGTGGAATGTGAATGTGTGAGTGGGAGGTAGCTTCTTGTTTATTTGTTTAGGCCCTAATGGTTAGAATATTCCTGTATGTGGAGCATTTTGCATAGCACACACGTGTGTGCATGTTGTGTTTGTTTTATGTTTTATAGTCCCTGAGTATGCACACACTCACTTCGTATGTCACAACTAGGTATCACTTTTTTAGCAACATAATAATTCTGTAACCTTAATCATAATGAACGTTTGTTGCCTAAAATCAAAGAAATTTTTAACTTCTATAAACTGGAACAGATTACAGTTACATGAAAGTCCTAATATTGACAAGTTATCCCCACACGTTAGGGCGAATAGTAGTAAATATATTGTCCAGACAGCAGCGGTGCTCACTGATACACTCCGCCTTTGAAATACAAGGAGAAAAAATAACAACAATATAGACGTCAGTAATATATAGCTTCAATTGGTAATTTTGAGTTGCTATTTATGATCAAATATAAATATAGGTTGATAATATTTTTTCATTAAATTAAGATTGTCAATTAGAACTTTCCCGAGTTGCTACTTATGAGTAGTAATGCAGATATATTTTTATTTAAGGGGACCTTTTTTGAAAACTGAGAGTGGGAATGTGGGGGGGGGGACTTTTCATTGTTTTAAGAAAAATGTTTATCGATTTATGACACTGGAGATGTTTTATTTTGGAAAAAAAAGTAAATAGTTCATTACCCTAATGTACACTACTGTCTTTGTGTTTAAATTACTCTGTCAGTCTAGAAACCTTTTTCCAGCTTCCTACCCTTATTTTGGCAGCTATCTTACTGATATTTCTTCAGTTTTGACTGACCTAAGCACCTGCGCCGCACTCACTAGTGGTGTGTTGGCCTACATATGGTGCTTCGAAATCTATCTCTACAATTTAATCGTCCATACTAATTGTTAAGTGTTTGTATGTATGATAATCACTCAGATTCATGTTTGTGACCCCCAGGCCACCAGATGCAGGGCCAAATGCTAATCACTCAATATTAAACCTCTTAAAAAAGGTGATTTTTTACATCATGCTGTAAAGAGTGGTCATCTGGGATCCCAGCTCTTGCGGGCTGTATGATGATTCTCATTGTGATTTCATTCCGGCCTTGGGTTCTCCACAGTTTTCTTCTCTTTAATTATTCTATTAAGTAAACCATGCCACAGAACACCTTTCTGGGTTTGGGAACAATGCTATCAGATGAACAATTTAAAGATCTTATTGTCCTCTACATGTTTCAGAAAACAGGAAAACATCTCGAGAAAAACTGGATACATTCCCATTCGATTTTTTCGTGTATCTTTTCCTCTCACTTTGTGTTTTTGTAGTTAATCACTAACTGATCCTATCGTTATTGTTTCACACTCACTTTATGATTGTTTTTATTATACACTACCTCATCTATCCTTATTTTCTTGTCTCATGGCTTGGATCACACTTACTCTGTTTGAATTTGCTTTGTCAAAACCTACACCCGACACGCCTCCTGGCCTCTCTCTTGCACTGTTTCCCACTTTCAAACTCTTTTATATATACCTGTAATCCACACCTCCTTTTCTGAATTAGGGCAGCATTGTAATACACTAACTCATTTGCTCACTGAAACGGACAGCTTTCGGTGATCCTTTTAATTGACGCTGGTGGGTCAAAAACTACTAGAAGATTCAACGACATTATATGATCTGTTTTATTCTTTCCGTTGGTATGTGTGTGTTTGTGTGTACTCACCTAGTTGTACTCATCTAGTTGTGGTTGCAGGCGTCGAGTCATAGCTCCTGACCCACTGGTCGCTACTGGGTCATTCTCCCTGAACCATGAGCTTTATCATACCTCTGCTCAAAGCTATGTATGGATCCTGCCTCCACCACATCGCTTCCCAAACTGTTCCACTTCCTGACTACTCTGTGACTGAAGAAATACTTCCTAACATTCCTGTGATTCATCTGTGTCTTCAACTTTCAACTGTGTCCCCTTGTTGCTGTGTCCCATCTCTGGGAACCATCCTGTCATTGTCCACTCTGTCAAATTCCTTTATATATTTTATATGTCGTTATCATGTCCCCCTATCTCTCCTGTCCTCCAGTGTCGGTGTTTGTGTGTGTGTTGTGTGTGTGTGTGTTGTGTGTGTGGGTGTGTGTATGTGTGTTGTCTGTGTATGTTGTGTGTGTGAGTTGTGTGAGTGTGTGTGTATGTGTGTGTGTGTGTTTGTGTGTCTGAGTGTGTTTGTGTATTTGACTAATCTCTCTAGTATCTCTGTCGTTTAAAACAAGAAAAAGAAGCTCTAAAAAAGTTAAAGTTGCAGGAATAGTACAAAATTTCTTGAGTTTTGGGGCGTTGATGAGCCTACATTATAGTAAATGCTTGTTTAGTGGGCTCCGGATAACCGAACATAACCAACAAGCACCAGAGAGAACACAATTGTGTTAATGATAATAGGCAATGACTTGGAGATGATACTGGAAGACAGAGATTAAAATACAGTTGTGGGTCTTTGATGGAATGGTATATACATCGATGTGTAATTGTTAAAGTTAACTTGAAAAAAATATTTTTGCACATGGCAAGTTAGTTTGATCCCTCGGGAAAATAACAGAGCAAACTCTAAAATAATTTAAGTAATCATTTGAGTAGCGATAAGATGTAAACCGAGAAAATTAGATGAAAATAAAATAAAAAAAACTCATATGACAGGAGAAACTACTAGAAGAGAAAATCGAAAATTCCTAAAAGATAAATTGGTGCATGGGAAAGCGAGAAGAAGAAATTTGGTCAAAAATCTTTAGATATAAATGCGATAACACTGGGTTGATAAACAAAAAAAAAAAGGAAAAAAAACAGCAAGTCTGTGTCCCCTACATTTTTTCCGTTATAAAACATTACGTGAATGATGTCTATCCACCTCTTGTTCACTCTGACTATTGACACTGTCACGAATAACAGAAGAAAGGTTTCAACATGCCTTTCAACTCATCCCATAACGCCGTCAATATTATTATACAAAAAAATGGAGGATTCTGGATGTCCGATCACTCAGAACATGTTATTGTAGGGAAATAAGCCATAAAAGACACATAGCTGCATACAGCAAAATATCACCACTTTATAGTTATATTCCACCAAAAACTTTTTTCTCCAGAGAGTTGTCTTTGGTACTCATGAAGATCTCTCGAGATGCAAGGAAGTCTTTTCTATCCCTTTACTTCCCATTACCCTAGGGCTCTTTAATGACTTTATCATACACGAGTTGGGCTCGTCCCATGAAACTAAAAGTTATTTGGAACAAGTGAAATCTAATGTACTGTATGGTAGAGGACCATGCTCCAGCACACCCAGCTTACAAATGTGTAAGATGACAAGACTCGATCCCCCGACGTGGAGAGACGTATGGACGCATTTCCGAATTGCTCGAAATAACACAGGTCAAACCCGTGCTGGCGAAAAAGGGAAAGAGATGTACAAGGTAATAGTATTGGGTGAGAGAATGTTTTTAGGGAAGGAAAAGACCAGGGCTAGACCAGCTGCGAAGGGCAGTAGGAAGCTTAGTAGAGGGACTGTTGCTGGCAGAGCTGACCGTCGGAGATGCACAGTAGAAGAACTGGTCTCGAGGCGTACGAGGCAAGGACATAATGGGCGGTGGCCGCCGTGTCACATGCCTCTCACTTTCCCTCTCAACCTTTACTCTTTTTTTTTTTTTACAAAACCCAGGTTTTGACAAGAGTTAAGGTTCCTTCTTTATTGACAAGAGCTATTTACAGGTTAAGATTCCTAACTTTATTGGCAAGCTAAGACCTGTTACCTACCTCAGCTCATTTGAACGCTAATTTTTTATGTTATGAGACATACAAGTAGGGAAACAGGAATGAAGTTGAGCCATCTGTGGACCACATTTTCATTTGATCAACTGACTTTATCTCTTGACATCATTATGCTGTACGAATGTTTTCCATACTCGAGTCATCTCCAGAGTATGTTTTGATCATCAGATGAGTGGATGTTCTGAGAAGGTACAGCCAGAGTGAAGTATGGCTGCATTCTGCCCTCTTGTGTGCATAAAAGCTTGTTTTCACGCTGTCCTCGAAGTGGAGCCAAGTGTGGTATCTTTGACATAATTGGCCTTGTACATAACAGTAATGCCACCCACATCCCTCCTTTTTGTTTAAGTCTAAACTCCTAGGTATTGACTGTGAATCTCGGTAGAAATTGTTGCGAGTAAAATCTGTGTTCTTGCTGAAAGTCGGCAATTTTTCAATATTTTTTACCTTATTGAGGCCCTACCTCAAAGTGAAGCGTCTAACTGTGATCGTTAAAATCTTATCCACAGCTTGATAACGTACGGAATGAAAAACTAAAACACGAAATTTTGGAGCTTTAAAAGCAAGTTAACACTAATGCAAATTATGCAGTATGAACGTGAATTCACAAGAATGATGAGTCCTTGTTCGCAAAAATGAAAAAAGTACCAACATTGTTTGCTTTTAATAATTGTACAATGAGTGGAGAGAAATATGCTGAAGATGCGCGATCCATCATGCTGTATAATCAATGAAACCAGAATGAGACAAAGATTCTTTGTATCGACAGGTTATTGGTAATGAAAATTATACATAACTGCTCTAAATTGGAAAAGCAAAATTTTAGTCAGTTGTGGAATACAATCTTAAGGCCAGTCAATGAATGTGATAAATCAGGAAATCTCCCAACTCACCATTATTCCTCTTTCAAATGAAATTACGAACCTTGGAAAGAGAGAAGTACAAATTTCCCTCCGAGGAATCGAAATAATAGTTTAAAATGCCCATTAAACTGAAAATCTGCGTACAAAGATAAATCTGTAGATAGCAGTTTTTGAGAAGATTATCGAAAGTTGGTTGCAAATACCATCTTTGCTTTATTGGCAGGATTTACGGAAGCTATAACAGGCCTTGTCCTTATACCCAAACAAAAAAATCTATGACGAACAACTGTACAAAAAGCTGATGACGAGCATCTTCATGCGAAAACAATAAGGAAAGTAAACTTTCAAATGTTATTGTGAAGTTGGAAGCATTCCATCATTGACTGTCCATATCTCGGATCATTACCTTACCTCGTTTGTCAGTGTAATTTGCAGTTTCCAAACATGTGCCTATAAGCTTTCAGCCCACATCTATATACCGAACTCCTCCGAGCATATGCTCTTGAATTTCAATGATTTTCCTTCAACATTTAACTGAAGTAAGAAAAGTGATGCTTAAGAAGCACAACATGACGTTCAAATCGCATGGCAATTGGTAAGGCAAAAGACAATGCCATTACCATCAGTTTTTCTGACTGTCGCACTGCGTATATTGAGGCAAGAGCATCATTGGAAATAGGAGTATGTCTAAGGTTGCGTATAGCTAACTGTGTGTCACCATTTTTTTTACCCAAGGTTGGGAATATTTGGAGGAACATTTTCAATGTCATTGAATAAATGGAGGCGTAATTTCATGCTCTGAGGTCCAGGGAGGTATAACATCTTTTTAGAGTGAAGAAGAGCAGAATGTGGAGTGTGGGTGATGTGCGTGAGGCAATACGTAGAATGAAAGGGGTAAAGCAGCTGGAAGTGACAAGATCATGGACAGAAATGTTTAAAAGCAGGGGGGGGGGAGGATAAATATTGGAGGGTGGGTTGGTATTTTTGCTTAATAACATGTATGAAAGAGGGACGGTACCTAGGGATTGGCAGAGAGCTTGTATAGTTTCTTTATTTAAAGGGAAGGGGGACAAAAGAGACTGCAAAAATTATAGGGGAAATAGTTTAGTGAGTATACCAGGAAAAGTGTACGGTAGGGTTATTATTGAAAGAATTAGAGGTAAGACAGAGAGTAGGATTTCGGATGAGCAAGGAGGCTCTAGAGTGGGTAGGGATGTATAGATCAAGTGTTTTACATTGAAGCATATATGTGAACAGTATTTAGAAAAGGCATATGATAGAGTGGATAGGGAGCAATGTCGCAGATGTTCAAGTATATGGAATAGGTAGTAAGTTACTAAATGCTGTAAAGAGTTTTAACAGGTTAGGGTGTGTAGGAGAGAGGGAGACTACTTCCCGGTAAAAGTAGGTCTAGACAGGGATGTGTAATGTCACCATGGTTTGTTTAATATATTTATAGATGGGGTTGTAAAAGAAGTAAATGCTAAGGATGTTGGGAAGGGATGGGATTAAATAATGGGAAATCAAATGCAAATTGGGGAATGGCACAGTTATTTTTGCTGATGATACTTTGCTTATGTGAGATTCTAAAAGAAAAGTTCCAAAGGTTAGTAGACGAGTTTGGGAGGGTGTGTAAAAGTAGAAAGTTGAAAGTGAACATAGACAAGAGTATGGTGATGAGGGTATCACATGATTTAGATAAAGAAAAATTGGATATCACATTGGGAGAGAGGGAGTATGGGAGAAGTGAATGTTTTCAGATATTTGGGAGTTGACGTGTCAGTGGATGGGTGTATGAAGGATGAGGTTAACCATACAATTGATGAAGGAAAAAAGGTGAGTGGTGCATTAAGGTATATGTGGAGACAAAAATCGTTATCTATGGAGGCAAAGAAGGGAATGTATGAAAGTATACCAACTGTCTTATATGGGTGTGAAGCTTGGGTTGTAAATGCTGCAGCGAGGAAGCGGTTGGAAACAGTGGAGATGTCCTGTCTAAGGGTAATGTGTGGTGTGAATATTAAGCAGAAAATTCAGAGTGTGGAAATTAGGAGGTGTGGAGTTAAAAAAAAATATTAGTCAGAGGACTGAAGAGGGGATTGTTGAGGTGATTTGGTCATTTAGAGAGAATGGATCGAAGTAGAATGACATGGAGAGCGCATAAATCTGTAGGGAAAGTAAGGCGGGATAGGGGTCGTCCTTGAAAAGGTTGGAGGGAGGGGGTAAAAGAGGTATTGTGGGCGAAGGGCTTGGACTTCCAGATAGGAGAGAATGGAGACGAATGGTTTATTGGGACCTGGCGAGCTGTTGGAGTGTGAGCAGGGCAATATTGAGTGAAAGGATTCAGGGAAACCAGTTATTTTTATATAGCCGGACTTGAGTACTGGAAATGGGAAGTACAATGCCTGCACTTTAAGGAGAGGTTTGGGATAGTGGCAGTTTGGAAGGATATGTTATATATCCTTATATATGCTTCTGAACCGCTGTTTCTGGGCGCCTCTGCAAAAAAGAGTGATTATGTATGAGTGAGGTGAAAGTGATGAATGATAATGAAAGTGTTTTCTTTCTTTTTCTGTCACGCTGCCTCGGTGAGAGACGGCCAGTTTTGTTGAAATATATATATATATATATATATATATATAATATTATATATATATATATTATATATAATATATGATATATATATATATAAATATATATATATATATATATATATATATATATATATAATATATATATATATATATAAATGCAATAAGACCACAGTAAACATGTGATTTCAGAATATGCAAAACAACCACTCTGAAAGAATAGAGAAATTCCAAACGCTTTCGTGACTACTCAAATTATCAAGGAACTATATAGTTTCCTTGATAATGTGAGTAGTTACAAAGCGCTTGGAATTTCTCTATTCTTTCAGAGTGGTTGTTTTGCATAATATATATATATATATATATATATATATATATATATATATATATATATATATAATATATAATATAATAATATATAAATATATACATATATATATATATATATATATATATATATATATATATATATATATATATATATATATATATATATATACATATTATATATATTATGTACACACACACACATGATATATATGCATATATATTATGTGTGTGTGTGTGTGTGTGTGTGTGTGTGCCTGCCGAGTACTGTTAGCTCTATCTCCAAGATATGAATTCTCTTCATATAAAAATTACTGTCAATGACTTTCATAGATTTGCAGGACACAAGAAAGATTCAGAAACAGCAGCAGATATCAACATTTAGAACTGAGTGATTCAAGGATATCAAAAGATGAAAAAGATGTTCAGAAGTTTGTTGTATAATTTGAAAATCATTGACCAGTCATCATGACAGAGGATCTTTTCACTTTGAAGCGATGTGGTTGTTACAGAAAATGTAAATTGTGACCAAGCTTCAGATATGGCCATGAAGAATGTGGATGATTCTTTGAAAGGTAAGGAATATTGGACGTATTTACAGTAAGACGCTGCGTGAGAGTGAAGGCAGTTTTAGTCATTTATACCAGCGTTAAGTTGCCGATGTCATCATGGGAGTTTATACTAATTTCTTATTCCAGCGAATAATAATTTGCACTGTAAAGTTACGAGAAGACTTGCAAACAAGTTTCGATGATGGCTTCTGTTTCATTCTCCATATTTGATTAGAAAAACAAAGAAGGCATCTCTGTGTTCGTTGATCAACACTGTTAGAAAACGAACAATTGACTTACGTCCTTCATGGAAGTAACGTAATCTGTCATGCAGTCTGGCTTAAGCAACGTACATTTGCAGACGTTCTTGTTACTTCTATTTCAAAAGGAAATAAAAGTAATTTTAAAGTCATTCATCAAACTAAATCAGTACATATATGATCTTCAGCAACTGCTGCTGAGACTCATTAGAGCTGAAATATTATTTGATGTGAACACACCTCCAACTGTGCTTCATAAGAAGTTCTTAAATAATCTATTAAAAAAAACAAGGAGGATCTAATTAAGGAAATGAAGAAAAAAAATCAGTATGAAAACACTGAGATACAGGTTACCAGGGATGATGTTGATGTACTAATTGTTCAGAGTGAAATCAGTAAAAGTAATGAACAAGACTCAGCTGTCGTTGTTGCATAAGATATATGTTCTTACTCTGTTTGCTGTCGTTCTCCAAAAGGTAAATGCATTATTTTCATGTAAGAAGCAGAAGGAAACCTTCAAGAACGAGTGTTTATTTCTCAAACCTAGATGAAATTTCCACCATTTTAGATAACGTCAATGGTAAAAAAATTTTTTTTACTAGTGCAATCAGTAGCTGCGATACGTCATCCTTTTTTTATGCACTTGGAAGAATGGAAACGGTCAGTCTCCTCAACAAAGATAATCATAATTCACTCGTCAACAAAAAAAAAATAGTTTTCAAAGATATTTGAAGGTATATTTAAGGTATTTTCGTGTTGTTGAATTTGAAAATGGCAGTAGGTTTTTCAAATTCGTTCTAGTTTGTTAGATATTGCATACCTGCACTTAATTTTACAGAGAACTCAGCCATTATAACGCGTGTATATGTATATGTAATGACAATTTGTATATACAGAAAGTTTTTATTAAAAAATAGAATAATGTATTTAAATTACTTAATATTTAACGAAAGAAATTGTATTAACAACTGTTGAGATTTTTGGCCTTACCTGCTGTGTTTATTATAACTATATATAATGAACACTTAGCTGATAAATGACAGCAATTCGTCTACACAGCCGCCCCTGCAGACGAGGTCTAGAAGCTGTCGAAACCATCACAACAGTGGGCTGTCAAGAGATACAATTTGTAAGTATAAATTACCCCTAGGGGGTGTTATGTCAGCATATTTCATTCGATGATGGCTGACGAAATACTTACTTGTTTGGACTCAAAAGTCCACACCTTACTGCCGATTATAGGTTGATTACAAACTCCTTGTGACTCAAGAATTGCGCAATCCCCCGATCTACAAGAAATTCGTAACATACCTTGCTCTTTGTAACGTGAGCTATGGTGTTCTCAACACCTTCGACAGATATCGGTGACTTGATAGAAGCTGAAGTGTCTAGGAAACGCACACTGGTACACTATGTTCCACAAGATTTGTCTTTATTGTTCACAATGCATCACAAGAGAAGCTGATCACACCTCTCTTTATGTTTATCGTGTTTTGTGAGACACTTTGTCCACACTAACGCACAGATCAGTGTTCTTTGTTGGTTATCCTGGCGTCAGTGTCACTCGTAGTAGAGTCAAAGATAGTCTGCCCAGACGCCACAGCGCTCCATGCCGTCTCTGCCCCCAGCACAAAAAAAACGCTGACCTAGTACCTTGCATCCTTGTCACCTCCTCGATGAAGCAAAGCAGAATGTTTGTTTCTTGCTGTCTTAATCATAGACAACAATGTACAATATCTTTACTATGGTAATAAAGTGGGAGCAGGATTTTCCTTAATTGTCCTGCTAAGTAAGAGATGTACTGTCTCTTATAAAAATACACGTTGCAACACTGCTGCAAGGAGCAGAGGTCACTTGACTACATGGCATAGCATCTGTGATCAATTACTCACTCTAGCAGTAAACAAGACGCTCGCCCCTTCTGAGTGGCCCCTCAGGGCTGAAAGGGCTGAAGGGGGCTGATACCCCCCTCCTGGAGAAAATTTCTCCACAACAACTACCATTGACAATATTGTAGCCTTTATTTTTCCAGATAAATATCAGTTCTTCACAAAAAGCCTCTTTAAACATTTGCAATGCATTTTGCTACATTTGTGGCGAATACTCTTTGCAAAAAAAAAAAAAATCATAGATTTTGGAGTGGGGCATGGAGAACAAGTCTTGGGTTTCCCATAAGGCTTGCAAAACTTGTGTAGAATGCTTACAACAGTCAAAAAAAAAAATAAGATTAAGAAAAATTTAAACATCGGTTTAACTATGGTGTGGAGAGAGCCGAAAAGACCCCCACGGCGATTGTTATTTCAGTATGGTGACTGTGAAAGGTTTCACTGGATACAAGAAAGTCAAGTGGAAATATCCTGATTTGGAGTCAGTAAAAATACCTGCGTCACACAGTCAAGACGTTCCCATACCAGTGTTTACAATACTGTCTGATCTTCCGTTGTCTGCTGTTGAAGAAACTCAGGGTTTAGGATGTAACACAGGTGACATCAGTGGAAGTGAATATGAAGCAAGTGTATCAACAACCCAGCAGTCCTCCCCAGAAGAACTCATTAATCTGATATTTGACCTCAGTCTGTTTACAGCCAGCCGTTTTTAAACAGCCGTTAGTGTTACCCGATATGCATCTCTTCCAATTGCTTACTCAACAAAACTGTGCTGATGACTAACATAGAACAAAATCTCACAAACGACGTTTTCATATGCAGTAATTAGTGGTATCAATTCGCTGCCTGACCACGGTAGAGTGCGGTTGTGCTCTGCACCCCTCTGCTGTTTTCAGGCGAGCTACCTCATTTCGTCACTCAACCTTTGAGTAGTGAGGACGTGCGCTGCTGCTGCCCCTGGCGTTGATTAGTGGCAGTTATATTTTCACAGCATGGCGCAGGCCAGCCGGAGATGCATAAACACAGTCTGTGTTGAGCTTATCCGTGGGGCTGTGACAGGAACTTCTATGGACCTGCTACTACCTGCAATCATACGAGATACATATGGTATTGCTAACGAGGAGATATGTGGAGTAGCACTGAATGGCACGACGAGGATCTTTGTCAAGTTTAATTTGGCAAGTGTGTATGAGGCGGTGGTAGACAAGTACCAGGAGGTTACTTTGACAGTTAACTCTGCTGTGACCGTGCGACTTCACGACGTTTCTCGGTATTACACATGGGTTAAGATTAGAAATGTGCCATTCGAGGCGGATGATTCTGACATCCGTCTTGCGATGGGCAAATATGGTACAGTACATATGGCCACTGTTGGGAAGTGGGCTACTGGGCCATACGCAGGAATACTCGAAGGAACGTATTCTGTGAAGATGACGTTACGTTACCCTATTTTGTCGTACGTAGTGCTGCCAGAATTTTGGACCCAGGTGTTTGTGACATACGCTGGGCAACGTCGGACCTGTCGGTTGTGTGGGTCATATGATCACCTAGCGGCTGTGTGGAAGGAGGCATGGCAACATGGAACAACGGCAACGACATACAGCAGTAGAGAAGGGTGAGGAGCAAGATTTGCCTTATGTGACTCTGCCTACACAAGGTGGGTCCTGGAGTGAGGAGGTCGAGACAGCGGAGGAGATGGAGTCAGCAGGTGTGACGAGTGGGGTCACACCCCTTCATTGAACGCAGCTCAGGTGTTGGAAGAGAACACCCCGACTGCAAGTGATAGCGATGTGGAAGACTCATTAGCCTTGGCTTTAAATGTGTTATTGGCTGACAAGAGTATTGGGAAGGTTGGGAGTCCAGACCTAGTTCTTGGGTCTGTTGTGGATCAGGGCGTGGAACAGGATCTGCGGTCTGCGCAGTGTGATAAGAATATTTTGATGCAAGCGGTGGAGGTGGAGGTCCACCAGGACAATGTATCAGACGACATGATGCAAGCAGAGGGAGCATCACGGAACGCGCTGCTGCGCTATCTGACTCCGGGACGTGATCACGCCTGCTCAGCGCACAGGCAAAAAGTCCTGGGCGGAAGTTATGCAAGAGGACACAGCGGCCCTGAGGGCAGGAGTTGTTAAGAGCGTTTCTAAAGGGGGAGAGGGACCGAGGTGTCACGAAACGATCTGGTGGCAAGACAGTACCAGGGTCAAGAAGGAAAACCACTCTGTAAGCTTCAAGTGCATGACATTGAACATTAATGATTGAGATCAGAGAGAAAGTGTGTATGGTTAGAATATCTGGTGCGTAATAGTGTTGACTGGTGTTCGTGCAGGAACACAACTACAGACCAGGTTATGAGTTGAAGGTGAATGGGTATAATGTGTATGTGGAGAACATGCGATAAGGTTGAAAGGAGGATTGCCATCCTGGTAAGGGAAACTAGCCCATTCATAGTGAGGCATTGTGAGGGTGGGGAGGGGAGGGTGATTCGTGTAGAGGTGGTGGGGTAGGTACAAATGAGTTTGGTGTGTGTGTATGGTCCGGCAGAGGGAGATGTGCGTATTAAGAATAAATTTGTGAAGGATGTCCTAGTATATTATTTGCGTGCTTTGGCCGGTGTAGCTGTAATTGGTGGTGATTGGAATTGTGTGATAAGGCGAAGGGTGTGGAACCTAGAGGGGCAGGGTATTGTTTGGGGATTTGGGGGAATTATTAAATGAGTAGGGTTAATGGACGTTGGAGGGGGTGGGGTTGATAAACATACTTTTGTTAGATGTGGATATGCGGCTAGACTGGATCGATTGTATGTGCCCCGAACAGTAATAGTTAGCAGAGTGCGTGTGGTGGACGCGGTTTTTTCGGACCACAGAGGAGTAATGGTGGACCTAGAATGGGAGGCATTGCCTAGAAGGGGTCAAGGTTATTGGAAGTTAAATGTGAAGCTTTTGCAGGGTGAGGAATGTCGTCAGTCTTTTGCGCAATTGTGGGAATGGTTGGTGGATGAGGCACCGGGGGATGATGAACTGGTAAATTGGTGGGATTCGGTGGCTAAAAATCGTATTCAGAGAATATTATATTTGTCGTGGGAGGAAATATATAGGTTAAAGTAAGGGGTTTCAAAGATATCTTGAAGGGCAGCTGCATGACTGTTATGCAAGAGGAGCAAGCTATCCAGTGCAGGACATTGAGGGTTTAAAGGAGAATATTAGGGTATTGCAAACGAGCGTTTTGATGGTGCGCGAATTATGGGAGGATTGGAAGAAGTGCTATGGGGTGATCGGCCGTCGTTACGTGTTAAGAGGCCAGAGAAAGAGGAGAGTGACGATGGAGATGATGGGGTTAAACATACATGTAGGGATGGAAGGGTATAGAGCGGGTCAAGCATTGGTAACGACAGAGGGTATGAGTGGATATGTAGACGCTTGGTTTAAGTCATATACGCAAAGCATGGGCTTACGTGAGGTGGCATGAGGGAAATGTGAGAGTATGTGCAATGTGAGCTTGATGGTCAAGATCGGGTGACATTAGGTAGGCCGATTACGGAGTGTGAGATTTGGCAGGCGTTGTCAGGAGTGAGCTTGGGAAAGGTGCCGGGTATAGACGGACTGCCAAATGATTTCTACGTAAAGAATTGGGGGGTTCTGAGAGGTTTTTTGTAAGGCTGTTTAACATACTTAAGGCGGCTGAGGTAATGGGAGAGCAGCAACAGACGGCCGTTGTGGTGTTGGTACCGAAATGGGAGCAGTCAACGGTAATGGATTATCGGGCACTTTCGCTTATGTGTGGAGATTATAAGTTGTTTGCGAGAATATTAGGGAACAGAATCAAGAGGGTAATAGGCAAGGTAATTGATAGGGGGCAATATGGGGTCCCAGGAAGGTCGATGTATGAAGGGCATGGCATGATTCGAGAATTTATAGAGAAACGGGGGGAGTTGGGTGATGGAGGTTGATTGGCGTTAGATTGGAAGGCTGCTTATGATAGTGTAAAAAGGGGAAAAGCGTTATGAAGGTTCATGCGTTGGCAAGATTTTGGGGAAGAAATAATATCTTGGACAAAATTATTGTATCAGGGGGGCGTCGATGAGGGTGCAGGTTAACGGGAGGCTAGGAGTTAAAATACACATGTGACGGGGACTGCGCCAAGGCTGCCCACTATCACAAATATGTTTGCGTGTATACAGGATCCATTTATAGGGCCATTCGGGTGTGTTGCTGGGGGTGGGGAGGGTACTGACCGGGGGGAGGGGGGTCTGGTATCGTAGGTTATGTGGATGACACGACTGTTTTGGTGAGAGGTAATAGGGATTTCCTTAGGGTGGGTAAGGAGGTGGATGTGTTTGGGGAGGCTTCAGGTATGAAAAGTAATGTTGAGAAGACTAAGTTTCTAGACCTAAGGGATAGTACAAATGGGGATGAGGTGGTAGGGGGTGGGTGGAAGGTGGTGGATCAACTAATGATATTGGGATAATTTATGTGAGAAATACACGGGGGCTAAAAGGGTAATTCGTGCGAATAGTGGAGGAGTATTGAAAAGACTTGGGGGTTTGAGGCGGCGAAAACAACGCTGCATCAAAGAAATAGTGACAAAGGGCTATTGTACGCAAGATAGGCTTGTCGTTGCAGTCCCCCGCGATGACGTGAGGTGAAACGTTCAACAGGGGTTTTTTAGGTTTTTGGGGATCAGGCTGGAAGGTTAAGGAGCGGGTGTTAAACTTCGGTCGTCGAGGAGGGCGGGGGTTTTTTAAACCTCTAAAAAAAAGGATGATGACGTGTCCCTAAAACAAGTTTAATAAGGGAGGGGGGCAGGAGGGGGGGTGGCTTGTGGAGTACGTGGGAAGAAACGGGGGGGGGGGGTAGGGATTAAAAATATTGGTGGGCCTGTTGAGGTTATTAAGACAGTGAGGGATTTGTGTTTTTAAATTTGCGGGTCCTCAAAGGGAGTGGAAGGTAGGTCAGTGTGGCTGCATATGCGGGGAACG
Organism: Cherax quadricarinatus; assembly: GCF_026875155.1. Classification (NCBI taxonomy): domain Eukaryota; kingdom Metazoa; phylum Arthropoda; class Malacostraca; order Decapoda; family Parastacidae; genus Cherax; species Cherax quadricarinatus. The sequence goes on along the minus strand of NC_069401.1, from coordinate 91,947,065 downwards.
AAATATGGACGCTTAAAAAAATTTCATGTAAAACCGGGGTGTTGGGGAGGTAATTTTTTAATTTTACTTTTGGGATTTTCCCGTTGGGGTTGTCCTATTTAATGGGAGGATAAGGGAGGGGGGGAATGTAGACGGGGGAAAGCAGGAGAAATTTTTTGCTGCGGATATTTTGTACTGTAAGAAGTTGTGCGGGTCTGGTTAAAAAGGTGTTCAGGTTAGTGGGTGGGGGGGGTTGCAGTGTTGGGGGGCTTTAAGTTTGGTATAGATGGAGTGATAAATGGTGGAGAATGCATGGCAAATTTTGGTAGGGATTTTATATAAAAACGCGGGCCATGGGGGGGTGGGCGGGATGAGAGGAAAAAGGTTTTAGCTGCGACTTTTTACAAAAACTAAGTGTGTAATAGGGAAATTTATGGGGGATTGGGGAACGCTTTTACTGGGGGCTATGGGAGTTTTGGGTTGAGGTTTTTAGGGATTTACGTCAATGAAGGGGTCGCGGGGGGCGGGCTTCCCGATAAGGACAGTGTAAAAGGGGTTTTGTGGGGAAGAAAGAATATAGTACTGAGACAAAAGTGCCTTTGACTGTGTGATGAGCGGGTTGTGTTTTTGTGAACGTACATTCTTTAAATTTTAAATTTTAATTATCAAATTTACAAAGGGGACAGATGTCGTAATGTGAGGAATTTTTAATATCGGGAATGAAATTATTGGATTTGTAATGAAATGACAATGTGGGCACTGTGTGAAGCGAAATATTATAAACACATGAAGTATTGCGTGTGGGAGGAAGGCATCAGTATTTTTCGATGTGTGAAGGTCATGCACTGTTTTGTTTTGTGTAACAGACTTTAAATTTAGTATTTTTTTTTTAATGAATGGGGAAATATTTTTAGAAAGCTTGACTCATCCCGTTTTTTATTTCATTTGTTTTTTTCATGGGAGCTCATAGGACGGGTTTTTGGTTACCCTTGGGTTAATATATTATAGGGGGAATTGATGGGTGACATAGGATTAGGTTTTTTTTTGGGTTTTACTGGTTGTGTTGTAAGTGTATTAACTATGTAATTTATACCTTCCCGAGAAGGTGATATGTTTTGGGGGTTTAGTAGATATACGTTTTACATGGTCATGTAGAATTGAATTTTAAAATTTAATCATTTAGTGATACTGAAGTATCGTTTTTAATAGGGAAAAATGAAAGCTTTCATACAAATAATTACAAAAAAAGATTGTTTCGTGTCAGGTGGTTTACATGCAAGAAAGGGGGGTTATGTTTTCGAATGTAAAGGGGTCTTTCCCTGGAGGATGTACAATCAGGGAAATTAGATGTACTTGCCAAGGAGTCTTTAGGTTAGATTTAGTGTTCCAGGCATAATGTCATTACTTCAAGGATTAGAATGGTCATTGTTTACTGTACAGATTTGTGTCTTTCAGATGTAACATGTTAATTGGAAAGTACATGTACTATTCAGAATTTTTCATCACTGTTTTCACTATGTAATTTGTCATTTATTTTTATGTACTATGTATGTCTTTTAAATAAAATATAAAAAAAAAAATTAGTGGTATCTGAATTATCTTACTATGCTAATCTCTTATTATATAGAATGAAGTGCTAGTACGTATTACATGATTTGACTCATGCATAATCTAAAAAAATAATTTCAATGTGGTTTGTAAGTTAACCCCAACTGATCAATATGTTCTTCACATCTTTTATGTTTTCCAGTGGGATACAAATTATCAAACTCTAGAGCCAATCAAAGAAAACCGATGACGTATTCAGAATCAGCACCATAAACTTAACCTAAAATAATACAATATCATTGGGCAGAAAATGAGCAAAAGAGTGTTAATATTGGTGCAGCTTAATAACCGTTCATCAATTCTCTATATAAATCAAACACTAGCAGATCTCATTCATTGTAAAGTACAAGGACACAAGTCCAACTCATGTGGCATTTTATTGTGGCAACATTTCGCTCTCCACGACCTTTATCAAGCTGTTGCACTTGTGTCCTTTTACTCTGCATATTGTCAATAATTCTACCAACATATATACAGATCTCATTCATTATATATTTGTTTTATTTAAGAGACCTGTCAGGCACTTAAATCATGATGTGTTCTCATCAAGTCTTTGCACCGCTTCAGCGGCTCTACCAGGTTTTTATCATATATATCTCCAAGTTCACACGTGGTGTGGAGAAACACTACAGCATGAGTCTGAGTAAAAACCACTTACTCCCAAACTATATAAATATTGATATCTGTATTTCATAAAAAGTAAACTGTGACCCTATCAACTATGTTTTCTAATTCATTACTTAATAGGAATAACCCCATCTCTGAATGCGCAGTAACTTACCTAATGGACTACGACCTGTTTCGCACTACAAATAGTGTATTGTCTTTCGTTATATTATAAGTAGACTGATTTCTTAACAAGATGGCTTCTTCTACAGAAACGTCCCCACATATGGCTCCCACAGTATGGCTCCTCCTGAAAAGGCTTCTACAGAGTGCTCATTCCTGAGCGGCTCCCTTTCACACTATATGCTAATGACCTTGACCTCGCCCTCGAGACCACCTCGCCCTCGAGAACCTCACCCTCAACCCCCACCCACGCCCCTCCCAAACGACCCCACCCGTGCCCCCCGCGCCTCGCGCCTGCCCACGCCCCTCGCGCACCGCCAACGCCCACGTGCTCCCCACCGGGCCCCCGCCCTCGCGCCACCCCCGCCCTGTTGCGCCCACCCACCCTCTGCTGCACTTCTCCCAGCGTCGTCCGGATCGCCCCGCGCCCCGAATTTTTTTCTGATTTTATCGAAAATTTTCTGAATTTCATTTCCTTGTGGTCACCTCTCCTCGGATCAAATTTTGAGCCCCCTTCCACTTTCACCCCATCCCAATTTTTTTCGATTTCATTTTCTTATGATCCCTCGGATCAAGTTTTTTTTGGATTCCCCCAATTTCTGGGTTAAGCATTCAAATAAACTCCCACTGCATCCCAAATTTTTTTTCTCGATAATACAAAGACTCAATCCTCGGATCAAGATTTTTTTGATCCTCCTTGGGGTAAGCATTTAAAATGGACTCCACTTGCATCCCAATTTTTTTTCCGATAATACAAGACTCATCTCCTTAGATCAAGTTTTTCTGATAATACAAAGACTCAATTCCTCGGATCAAATTTTTCTTGAATCAAGCCCTCCAACCCCCTTGGATCAAGTTTTTCTCGATAATACAAAACTCCATCTCTTGGATCAAGGTTTCTCGATAATACAAAACCATCTCCTCGGATCAAGGTTTTTTTTGATTCCCCCTCTGGGGTAAAGCATTCAAAATGGACTCCTCCTATGGGCTGGACTTTCTCTACTACAGGTCTAAACATGTGTGACGTCACCCCCCCTGTTACTCGGCGGTCAGTGACGTCACGTGAACCTCCACATACAAGCTGAATCTTGTCGACTTCCCCCTATGTCAGTGACGTCACGTGATGACAGCAACACACAGCTGAACTTGTCGACTTCCCCATCTCAGTATTACACATTCAATAAAACATGGGAAAACCATTTCACTCTTACCCAGGTAACCAAAATAATTTTCCATTTTATTTCGTTAATACCCACAACAATCCCATTTCTTTACAAAATACACACAAGTCTAGACATTTTACTCGCTTTAAACTATTTCCAGAAAAGTCACCACAACACTTAACCACCTTTCGATAAATTCCTAGTCACAATTTTACATATTACGAAGTTAATACGCACACACACCGCACTTTACTTTGAACGCCTTCAAACACTCTCATAAATCATTTGAATACTCCCAATACACCACTGAATACTACTAAAAACACCACTGAATCAGTCAAAACACCACCAAAATCACCATAAACTAAGATCAACATAACAGACTAACACCCATTTTCACACAATTCCCCTCAAATCACTATAACCAAGACGATTACCAATTTCTAGAGTACACTCACCTCCAACTAAGAATAACAAGAACGCAAAAAACATGAACACAATCCAAACACACACGAACACTTATAACAGAATCACTTCTTTTTCGGTATCTCTAGTTCGACAACAACGCCCACAACCCACCCTCCCAAACCCTCACACTCCCACCATCTCACAATTTTCACTCATAACCCACAATTTTTCTCGTTTTAACTATTTCATCAGAAAAAGTCCGGCGAATTTTAACTGACCGATCTCAGATAACATCTCAGGTCACTCCCCCACGAAGTAACCTTCTCTCCTTACCCTTCTCACCCCCCCAAACCCCACACTCCCCACAACTCTCACAATTTTCACTCATAACCCACAATTTTACATATTACGAAGTTAATACGCACACACACCGCACTTTACTTTTGAACGCCTTCAAAACACTCTCATAAATCATTTGAATACTCCCATATACACCACTGAATACTACTAAAAACACCACTGAATACAGTCAAAACACCACCAAAATCAACATAAACTAAGATCAACATAACAGACTAACACCCATTTTCACACAAATCCCTCAAATCACTATAACCAAGACGACTACCAATTTCTATGAGTACACTCACCCCCAAATCTAAGATATAACATGAACGCAAAAAACATGAACACAATCCAAACACACACGAACACTTATAACAGAATCACTTCTTTTTCGGTATCTCTAGTTCGACAACAACGCCCACAACCCACCCTCCCAAACCCTCACACTCCACCAATATCTCACAATTTTCACTCATAACCACAATTTTTCTCGTTTAAACTATTTCATCGGAAAAAGTCCAGTGAATCTTAACTGACCGATCTCAGATAACATCTCAGGTCACTCCCCCACGAAGTAACCTCCTCTCCTTACCCCTTCTCCCCCCTCCCCCAAACCCTCACACTCCCACCATCTCACAATTTTCACTCATAACCCACAATTTTACATATTACAAAGTTAATATGCACACACAACACACACACACACACACACACACACACACACACACACACACACACACACACACACACACCACACACACACACAACCACACTTTACTTTGTATAAACACCAAAAACATCGACAATTACCTCTGATTACTCCAAAAACATCATTTAAACACATTCAAGAAACATCATCAAACTCCTTTGAATACTCCCAAAACACCAATGAATACTACCAGAACTCCTTCATACTCTTACACATCATTTGAACACCTTCATAAACACCTTTGAATAGTCTCAAACACCATTTGAGTACTCCCAAATACACCACTGAATACTACTAAAACACCACTGAATTCAGTCAAAACACCACCAAAATCAACATAAACTAAGATCAACATAACAGACTAACACCCATTTTCACACAAATCCCTCAAAATCACTATAACCAAGACGATCCCACTCACCTCAGACTATTATATAACATGAATGCAAAAAAAAAAACATGAACACAATCCAAACACACACGAACACTTAAAACAGAATCACTTCTTTTTCGGTATCTCTAGTTCGACAACAACACCCACATCCCACAACACCCACACCCACAACACCCAAACCCACAACACCCACAACCCAAAATTTTTCTCGTTTTAACTAATTCACCAGAAAAAGTCACAACCAACAACCCACTTACAACATCTTTTCGGTATCTCTAGTTCGACAACAACACCCACAACCCACACCACCCACACCCCACAACACCCACAACATCAACCCACAACTTATAATCACTTTTCAGCATCTCTAGTAGACAACAACACCCACAACCCACAACATTAACCCACAACTTATAATCACTTTTCAGCATCTCTAGTTCGACAACAACACCCACAACCCACAACACCCCACAACCCACAACACCCAGATCCAACAACACCCACAATCCCATTTTTTTTCTCGTTTTAACTAATTTCATCAAAAAAATTCACACAACAAACCCACAACTTATAACCACTTTTTCGTATCTCTAGTTCGACAACAACGCCGCAATCCACAACACCCACATCCCACAACTCCCACATCCCACAACACCCACAACCACAACACCCAAAACAACAACCCACAACTTAAAACCACTTTTTCGGTATCTCTAGTTCGACAACAACACCCACAATCCACATCCCCCACATCCCGCAACACCCACAGCCCACAACACCCACAACAACAACCAACAACTTATAACCACTTTTTCGGTATCTCTAGTTCGACAACAACCCAAAACCCAAACACCCACATCCCACAACACCCACATCCACAACACCCACAACCCACAACCCCACATCAAACCCACAACTTATAACCACTTTTTCGGTATCTCTTATTCGACAACAACGCCACAATCCACAACACCCACTTCCCACAACACCCACATCCCACAACACCACAACCCACAACCTCAAAACCCCACAACACCACAGCAACAACCCACTTATACATCTTTTTGGGTATCTCTAGTTCGACAACAACACCCACAACCCCCCAACACCCCACAATCCACAATTTTTTCTCGTTTTAACTAATTTCATCAGAAAAAGTCACAAAAACAACCCAACAATATCATCTTTCTTTGGTATCTCTAGATCGACTACATTACCCACAACCCTCATCACTTACCAATTTATTCACAATTTATTCGATACAAATTTTCCCCTTCTTTTTACTGAATCTTAAATGTAATACACATTCCTCTTTACATTACTAAAATTCTAATAAAATCCTCCCCATACCCATCTCCTTGTATCCACATTAAATTTATATTATACTCACAACAACTAATCTCACTACCCAACTACTGCGACATGTTTCAACACCCTCCATTCTTCTCCAATATATCATAACTTTTCAATTCTATAATTTCTTTTCAAAATATTCACACATCACTTTTATTTTCAGTAAAATCTCCCCATATTTCAATAAATTTCTAATACAACCCTCCCCATACCCCTCTCCATCTCACCCGCATTTCTTCACATCCACTCACCCATCTCCCAACACATCTCTTCTGAACACACACAAAAATCACATTTCACATCCCAAATGCATTCATCACCCATCTCAAATTCACTAAAAATCACTGTAACCAAGATATTCACAAAACTCTATGACCACCTAACACACACACCACACACACACACACACACCTCACTTTACTTTGAACACCTTCAAAAACACTCTCATACATCATTTTGAGACCACTTTTCTCAATATCTCTTAAGAAATATTCTCTCATCCACAATCTTATCATCTCACTACAGAAAAACCCCAAGTTTTACTTCGAACACTCTCATAAATCATTTGAATACTCACATAAACACCTTTGAACATTTCCAAACAACACTGAAGCACTTCCAAAATATCATTTTGATTACTCCCAAATAAGATTTATCATCTCTAATTTATCTACACTTACACATTTCATTAACTGAAATTACAACTAAATCCACCATACTATCTCCTCAGTCTCCAGACTTTACAACATTAACACAAAAACTAACTCAGACATTTATGACATGAGATATTTTACCAAAACTAACACAAACACATATCTGTCATATCTCGAATATCTAAGATCGCCACAATCAAGACGTTTGCCAAATTCTATAACATCACCACTAAGATCACACATTTTTTTTGTACACATTCTCTTAAAACATCATCATAACGAAGATCACTAAAACTATCTATACTTTTACTAAGATCACATAACATTTTGTCTTCTCTAACTCACCCACCAATTTACATTCTCATTCACACTTACACATTTCATTAACCGAAATTACATCTCATCCACCAAACTCCTCCCTCATTCTCCAGACTTTACAACATTAGCACAAAAAAAAAAAACTAACTCATACACTTATGACATGAGACATTACCATATCTAACACACTGACTAACTTTGAACCAACTCTGAACACTACTGACCCATCTTCAAAAAATACTCTGCACATCTTTTGAACACTTTCAAAAACACCATCAAACACCTCCGAATCTCCCAAAACACTACTGATTACTACCAAATCACCACTGAAATACTACAAATCACCGTCAAAATCACCAGAAAAACTAAGTTTAAACATCCCCATCTAACACCCTTTTTATAGAAATCCCTCAATCACTATAAACCAGAACTCCCTCCCCATTGGCGCATAAAAAAAAGCATGAACACAAACCTAATAGGCAAACACTTAGTACATGATCACCATCAACTGAAAACATATCTTGTACACACACATAATCTAAGACAACCACCAACAACAATCACCCATGTTCACTTACCTCAAAAATCACTAATATCACAGAAAACACTCATTTTTATAAACATTTCACACAAAAAATCATATTTGACAATATCTAAGCGCACTCACCTCACTACCACCAACACACGATGTCACACCTCACAGGACCGACGAACTCACCTCCAGTGACGTCACACTCCCATCTGTGTTACTTGGTGGTTGGTAACATCACACCCAACCCACCTTGTTTCAACCTGTTGTACCTTACATTATCTAAGAACACTATAACCAAGACGATTACCAGATTTTATGACCCCACCACTAATATAACAGAAAACACTCATTTTTATAATTATTCACACAAAAATCATGACCACCAATTCCATATCATGTTTACCATCATCTATCAACACTCATCACCAAGATCACCAAAAATCTAAGATCATGCATCTCAAAACTACTATGGTCACTGAAAACACTTGTTTTTAAACATTCGCACAAAAAATAAGACATACACAAAAATACCACGACACTTCCACCAACATCTATAACATAACATGAGCACTATAACATATCACCATCACAAAAAAGATAATACACAGACACCCACAACTTATACATTTCAATCACAAATTTAAGACATGAGACATATACACCAAATCTAAGTCACTAACCTCCAACTAAGACATACACATCTTAACTAAAACATACACCAAAACCTATACTTGACACATTGCGGTATGAATATTATTACCGCATTTATCATTTCTCACCTATGTTGCATATCACATTCCTCATCCACATCATCCCTGAAACATTCTTTCTTATTCATTCCGTATATCTCCTAGAGTTGTTTTAACCCCGACATCCCATCATGACATTAGGAGCCAGAGTGTAGTAGGTGGTGTTGGAGTGGTGATGGTTGCTCTGGCTCCTATGTCGTGATGGGCCGTCGGGGTTAAAACAGTTCTAGGAGATATACGGAATGAATAAGAAAAGACGTTTCAGGGATGATGTGGATGAGGAATGTAATATGCAACATAGGTGAGAAATGATAAATGCGGTAATAATATTCATACCGCAATATGTCAAGTATAGGTTTTGGTGTATGTTTTAGTTAAGATGTGTATGTCTTAGTTGGAGGTTAATGACTTAGATTTGGTATATATGTCTCATGTCTTAAATTTGTGATTTAAATGTATAGGTTGTGGGTGTCTGTGTATTATCTTTTTTGTGATGGTGATATGTTATAGTGCTCATGTTATGTTATAGATGTTGGTGGAAGTGTCGTGGTATTTATGTGTATGTCTTATTTTTTGTGCGAATGTTTAAAAATAAGTGTTTTCAGTGATCATAGTAGTTTTGAGATGCATGAACTTAGATTTTTGGTGATCTTGGTGATGAGTGTTGATAGATGATGGTAAACATGATATGGAATTGGTGGTCATGATTTTTGTGTGAATAATTATAAAAATGAGTGTTTTCTGTGATATTAGTGGTGGGGTCATAAAATCTGGTAATCGTCTTGGTTATAGTGTTCTTAGATAATGTAGCGTACAACAGGTTGAAACAAGGTGGGTTGGGTGTGACGTTACCAACCACCAATTAACACAGATGGGAGTGTGACGTCACTGGAGGTGAGTTCGTCGGTCCTGTGAGGTGTGACATCGTGTGTTGGTGGAAGTGAGGTGAGTGCGCTTAGATATTGTCAAATATGATTTTTTGTGTGAAATGTTTATAAAAATGAGTGTTTTCTGTGATGTTAGTGATTTTTGAGGTAAGTGAACATGGGTGATTGTTGTTGGTGGTTGTCTTAGATTATGTGTGTGTACAAGATATGTTTTCAGTTGATGGTGATCATGTACTAAGTGTTTGCCTATTAGGTTTGTGTTCATGCTTTTTTTTTATGCGCCAATGGGGAGGGAGTTCTGGGTTATAGTGATTTGAGGGGATTTCTATAAAAAGGGTGTTAGATGGTGATGTTAAACTTAGTTTCTGGTGATTTTGACGGTCATTTGGAAGTATTCAGTGGTGATTTGGTAGTAATCAGTAGTGTTTTGGGAGTATTCGGAGGTGTTTGATGGTGTTTTTTGAAGGTGTTCAAATGATGTGCAGAGTATTTTTTGAAGATGATCAGTAGTGTTCAGAGTTGGTTCAAAGTTAGTCAGTGTGTTAGATATGGTAAAGTCTCATGTCATAAGTGTATGAGTTAGTTTTTTTTGTGCTAATGTTGTAAAGTCTGGAGAATGAGGGAGGAGTTTGGTGGATGAGATGTAATTTCGGTTAACGAAATGTGTAAGTGTGAATGAGAATGTAAATTGGTGGGTGAGTTAGAGAAGACAAAATGTTATGTGATCTTAGTAAAAGTATAGATAGTTTTAGTGATCTTCGTTATGATGTTTTAAGAGAATGTGTACAAAAAAAAATGTGTGATCTTAGTGGTGGGGTTATAGAATTTGGCAAACGTCTTGATTGTGGTGATATTAGATATTAGAGATGTAACAGATATGTGTTTGTGTTAGCTTTGGTAAAATGGCTCATGTCATAAGTGTCTGAGTTAGTTTTTGTGTTAATGTTGTAAAGTCTGGAGACTGAGGGAGTAGTATGGTGGATGTGTTGTAATTTCAGTTAATGGAATGTGTAAGTGTAGATAAATTAGAGATGATAAATCTTATTTGGGAGTAATCAAAATGATATTTTGGAAGTGCTTCAGTGTTGTTTGGAAATGTTCAAAGGTGTTTATGTGAGTATTCAAATGATTTATGAGAGTGTTCGAAGTAATCTTGGGGTTTTTCTGTAGTGAGATGATAAAGGTTGTGAATGAGAGAATATTTCTTAAGAGATATTGAGAAAAGTTGGTCTCAAATGATGTATGAGAGTGTTTTGAAGGTGTTCAAAGTAAAGTGAGGTGTGTGTGTGTGTGTGTGTGTGTGTGTGTGTGTGTGTGTGTGTGTGTGTGTGTGTGTGTGTGTGTGTGTGTGTGTGTGTGTGTATGTGTGTGTGTGTGTGTTAGGTGGTCATAGAGTTTTGTGAATATCTTGGTTACAGTGATTTTAGTGGATTTGAGATGGGTGATGAGATGCATTTGTGGATGTGAAATGTGATTTTTGTGTGTGTTCAGAAGAGGTGTGTTGGGAGATGGGTGAGTGGATGTGAAGAAATGCAGGTGAGATGGAGAGGGGTATGGGGATGGTTGTATTAGAAATTTAATGAAATATGGGGAGATTTTACTGAAAATAAAGGTAATGTGTGAATATTTTAAAAAGAAATTATAGAATTGAAAAGTTATGATATATTGGAAAAGAATGGAGGGTGTTGAAACATGTCGCAGTAGTTGGGTAGTGAGATTAGTTGTTGTGAGTAAAATATAAATTTTATGTGGATACAAGCAGATGGGTATGGGGAGGATTTTATTAGAATTTTAGTAATGTAAAGAGGAATGTGTATTACATTTAAGATTCAGTAAAAAGAAGGGGAAAAATTTGTATCGAATAAATTGTCAATAAATTGGTAAGTGATGAGGGTTGTGGGTAATGTAGTCGATCTAGAGATACCAAAAAAGATGATATAAGTGGGATGTTTTTGTGACTTTTTCTGATGAAATTAGTTAAAACGAGAAAAAATTGTGGATTGTGGGGTGTTGGGGGGTTGTGGGTTTTGTTGTCGAACTAGAGATACCCAAAAAGATGGCATAAGTGGGTTGTTGTTGTGGGTGTTGTGGGTTATGAGTGTTGTGGGTTGTGGGTGTTGTGGGATGTGGGTGTTGTGGGAAGTGGGTGTTGTGGATTGTGGGCGTTGTTGTCGAACTAGAGATACCGAAAAAGTGGTTATAAGTTGTGGGGTTTACGTGGGTGTTGTGGGTTTGTGGGTGTTGTGGGATGTGGGTGTTGTGGGATGTGGGTGTTGTGGGTTTTGGGCGTTGTTGTCGAACTAGAGATACCGAAAAAGTGGTTATAAGTTGTGGGTTGTTGTTGTGGGTGTTGTGGGCTGTGGGTGTTGCGGGATGTGGGTGATGTGGATTGTGGGTGTTGTTGTCGAACTAGAGATACCGAAAAAGTGGTTATAAGTTATGGGTTGTTGTTGTGGGTGTTGTGGTTGTGGGTGTTGTGGGATGTGGGTGTTGTGGGATGTGGGTGTTGAGGATTTTTGGGCGTTGTTGTCGAACGAGAGATACCGAAAAAGTGGTTATAAGTTGTGGGATGTTGTTGTGACTTTTTCTGATGAAATTAGCTAAAACGAGAAAAAAAATGAGGGTTGTGGGTGTTGTGGGATCTGGGTGTTGTGGGTGTTGTGGGTTGTGGGTGTTGTTGTCGAACTAGAGATGCTGAAAAGTGATTATAAGTTGTGGGTTGATGTTGTGGGTGTTGTGGGGTGTGGGTGATGTGGGTTGTGGGTGTTGTTGTCGAACTAGAGATACCGAAAAGATGTTGTAAGTGGGTTGTTGTTGTGACTTTTTCTGGTGAAATTAGTTAAAACGAGAAAAAATTGTGGGTTGTGGGTGTTGTGGGTTGTGGGTGTTGTGGGTTGTGGGTGTTGTGGGATGTGGGTGTTGTGGGTTGTGGGCGTTGTTGTCGAACTAGAGATACCGAAAAAGAAGTGATTCTGTTATAAGTGTTCGTGTGTGTTTGGATTGTGTTCATGTTTTTTTTTTTTTGCATTCATGTTATATAATAGTCTGAGGTGAGTGGGATCGTCTTGGTTATAGTGATTTTGAGGGATTTGTGTGAAAATGGGTGTTAGTCTGTTATGTTGATCTTAGTTTATGTTGATTTTGGTGGTGTTTTGACTGAATTCAGTGGTGTTTTAGTAGTATTCAGTGGTGTGTTTGGGAGTACTCAAATGGTGTTTGAGACTATTCAAAGGTGTTTTTGAAGGTGTTCAAATGATGTGTTTGAGTATGAAGGAGTTCTGGTAGTATTCATTGGAGTTTTGGGAGTATTCAAAGGAGTTTGATGATGTTTCTTGAATGTGTTCAAATGATGTTTTTGGAGTAATCAGAGGTAATTGTCGATGTTTTTGGTGTTGTACAAAGTAAAGTGTGGTGTGTGTGTGTGTGTGCGTATTAACTTCGTAATATGTAAAATTGTGGGTTATGAGTGAAAATTGTGAGATGTTGGTGGGAGTGTGAGGGTTTGGAGGGGGTGAGAAGGGGTAAGGAGAGAAGGTTACTTCGTGGGGGAGTGACCTGAGATGTTATCTGAGATCGGTCAGTTAAGATTCACTGGACTTTTTCTGATGAAATAGTTAAAACGAGAAAAATTGTGGGTTATGAGTGAAAATTGTGAGATGTTGGTGGGAGTGTGAGGGTTTGGGGGGGTGAGAAGGGGTAAGGAGAGGAGGTTACTTCGTGGAGGAGTGACCTGAGATGTTATCTGAGATCGGTCAGTTAAGATTCGCTGGACTTTTTCTGATGAAATAGTTAAAACGAGAAAAATTGTGGGTTATGAGTGAAAATTGTGAGATGTTGGTGGGAGTGTGAGGGTTTGGGAGGGTGGGTTGTGGGCGTTGTTGTCGAACTAGAGATACCGAAAAAGAAGTGATTCTGTTATAAGTGTTCGTGTGTGTTTGGATTGTGTTCATGTTTTTTGCGTTCATGTTATATCTTAGTTGGAGGTGAGTGTACTCATAGAAATTGGTAATCGTCTTGGTTATAGTGATTTGAGGGGATTTGTGTGAAAATGGGTGTTAGTCTGTTATGTTGATCTTAGTTTATGGTGATTTTGGTGGTGTTTTGACTGTATTCAGTGGTGTTTTTTGTAGTATTCAGTGGTGTATTTGGGAGTATTCAAATGATTTATGAGAGTGTTTGAAGGCGTTCAAAAGTAAAGTGCGGTGTGTGTGCGTATTAACTTCGTAATATGTAAAATTGTGACTAGTGAATTTATCGAAAAGTGGTTATAAGTGTTGTGGTGACTTTTTCTGATGAAATAGTTAAAGCGAGTAAAATGTCTAGACTTGTGTTGTATTTTGTAAAGAAGTTGTGGATTGTTGTGGGTATTAACGAAAAAAAAAAATGAGAAATTATTTGGGTTATCCTGGGTTAAGAGTGAAATTGTTTTCCCTATGTTGTATATGAAATGTGTAATACTGAGATGGGGAAGTCGACAAGATTCAGCCTGTGTGTGCGGTCATCACGTGACGTGACGTCACTGACATAAGGGGAAGTCGACAAGATTCAGCTTGTATGTGTGAGGTCATCACGTGACGTCACTGACATAGGGGGAAGTCGACAAGATTCAGCTTGCATGTGTGAAGTCATCATGTGACGTCACTGACTGCCTGGTAAACACAGGTGGGGTGACGTCACACATGTTTAGACCTGTAGTAAGAGAAAGTACCATGGCCAATAGGAGGAGTCCATTTTGAATGCTTGCCCCCAGAGGGGGGGAATCCAAAAAAAACCTTGATCCGAGGAGATGGAGTCTTGGTATTATCGAGAAAACCTTGATCCAAGGAGATGGAGTCTTTGTATTATCGAGAAAAACTTGATCCAAGGAGTTGGGGACTTTGATTTCGAGAAAAATTTGATCCGAGGAATTGGAGTCTTTGTATTATCGAGAAAAACTTGATCTAAGGAGATGGAGTCTTTGTATTATCGAGAAAAAAAAAATTTGGGATGCAAGTGGGAGTCCATTTTAAATGCTTACCCCCAGAGGAGGGAATCCAAAAAAACCTTGATCTGAGGAATTGGAGTCTTTGTATTATCGAGAAAAAAAAATTTGGGATGCAAGTGGGAGTCCATTTTGAATGCTTACCCCCAGAGGGGGGGAATCCAAAAAAAAACTTGATCCGAGGAGATCATAAGAAAATGAAATTCGAAAAAAATTGAGATTGGGGTGAAAGTGGGAGGGGGAACCTCAAAAATTTGATCCGAGGAGATGGAGACCACAAGAAAATGAAATTAAAAAAAAAATCGAAAAAAATCAGAAAAAAATCGGGGCGCTGGGGCGATCCGGACGACGCTGCAGAAGGCGCAGCAGAAGGCATGGGAGGGCGCGACGAGAGGGCGCGAGGGCGCGGCGGGCGCGGGGGTCGGCGCGAGGGAGGGGGCGGGTGGGGGGCGTGGGGGCACGGGGAAGTGCGATGGGCGCGGGCGGGCGCGAGGGCGCGGCGGGGCACGGGTGGGGGTCGTGGGTGGGGGGCATGGGTGGGGGGTTGAGGGTGAGGTGGTCTCGAGGGCGAGGTGGTCTCGAGGGCGAGGTCAAGGTCATTAGCAAATAGGTGTGAAAGGGAGCCGCTCAGGAATGAGCCACTCTGTAGAAAGCCTTTTCAGGAGGAGCCATACTGTGGGAGCCATACTGTGGGGACCCCTCTGTAGAAGAAGCCACTCTGTAGAAATCAGTACTACTATTATACATTGTTATGCTATAAATTTGTGCAACTACAATGCCTCTTAATTGAAATGCTCAAATTTCGTTGTTTAAGATACTCATTTGTACTTCATGTTGTAATTTGTTTATTGTAATTTTTACCACTGAATATATCATTGCTTAGTTAATCTTAAGTTAATTATAAGCCTTCCCATAATGCTCTGCATACAAGGGGCTTTTGGCATGTACACCCAACTATAATTCCTTGTACAACTGTATCATGTCCAAATATAATATTGTATTGTATATAACAGATCCATCACCCCCACCAAAGAGCTTGAAAATTATCTCATGTGGCTGCAAATTATGCTTTGGGAAACAATGAAGTCGTGTAAAAGTTGTTCTGCACTGTATTTTAATGAACGAAGACTACCACTGTAAATGTTGCTTAAACTGTAAATTAGTAAATGAATTTGGTGAAACAGATGAGAAGGGGAAATAGTTTTTTTTATTGATAACATTGTAAACAGGAAATGAGTGTATTAGGCCTACTAGGAAAACCCTTCAGGAAAAAAAGCTCTAATAAATCAACTTCATGGGAGGTGAGGAATTTAATAAATTTGAATATGAACCTAAACAAGCAAAACTTAAAACTAAAAATCTCACTTTCAAAAATAAGGAATTTCCCACTCATCAGAAAGATATTAACAGAAAATTGTGAAGAAGAGCAAAAATCTCACTCTCGAACTCGCCTCCACACCTGGCATAGCTTTGGCCGGAAAAAAATCTCAGCACATACAAAAAAAACATGCATGTAAGTAATTTTGTTCGGAATTTATTTTCCAGTTTCTTCTAAAATTTAAACTTTTATCGTGGGATGAACTATTTTCCAAATTTTCTGCAACAAATATATCAGTTCATTATTTAGTTATAGCTATATTGAGAGTAAGGGAAATTAAAGTTTACAATACTTAGGGTTAGATATAAACAACTGGTGGAAAAAAGATGCGCTAGAGAGAGAGAGAGAGAGAAAGTATAGATAATGAGGAATAGGTTGAAGAGGAATGGGGTATGTAATAGAAAACGGTGTCAGAATGAGCACCGAAAATTTATGGATAAAGGAGGGTGGGTGGAAAAGAGAATAGACACGGCTGGGCATTAGGGAAAATTGCATACTTCCTGTTAAATGGGAGCACCAGCAAATTCTTCCATGGCTGGTTTATCCTGGGTTTAGATTCACAGTGGGTCCTCCATTTTACTATCAAGGCCTTTCAAACAAAATCCTTAGGGTATTGTATTATCACTGCAATATCAAACATTTTTTTGCAATTTCTTTATCTAATTACTCGGGGCAGTAAATAATTAAAGCCCTCAGAAACAATGTGAAAAACTCACTCTTTTTTCTCTCATTTCATTATTGGAGTAATAGTGGATACAAGAGCATACGTTGGTTGCCTCCCTTTATACTGCGAATTTAAACTTTTAATCAGCTCAGTTCATCAGGACATCAATCAATGGGAGTTTATTATACAATTCTTCCTCAACTGTGAATTAAATGAATGGAACATGGTCACTGAGTCTCAGTACGAAACTAGTCAATCCTAGGAGGAAGGCTACAAACAAAGGACATCATCCACCAACATTAACTACCTAGCTTAACTAGGCTCCATAATTTTCAACAATTCAGTCTCAAAAACGTCCATATAATTTACTCTACATGAGGGACGATGAGTTACCCATCGCTATACCTTGTTTCTTGGGTATAGTGCTTTCCCTCAAATGAATTTGCAATCCACGACACAAAATTAAATTAATTAACTGATAATATTCCTGGGGACTTCTACCACCTCGGTTTGGCAGAAGCCTTCGTGTCTCCTTTCAGACTATTTCCCTAAATCTTGTGCCGAGCTCTTCAGATTTCCTGTGCATATATGCAGGTGAGTGTCTATGTGTTTGTGTGTACTCACTTATTTGTACTCACCTATTTGTGGTTGCAGGGGTCGATTCATAGCTCCTGGCCCTGCCTCTTCGCTGATTGCTACTAGGTCCTCTCTCTCCCTGCCCCATGAGCTTTATCATATCTCGCCTTAAAACTATGTATGGTTCCCGCCTCCACTGCGTCGCTTTCTAGGCTATTCCACGGCCTGACTACTCTATGACTGAAGAAATACTTTCTAACATCCCTTTGATTCATCTGAGTCTTCAACTTCCAGTTGTGACCTCTTGTGTCTGTGTCCCATCTCTGGAACATCCCGTCTTTGTCCACCTTGTCTATTCCGTGCAGTATTTTATATGTCGTTATCATGTCTCCCCTGACACTCCTGTCCTCCAGTGTCGTCAGGCCGATTTCCCTCAACCTTTCTTCGTAGGACAATCCCCGTAGCTCTGGGATTAGTCTTGTTGCAAACCTTTGCACTTTCTCTAATTTCTTGACGTGCTTGACTAGGTGTGGATTCCAAACTGGGGCTGCATACTCCAGTATGGGCCTGACGTAAATGGTATACAGAGTCTTGAACGAATCCTTACTGAGGTATCGGAACGCTATCCTTAGGTTTGCCAGGCGCCCGTATGCTGCAGCAGTTATCTGAATTGAGACACTTGTGCAACACATGGGAACCTTTATTGAAGAAACGTTTCGCCACACAGTGGCTTCATCAGTCCAATACAAAGCAGAAGGTATAAGGAGAGGAGGAGTTTGAGGTAATCAGTCCCTCAGCCTTGAGTCGATGTGTTCAGTCCATCAATCTTGTAGAATGTACAGCATAGGGCCGTAGACGTGGCTTATATACTGTAGTCAGGTGAGGCGTAGCAGGAGGAGGTGGGATCACAGTGGGACCTGCCACTTGTGTAAGTAGGTCGTCGTCCAAAGGTTGGGCAAGCGTTGAAGTCTTTGTACCTAGATCCCATGATGTTGCAGTGTCTGACAGATGTGGTGAATCGTTTTGAAAACCGACAAGTTGAAGAATTGAGGCACTTGTGCAACACTTGTTCAATCGTTTGATGACGACGATTTTCCGTACTCTCCTAGGTGGCACGCTCATGGTCTACCTAGATGATCCCATCGTCATGCTGCAAGATGCCACTACACATCTCGAGAAACTTGACAGGGTACTGGACAAACCAGCTCAGGCTAGCCTTAAGGTAAAGCTCTCCAAATGTCAGTTCCTCCAGAAGAAAATAAAATTTCTGGGTCACGTAGTGACTCAGCATAGCATAAAGACAGACGAGTTTAAAATCTCGGCTGTGCAGAAATTCCCTAGACCTACGACGGCGAATGCAGTCCTTTCCTTCATAGGCCTGGCAGGTTTCTACCGCACCTTCATCGCCAGTTTCTCCACCATCACTGCACCCCTGATCAGGATGTGTGATCAAAAATGAGCTTTTGTTACCCTTAAGAATAAGTTAACATCTGCCCAAGTCCTTAGATTCCCAGATTTCACCTTGATGATGGATGGCAGCATAGTTGGCATCGGTGCAGTCTTATCCCAGGAATCTAATGGTAAGCAACTGCTTATTGCCTATGCTAGCCACGTCCTCATCGTATGAGCTTTGAGTCATTTTCGAGATATTATCTACCAATGCCCCATCAAGATTTACACAGACCATCTACCTTTGCTGTCCCTTTTTGCTGATAACAACCTCTCGGAAAAGCTTGCTTGGTGGTCCCTCACGTTCCATGACTACAATCCCGATATTTACTACGTACCAGGTAAGCAAAATGTTGTAGCTGATGCCCTGTCAAGGCATATAGCATTTGTGAGTGTTGACAACTCGTTCTCTGTCGAGGATCTTGAGCGAGCCCAACGGCAAGACCCAGTGTGGTCACCAGTCCTTCGATTCCTGACCAAGGAGGACATTGGCATACAGGTAAGTCTCCCGTCCTGCTGAAGGACTTAATAGTCAATCAAGGATTGCTGTGCCGAGTTGCACAACTGGTGAACCACAGCAGAACCGTACACCAACTGGTGATACCGGAGTCCCTGGTACCCGCTACTCTCAGGTTGAATCACACTGCTCCAGGTGAAGCGCACCCCAAGAGAGATCGCAGCATTAGACACGCAAGAATGAAATACTTCTGGCCTAAGATGGCAGCGGAAATTGCCAAATTTGTGCACCAGTGTGTTATTTGCCTACAACACAAGGGTACCGTCACGGGTCTTAATCCCATTCTAAAGTATCCCATTACAAAGGAACTCTGGGAGAGAGCTTCTGTCGACCTGTTGACGAACTTCTCGACCTTGTAGAAGGATAATAAACACCTGCTTGTAATGGTAGATAACTTGACACGGTACTGTGAATTAGTACCCATTCTTGACAAAACTGCCGACACTGTTGCAAATGCTTCCCTCGAGCATGTCGTTCTCCATCATACCTGCCCATATGTCTTTCTGTCGGACAGTGGGTGGGAGTTCATAAACGCCATAATGCAGGATCTTTGTTCCAGATTTAACATTCACCAAGCGCCAGTAGCTCCACGCCACCCTGCAAGTAACTCGAGTTGTACTACATGGGATGAGGCTATTCCAGATGTTCAGTGTACGTTAAATTCTCCCCGAACAGCGCGATTGGTGAGACACCTCATTTCGCTTTGTATGGCTATGACAAGCACTTACCGTACGAAATTCTGTTTACTCCACATCAATCTACTTACGACACTGATAACCCCAGTGTAGTTAAGATGCAGACCACGCAGCTTATTTTTTGGGCGAGTACGAGAGAACACACTCCAAGGAAAGCAAAGTGGAACCAGGTTGCAAAGTTATATTGCTCAACCCGACACAGACCCTAGGTATGCATGAACTTGTTCCCAAATTCGTTGATCCTTACCATGTCCTCCGACAGCTCCGCTGCAGTAAGTTCGAGGTGAGGGAGATCGCTACCGGAACTATCAAAGAAGTTCACCTTGACCACATGAAGTATGTTGACCATGTGTAAGCCGAAGCAGAGCTGGAGTCGTGTGCGTTGCAAAGCCACAATCAGACACATACTAGTGACAACCCGTCCACTTCTTCCCCTGCTACTCCTGTGACTGATGACAGTCAAGTAAGGCTCCATACTTATGGCATGAGACCCAGGACAGCAGTACATTTCTGTGACACTGACGTACCTACTGACATGACTAACTCCTACGCCAGCTATGCTAATTGTTTGCTTGCAGAAATGGGTATTAATGCACACATATTTTATAGTTAATAAGGGAGTCAGGGTGGACATCATGTAAATAGGTAAATTACTTTAGAAGGGTGCCCGTAGTATAACGAATTCCATAGAAATAGTGTTATTGTAAGTATGTGCACCCATTGTGTCTTTTAAAGCCTGTATTAAGGTCAGGCAGTGCCGCCTTTGAGTCATATGTCACACTTTAGGAAATGCTACTGTCAGTCATTGTTTGCAGATGTGAGGATGGAACAGCGTTCATGGACGAGTAGTCGTGCCTGAAGTTTCAGCCTTGCGGACAACTTGTATATAGAAGATTTTAGTTCCAGTGCTGACGTCTCCCTGCTCCGTTCTCAATCATGCAACGCGGGCACGCCAATTTTCTCTTCCCTCAGGATTAAAGTTTTTTTTTTTTTACGCCTGGGTTAACTACTGTAAGTAATTCTTTCAAACCTTCATGTCCACCAGTATTGTCGTGTCGAGACGACACGAAGTGTGTGGCCAAGCGAATGTAGACAGCCTACGCTGTCTGCTAGATTCATATCCCGCGGTACTAAGGTGATGCCCTCTCTAGGCCTCCCCACGTCAGTGAGACAGAGTCTACCCGTTCTCACTCCACGACCTACCCTCGTGCGTTCAACAACCTCCCTCTCAATGGGCTGGCTTTGGCTCATTTCCTCATTTTGCCTCCTGTGTACTCATTTCCAATTAAAATCAAACTAGTCTACGGCCGTACATTTGCAACCTACGCTACCCCTTCAGCACTAAACCACTGTTCCACAGCAAGAACAGCATTAACGCGCGCGCGCGCGCGCGCGCGTGTGTGTGTGTGTGTATGTGTGTTTGTGTGTGTACTCACCTAATTGTACTCATCTAATTGTAGTTGCAGGGGTCGATACTCAGCTCCTGGCCCCGCCTCTTCACTGATCGCTACTAGGTCCTCTCCCTCTCTGCTTCCTGAGCTTTGTCATACCTCTTCTTAAAACTATGTATGGTTCCTGCCTCCACTACTTCACTTGCTAGGCTATTCCACTTCCTGACGACTCCATGACTGAAGAAATACTTCCAAACGTCCCTGTGACTCGTCTGAGTCTTCAGCTTCCAATTGCGACCCCTTGTTTCTGTGTCCCCTCTCTGGAACATCCTGTCTCTGTCCACCTTGTCTATTCCCCGCAGTATCTTGTATGTCATTATCATGTCTCCCCTGACCCTTCTGTCCTCCAGTGTCGTCAGTCCGATTTCCCTCAACCTTTCCTCGTACGACATTTCCCTGAGCTCTGGAACTAGCCTTGTTGCAAACCTTTGTACTTTCTCTAACTTCTTGACGTGCTTGACCAGGTGTGGGTTCCAGACTGGTGCCGCATACTCCAGTATGGGCCTAACATACACAGTATAGGGTGTCTTGAACGATTCCTTATTAAGGTATCGGAACGTTGTTCTCAGGTTTGCCAGGCGCCCGTATGCTGCAGCAGTTATTTGGTCGATGTGTGCCTCCGGTGACGTGCTCGGTGTAATGGTCACCCCCCGATCTTTCTACCTGAGTGAGGTCTATAGTCTTTGTCCACCTAGCCTATACTCTGCGGTTTTCTTTGCCCCTCCCCAATCTTCATGACTTTGCATTTGGCAGGGTTGAATTCGAGAAGCCAGTTTCTGGACCACATGTCCAGCCTGTCCAGGTCTCTTTGCAGTTCTGCCTCATCCTCATCCGATTTAATTCTTCTCATCAGCTTCACATCATCTGCTAATAGGGACACTTCAGAGTCTATTCCTTCCATCATGTTCGCATATATCAAAAATAGCACTGGTCCTAGAACTGACCCCTGTGGGACCCCGCTCGTCACAGACGCCCACTGTGATACCTCTTCACGTACCATGACTCGTTGTTGCCTCCCTGTCAGGTATTCCCTGACCCATTGCAGTGCCCTCCCTGTTATATGCGCCTGATCCTCCAGCTTCTGCACTAATCTCTTGTGAGAAACTGTGTCAAAGGCCTTCCTGCAGTCCAGGAAAATGCAATCAACCCACCCCTCTCTCGTGTCTTATTTCTGTTACCTTGTGTGTGTGTGTGTGTGTGTGTGTGTGTGTGTGTGTGTGTGTGTGTGTGTGTGTGTGTGTTTGTGTGTGTGTGTGTGTGTGTGTGTGTGTGTGTGTGTGTGTGTGTGTGTGTGTGTGTGTGTGTGTGTGTGTGTGTGTGTGTGTGTGTGTGTGTGTGTGTGTGTGTGTGTACTCACCTAATTGTACTCACTTAATTGTGGTTGCAGGGGCCGAGACTCAGCTCCTGACCCCGCCTCTTCACTGATCGCTACTAGGTCATCTCTCTCTGCTCCATTAGCTTTATCATACCTCTTCTTAAAGCTATATATGATTTCTGCCTCCACTACCTCACTTGCTAGGTGATTCCACTTTCTGATTACTCTGTGACAAAAGATATACTTCCTAACATCCCTTTGACTCATCTGAGTCTTCAACTTCCAATTGTGACCCCTTGTTTCTGTGTCCCCTCTCTGGAACATCCTGTCTCTGTTCACCTTGTTTATTCCATGCAGCATTTTATATGTCGTTATCATGTCTCCCCTAATCATCTTGTCCTCCAGTGTCGTCAGGCCGAATTCCTTTACCTTTCTTCGTAGGACATTCCCTTTAGCTCTGGAACTAACCTTGTCGCAAATCTTTGCACTTTCTTTAATTTCTTGACGTACTTGACCAAGTGCGGGTTCCAAACAGGTGCTGCATACTCCAGTACGGGCCTAACCTACACGGTGTACAGTGTCTTGAACGATTCCTTACTAAGGCATCGGAACGCTATTCACAGGATTGCCAGGCGCCCGTATGCTGTAGCAGTAGTCTGGTTGATGCGTGCCTCCGGAGACGTGCTCGGTGTTATACTCACCCCAAGATCTTTCTCCTTGAGCGAGGTTTGCAGTCTTTGGCCACCTAACCTATACTCCGTCTGCGGTCTTCTTCAATCTTCATTGATCGCCGCGTCTATCACTGTTGCCCAGAAATCTGGCATTTTATCATTTTAGATTCCCGCCTCAAGGGAGGTTCCTTGATGCTGTTGAGGGACTCTTGATCTAAGGAATTGGATGTGTGTACCATTTTTCTGAATTAAGCCTGAATACCTTCCATATCCCCCCCCCCAGACGCGCTGTATAACTCCTATGGGCTTAGCGCTCCCCAGTTTATCTGAAGAGAGTTCCGGGGGTCAACGCCCCCGCGGCCCGGTCTATGACCAGGCCTCCTTAGGTCAGTGTCCCAGGATGCGACCCACACCAGTCGACTAACACTCAGGTACCCATTTTACTGATGGGGAACATAGACAACAGGTGGAAAGAAACACGTCCAATGTTTCTACTCTGGCTGGGAATCGAACCCAGGCCCTCGCCGTGTGAAGCGAGAGCGTTAACCACCAGGCCACCAGAACCCAGTGATGATAATTTATCATTATAAATCATGGCCGACGTACTGCCAGTTTGTTATTACCCAGACACAAGACCATAACTGACGCATCTGAACGAATGCCTGGAAATAAAGTAACTGGTAACGGATGGTCCTTTTAATACAGCGTTTCGCTCAACGCTGTATCAAGCACACTGCCTGGGGAGAAACGCTCAATCAAGAGCCAAGAAGAGAGCCAGGAAAAGGTGCCTAATGAATGTAGTGACAGAAAGGGAGGAGAACGATTTTTTATTTTTTTTTAGCTAACACACATGTAAGTAAATCTCCTTTATAGTATAATAATATGATATTATCTCTTTCCTAGAATAATAATACTAAGGTAATTAAAGGACCTCAAGAGAAATCAGTCACTTTGACTTTTTTTCGGCTATCCCAGGTTTTCTATACATATGCTGCTATGTATGATAATCTATGTAACTATATTTGTGTATACCTGAATAAACTTACTGAGTCAGTATTTTCATTCCCACTTTTTGGCTTTTACCACTGTCTCATACCCTCTCATACCTGACTTCTCTGCTTCTATATAGTATACAGTATCTGTCTCTCTTGTTTTTAACTGGATTTATAATGCTCCCAATGAATGAAAAGTTTCCTAACAAAATATGGAGTTTTTAAGCAGAAACACTCTTTTTGTAACAATGAAAGTACAGTTAACGCAACAGACATTTCCACCTAGAAGTCTGCGTCAATGAAATGGTTGAGTTCTATAAACATTGCTAATTGTTGCAACCGTGCGTAAATCATCAAAATAATTATCTCTGAGACCTCAGGACCTGTGATCTGGAAGCTTTACATAACTAACTACCGTGAGACACATATGCAACAGTTAGGTATCTTTATTTCGAAACGTTTCGCCTGGTCACAGACCGGGCCGCGGGGGCGTTGACCCCCGAAACTCTCTCCAGGTAAACTCCAGGTACACAGTAGGCTTCTTCAGTCGAGTACAGAAAAGTTGATAGAAGCAGAAGATACTTGAAGACGATGTAATCAGTCCATCACCCTTGAAGTTTTGAGGTGGTCAGTCCCTCAGTCTGGAGAAGAGCGTTGTTCCATAGTCTGAAACAATATGGAGTTGAAGTAACGAACGAACGAACGAAAGTTCAGGTAAGATCCCAAATGGGATGAGCGGGGAAGACGGGACAGACGAAGAATAGTGCTGGAGAGGAGTGTTCTTAGTCGTAGAAATAGAGCCAGGGCTTAACCCAGCAGCGAAGGCGATCGTGGGACAGACATTGAGAAGAGAAATTCAGGCTCTTCTGTTGGGACTCCGGTGGGGTGAGCGGGGAGGAAGGGACATGCGACGTTTAGGAGTGTAGAACTGGGCCATGTCTTAACCCAAAAGCTAAGGCGAGCGTGGGTCAGAGAATGGTACCTGTCATAGAAGGTACCTGTCAGCGAATCCAAGGTTATTTGTAAATAGGGTTAGGAGCAGGATCATGCAAGGAGTAGAAAAGGTTGTGTTGGTTTGTGGGTCTGCGAATGTCTTCGTCAAGGAGAGAGGTCCAGTAGTCATGTCGTGTCTCAAGTTTGTCTATCTGTCACTGAGCGTCTTCCAGTACAGATTCAGCGCAACGACTTCATCTCACCTCCTGGCGTTATATAAGGCTCCATCCTGTCACTTCAACTCCATATTGTTTCAGACTATGGAACAACGCTCTTCTCCAGACTGAGGGACTGACCACCTCAAAACTTCAAGGGTGATGGACTGATTACATCGTCTTCAAGTATCTTCTGCTTCTATCAACTTTTCTGTATTCGACTGAAGAAGCCTACTGTGTAGGCGAAACGTTTCGAAATAAAGATACCTAACTGTGTCTTACCTAACATACCTAACTGTTGCATATGTATCTTACCTAACAACCTGTCGGTATTTTATACCATTTTAATGTTAAACTAACTACCTTCCTGGCCTTAGATAGCAGTATCCTAGTTACCACCAGTAAACAGTGGTAATTCTCAACAGTTCAGACTATTCCTCCATAATTCACAACCTTCTTGGCAATCGCAATACTTACGTCACACTGCAAGAACGAAGAAGCAAGAGGACATTGAAGGATTTCTTAAATAAGCTTCATGTATCTATCATCTGGAAAACATTTTAAAAAATGGCTTCTGTAAGTACTTTCTAGTAATCCTAATCTCTCTAAGTTACATAGGATACAAAAATCTGTAAATCCTACCTTTCCCCACAGACCCTTCGTCTCAGGCACTGTGCGTGCTCTTCATAGGCTCACAGACTTACGTGTCACTCACTTGCTTCAGTCATACACCCTCAACACACTGGGGACCTCAGTTCACGTATATGTTACCTCAATTATTTAGATGTAAATAAAGACACAGATCACCATTGTACTATGACTGTTAATCTCTTAGTACATGAATCTCCCTGTTACCTGCAAGAATTTTGTGGTCTTTGTAAAATTGTTTGTTAATTTAAACTATGTTTTATGCAGGGAAGCTAGCTATAGGCAATATTTTGGGATGGCCAAGAGCTCGCTCATCAGTACTGAATTAGAAAACTTACAAATGGAATAATCAGAGAAAGAGCATTTTTGTACCATTATCGCTAGAAACGTCACATGATTGTAATGTATGACTAACATGTTAGTCATCTCTCCTAGAATATTTACCATCAACAACTTGCTTAATGAAATCAATTTTAGTTTTCACCACCGGCACCAACATACTCATACATGCATTAATGAGTCCTCAGCTTGTCAAATTCATCTTGCTCAGTTAATCTCTTGATGTGATATTCAGACTTGTTCATATGCTCAGGTTACCAGCATCTCACCTACGGTTTTCGTTATTTCTGTATATACCCAGGTGCCTCATGTACTCAGAAGACTTCGAAAAAGCTTGATCACTGATTAAAATATCGATTTAACTCTTAAACTGTGGGTTACGTACTTGTACATCCGACGGTTATATCGGTTACACTTTTACACATAAACATAACTAAATTTGCCGTGAGTGGAAAATCTAGGCGTCTGTGCACAGGGTCTGAGCAGTGTCTAAAAAAAATATTGCCTGACAGAGAACATGATAAGAGCATCAACCCCTATCATCCTTTATTACGTATGGTTTGCAGACGTAAATCCTTCGCGCTCGCCACGATTAACCACGTAGTGTTAACACTTGAGAGCATTAATATTGTAGAGTCTGATGTGGTGTTTCATGCGTTAAGATGAAAATGAGAGATGACAACGGAAATAACCGAAAATTCATCTCGTCTGAAGCTTGGTAATTGTAATCACTGTTTAGCAATAATTCCTTTACTGAAAAGAAGAGAGAGGCTCAGAAATGTTTTGTGTGTACTATAGGGAGCATTGAAATTTTTGTCAAAGCTGCACTCTTCAGGCATTGTTCCTTGTATACATCTTAGATTCAGTGTCAAATATGAAGTTGATTGGTTGAGGTTTAACCTACAGCATTTGCGATTAAAATTTTGGAATATGTCTGTATTACTGAGTAGTGCAGCGCAGTGTTTTATGCACTGTATCTATGTACTCTGCAGTATTTATAAACATTAACAAACTTTCTCGCTTTTCAGATACTCAGATTACTTATATACTTTACTACTAAGATGGCTAAAATATCATCTAGGAAAGCCACAGAACATGCATTATTTGGCCATGCCAGTGTTCTTCCAATGAACAAACTTCCATCCAAAGGCGATATGTTAAGGAATTTCTGGTGATATAAATGTGATGAAGGAAAGTTTACTGATGTTTCAGTGATTATCAACATAGCAGCTAAGGATTGTTCTGAACTATGAAAGAAATCAATTGGAGACAGAATGACTATTCCTGTTCTCAGCCAGAAAACTATTGAGGAAAGATTGAGAAAATTGTACAGTAGAGGAACAGAACTTAATAAGAACAAAAATGTCTCCAAGAACGCTACATTTCAGGGAGAAATGAACGAGATGTTTGATATATGTAGTTGTTTCTGTCCTGCTGCCTCCTGTCAAAATGTAGAGTGCAAAATGAAGGAGTGTGATGGATACCACCTGGACTGTAATTGTGATGTGAAAGTTCCTAAACGTGAGGTACAGTTCCTCCTTGACCAGAGAGGCGATAGGAAGATGAAAATTGGCTGTGTTGACATGACAGTAACGAGGATGTGAGATAGAGTGAAGGTAAAAGAGGAGCAGGATGTAGCCCTTTTGTCGATATTGATGCTGATGATTATGACTTGAGTGGTCTGACTGCCAGTAGCTCACAGCACAACAGAACAAGACTCCCCACACTGGAAGCAACATGTGACCGATATTTGATCAGTAATTATACTAGAGTTACCATTGCTACCGCCACCTTAATGAACTATGGCATTATCACCAAGGACGACAAAAATCAAGTTATTGGACCACAGAAGTTATGAGATGCCAGACACCAATACCGAATGGAGAGACAAGAAAAAGAGCTAGCAAACTTGGAAAATATCACATCACTGTGTTTTGATGGTAAGAAGACCTCTACTCGTGTAAAGACAAAGAATGAAAAGACCAAGAAACAGAGTCCAAAAATAGTGGTGAAAGATCATTACGTCATCATGGTGGAGCCCGGCACTGAATATCTCACTCATGTGACTCCAAAGTCAGGCCATGGAACGGAGATTGCCAAGACTATCTGTACATTTCTAGTGGAACAGAACCAATTCGGCAGCCTGTTGTATGTGTTGGTTGTGACGGAACCAACGTAAATGTCGAGGCTGACAATGGATCCATTCATCATCTTGAAACGTTGCTTGGTCATCCGGTATGTTATTTCATCTGTCAACTTCATGGAAATGAGATGCCATTTCGGGCTGTTTTTTACCACTATGACTGTAAGCCAAGTGGCCCTGAGCATTGGAGAGGTTCCATTGGCAAGCAAATCAAGGATCCTCTGTCTGTGCTGTCAGTTGTTACTTTCCAGCCAGTCAATTTAACTGATTTAGCTGCTATGAATAACAAGGTGGCAGAGGCTCTGTCCTGGGACCAGAAATACTTGTATAGGATTTGGATAGGAGTGATCACAGGGGTGGTTAATGATGGCTTAGCTGCTCTTGAACCAGGTCCACCGTGTGTGGCAAGGTGGAATTCTTTATGGAGTAGGATACTTAGGCTCTATGTGGCAACATCAAGACCCAATCAAATGCTGAAAAGAGTTGTCAATATGATTTTAAAGTTCCGTGTTCCTTATGTCACACACGGTCCAAAGAACGTCTTCCAGTCACTGCAGTTTATGAGACATCTGAGCAGTGAAGAAAAGAAGATGAAGAAGACTGTCCAAAGAAATTCCTACTTTGTTCACACAGATCTGCTGCTTCTTGGTATGTACGCTGATGAAGACATGACTGTGAGAGACAAAGCTCTCTCAGTGATAAGAAAAAACAGAGAAGAGAATCAGCATACAGAAGAAAGTGCTGAGAGCTCTGATGAGGATGGAGAAGATTCTGCTGATGCTCTTGACGAGGACTTGTTAATCTACACTGATAATGAGGATGACAAGAAAAGTAGTAATTCCCAAACTAAAGTGGCAAGCAAAGAACTATCATTCCATGACTGACTGGAAGACTGAACTCAAAACTGAGCCTCCTTTCATTGCTTCTCTATCAGATCAACAGGTTCTGACAAATATTGAGACTCCACTGGAGGTGCCCAAGTGGCCAAACAACACTCAGACTATTGAGGGAGGGATAAAACTGATGACTGAAGCTTACACTGAAGTGACTAGACAGAAGGCAAAAGATGGATATATCAGGCAAAGAATATTTTCCAGGAAAGTGATGCCCAAGTTCCTCACCAACAAAGACTTCACTTATAACTTGTAATAGTTTAAAATTAAATAGTTGATGACTGATGTGACCCACGTACATTCGATTGTACAATCTTCACAACAATAAATTATATAAACCATGTACACTCGATTATTACCCTGAGAAGTAATAAATTATAACTAATTGCTTTCAATTGTGTTTAATTTGACGAAAAGTCGATCGCGATGCTGCAGGGTAAATGGGCATGAAACGGTCTGTAATTTTGCACAGAAGTTTATTGTGACCGTACAAATAATGCATGAAAAGTGCAGCTTGCATCTCTTATAAATGCATTAATACTACATATATCTGTGAGTCTTGTGGGACCGACTTTGACCATTAGAAAGTTACGCTAACGAAAAGGAGAGAAGGGAGTATATATAGGCCAGGAGGTGGTAGTAGTAGTAGTGGAGGTAGAAGATAGTAGTGGTGGAGGTAGCAATGGTAATGGTGGAACCAGCCAAATACTAAAAAAGTCGGACCGAAACGTCTTCGTAAGCTCCTATTTTCTATGTGCGAGTTATTTGTGTAACGGTCCAGTCATGGTATTGTGCCTTTTTACGTTATTTAGTAAAAACTATACATTGTGTTAATACATAGTATTTGAACAAGGTGCATATTTGTTAGAATCATTAAAATTTGATGCAGATTGAAAAGTTCTAAGGGATAGTGAGTGTATATAAATTGTATTTTTCTGTGGAATTTTGCTCCACAAAATTTGATTACGAAAATATATGAAAAATCATCAATGGTCCAACAGAGCCCACGTTCATGAGGTTTATAATTAAATAAAAATTAAAAAACTGTTATAGAAAATAGAAAATATGTGAGAAAAACATTAAATGTCATGGAAGTGGATCCTCTGTTGCAGTCAAATTCTCCATCACCTTCAACTTCTTCATCTCATAATTGTCGAATTTCATAATTTATGGCTTTAACGCTCTTAGAAAATTATCAGTTAGTATATTAGATTTTTTTTCAGAAAGAGCTAAATAAAAGGACATTTAATTTCTGAGCTTCCTACAGTTTGGAGGCTAATATACTGCCCATTCTACCTTCGTCGCCAGCACTGAAAAGAATGAAAAACTTTCTTTGCTCGACGGTCTGTTGTATAAAACCAACAACGCTTGGCTTTCAAGGTATATCATAACTCTTTTGATGAGGATTATCTCCTACATTACTGATCTCATCAAGTTACCAGGACCAAGAAAAGAGTCTTATTTAAGATCTTTCTGAGGGTCAAATGAATCTCAAGGACACTTCCTTCAAACAAAAGGGTTCTCAAGCCCAGTATTTTTAAAGCCTTCAAATTCCCTTCCTATTTAGTGAATGTAGGAGGAGAGCACTGCAACAGGAATATCACTACAAAACAATTGTAATCTACAATAGCTGGAATACCAACCCAGACAGGAAAACCAGCGTACTAAAAATAATAGTGGTTTTAATGAGGTGAAAATAATGAGGTATAGTACGACAGTGGGTGACCATTAAGGCGAGCTTGTTGGGTTCATTAAGAACCTCTTGTCATAGCTGAGGGAGGAAAATGTGAACTACAATATTACAAGTTGGTTACTCCACACACTCTTCTTTCTCGCTCTCTCTCTCTCTCTCCCTCCCTCCCTCTCTCTCTCTCTCTCTCTCTCTTTTTTTTTTTTTTTTTTTTACACAGGGTTTGACAAGGTTAAGGATCCCTAGCTTTATTGATAGCTATATTACAGGTTAAGGATTCCTAACTTTATTGGCAAGCTAAGAGCTATTACCTACATCAGCTCATTTGAAAGCATTTTTATTGTTATGAGACATACAAGTAGGGAACAGGATGAAGTTGGAGCCATCTGTGGGCCAGCATTTTCATTTGATCAACTGACTTTATCTCGTTGACATCATTATGCTGTACGAATGTGTTCCATACTCGAGTCATCCTGGGTATGTATGATCTCAGATGGAGTGATGTTCTGGAGAAGGGTACAGCCAGAGTGAAGTTGCTGCTTTCTGCCCGTCTTGTGGCATAAAAGCTTGTTTCACGCTGTCCTCGAAGTGGATCCAAGTGTGGTATTTTGACAATATTGGCCTTGTACATAACAGTAAGGCCACCCACATCCCTCTTATGTTGAAGGCTCTGCTGAAATGACAGATCTATCCAGGATGGGTCCAGGCGAGAGATGAGACGTCTTGCTCTGTTCTCTACTCTGTCAAGCAGTCGCAGATGAGAGGGGGGGCAGGCAAACCAAGAAAGTGGAGCATACTCAAGTGGAGCACACTCAAAGTGAATGTCAGTGTACAGTCGTCTGCATATGCATGTGATTCTGGGATGAGATGAAGAAGGTCGTTGAAGTAGACATTCCATAACAATGGACCCAGCACGCTTTCTTGTGGAACGCTTGCCCCAATAGGATGCCTTGCTGATTCCGTTCCAT
The DNA here is from genome assembly GCF_026875155.1 of Cherax quadricarinatus. NCBI lineage: Eukaryota > Metazoa > Arthropoda > Malacostraca > Decapoda > Parastacidae > Cherax > Cherax quadricarinatus. The sequence continues at coordinate 91,914,660 of NC_069401.1, read as the reverse complement.
TGAGGACTACACTTAGAGATCTACCATGAAGGTAATCACTGAGGAGACATAGCGTAGAGCCTGCAATTCCCAGTGCTTGAAGTTTTGCTAAGAGGCCCTGGTGCCACACCCGGTCGAAAGCGCCAGCAATGTCCAGTGCTACCACACAGCTGACTTTGGATTCATCCAGTGACTGGTGCCACTTAGTGGAGAGGTTTAACAACAGATCAGCAGCAGAGTAACCTTTCCTGAAGCCATATTGACGATCACAAAGTAGTGAGTGTAGTCAAAAAAATCTGTCATTTGTCTTGAGATTATTGTCTCAAGGATCTTACCAGTGATTGACAGGAGTGACACTGGTCTGTAGTTGCTGATTTCTGCTCTGCTCTTCTTTTTGTGAACAGGGACTACATTTGCCTCTTTCCATAGAGAGGGCCATTTACACTGTACTAGGCAGTGCTGAAAGATGCGAGTTAGAGGTGCTGCTAGCTGGTCTGCACATCTTCTCAACAATCTTGGGCTCAACTTGTCTGGGCCCACAGCCTTTTCTTGGTCAAGTGATTTAAGAAGGAAATGCACCTCCTCCTGCCTTATTGTCACCACTGACAGTTTTGACACAGTTCTTGCAGCTAGCCAAGGAGGGTCCCTTGCTGGATCAGGAACTTGCATTTTGGTAGCAAAGTGTTCAGCAAAGAGGTCCGCCTTCTCTTGACTACTAGTAGAGGTGGTCCCATCCTGTCGATTTAGAGGTGGAATAAGTTCATCGGGCAGATAACCTTGTCTGTCCTTGACCAGGGACCACCAGGTTTTGGAGCCTACCCTACCTGATGCTAACTTTCTTTTAGTGTCCACCTCCCATTTAGCAATGGCCCACTTTTGAACATCACCCATATGCCTACAGGCTTGCATGTGCAAGTTCCTGTTATAGGTGGTAGGATGTCTCTTATACCTTCGCCATGCTTTGTACTTAGCAGTAGCAGCCTCTCTACAACGAAAGTCAAACCAAGGCTGATCTGTAGGCTTTGTCACATATTGCCGGTGAGGAATGTGTTCTTGTTGTAGATTAAGGATGTGTCCAGTGAAGGCTTTCACTTGGTTGTCAACATCCCCTTGGAGAAGAGCATTCCAGTCGGTGGTGGCGAGCTCAGAGCAAAGGGCTGGCCAATTACCTCTTTCCCATAGCCAGGTTGTGCGTGTGGACTCCTCACCTCGTTCTGTTGGGATCTTAAGTGTGGTAAAAACAGCCTTGTGGTCAGACGATCCAACGTAGCCGAGGGATTGACAAGTGACTATGCCTTCTGCCAGATCACTCACTACTGGGTCAAGGGAGGAGCCAGAGATATGAGTAGGGAAATCAACAAAGTTTCTCATGTCAAACACTGCAAGAAGGTCATCAAAGTCCCTCTGTATAAGGTGCTGGTTGACGTCACCAACAATTATAATATGTTGACAGTTGTGTTGTAGCAGAAGGGAGTCAATATTTTCCATTAGGAAGTTGATAGGGTCTGCATGTTGCCACTGAGGTCTGTACATTGCACATGCTAGTACAGAGGTACTAGTGTTTATACAGAGCTTGAAGAACATCATTTCAAGATGTGTAGGGGTGGCTCTCTCTCTCTCTCTCTCTCTCTCTCTCTCTCTCTCTCTCTCTCTCTCTCTCTCTCTCTCTCTCTCTCTCTCTCTCTCTCTCTCTCTCTCTCTCTCTCTCTCTCTCTCTCTCTCTCTCTCTCTCTCTCTCTCTCTCTCTCTCTCTCTATTATTTTATCACTAGTGACTACATAGCATGTTTCGCTCATGTATATTCTTCCTGCTAATTATTACCTGCCTTTCTCTGCAGGACAGCATCAAAGCACCTCCAAACACACACCAGCGATGGGGCCGGATAACATCTTTCTTTGGTCACTGAGAGAGGGAGCAGAGGCACTGTGTGTGTCACTAACAACAATCTTCAACACATCCATCGAAATAGGGCGACTACCTGAGGTGTGGAAGACAGCAAATGTAGTCTCAATTTTAAAAAACGGGGACAGACACGCAGTATTAAACAACAGAGCAGTGTCTCTTATATGTATAGTATGCAAAGTCATGAAGATTATCAGGAAGAGAGTGGTGGAGCACTTAGAAAAGAACAAACTTATTTATACACGACAATCAGCACGGTTTCAAGGAAGGGAAATCCTGTGTTACAAACTTACTGGAGTTTTATGACAGGGTAACATAAATAAGGAGAGAGAGAGAGAGAGAGAGAGAGAGAGAGAGAGAGAGAGAGAGAAGAGAGAGAGAGAGAGAGAGAGAGAGAGAGAGAGAGAGAGAGAGAGAGAGAGAGGGAGGGAGGGAGGTAGACTGCATTCTCTTGGACTGCAAGAAGGCTTTCGACACAATTCCATACAAGAGATTAGTTCAAAAGCTAGAGGATCAGGCAAACATAACAGGAAAGGCAGTGCAATGGATCAGGGAATACCTAACAGGGAGGCAACAACGAGTCATGGTACGCGAAGAAGTATTAGAGTGGGCGCCTCTGACGAGCGAGGTTCCACCGGGGTCAGTCCTAGCACCAGTCTTGTTTCAGGTAAATGTGAATGACATGAAGGGATAGATTCAGAGGTGTCTGTTTGCATGCGACGTGAAGCTAATTCAAGTGCATAAATATCAGGTAGAACAACAAAAGAATCTGGTTAGGCTGAAAGCCTTGTCCAGCAAGTGGCTCCTGGAATTTAATCCCACAAACTGGAAAATCATGAAGCTCAGGGAAGGGCAAAGAAGACCGCAGAGTACAGGCAAAGGGGCCAAAGACTGCAAACCTCACTCAAGGAAAAGTATCTTGAGGTGAATACAATACCGAGCACACCTCTCCTGAGGCGCACATCAACCAGATAACTGCTGCAACATATGGACGCCTTTCGATACCTCAGTAAGGAATCGTTAATATTCTGTGCACCGTGTATGTCCGGCCCATATAGGAGTATGCAACAACAATTTGGAACCCACACCTGGCCAAGCACGTCAAGAAATTAGAGAAGGTGCAAAGGTTTGCAAGAAGACTAGTCCCAGAGTTGAGGGAAATGTCTTACGAAGAAAGGTTAAGGGAAATGGGCCTGACGACCCTGGTGGACAGGAGGGATAGGGGGGACATGATAACGACTTATAAAATACTGGAGAATTGACAAGGTAGACAGAGACGGGATGTTCCAGAGATGGGACATAGCAACAAGAAGTCACAATTGGAAGTTGAAAACTCAGGTGAGTCAGAGGGATGTTAGGAAGTATTTCTTTATTCATAGAGTTGTCAGGAAATGGAACAATCTGGAAAGTGATGTAGTGGAGGCAGGATCCATACATAGCTTGAAGAAGAGGTATGATAAAGCTCATGGAGCAGGGAGAGAGAGAGGATCTAGTAGGAACCAGTGAAGAGGCGGGGTCAGGAGCTATGACTCGATCACTGCAACCATAATTTGTGAGTAGAGTTAGGTGAGTATACACACTCAGACACACACACACACACACACACACACACACACACACACACACACACACACACAGGAAGACAACAGTCAAGGACCAGGTGATAAGGCTGAGGAAAGAAGGTGGAGAACTCACAAGAAACGATCAAGAGGTATGTGAGGAGCTCAACACGAGATTTAAGGAAGTATTTACAGTAGAGACAGGAAGGACTCTGGGGGGACAGACCAGATGGGGACACCAGCAAGGAATACACCAACAAGTGTTGGACGACATACATACAGATGAGGAGGAGGTGAAGAAACTGCTAAGGGACATCTATACCTCAAAGGCAATGGGACCGGACAACAACTCGCCGTGGGTCCTTAGAGAGGGAGCAGATAAGTTGTGCGTGCCACTAACCACAATCTTCAACACGTCCCTGGAAACTGGGCAACTACCTGAGGTATGGAAGACGGCAAATGTAGTTCCCATTTTTAAAAAAAAAAGAGACAGAAAAGAGGCACTAAACTATAGACCTGTG